>CM062820.1:616025319-616470086 GCA_031772625.1 Pinus tabuliformis
AAATGGGTCCCTTTAAAATTTAAATTGGTATCAATTCTTTTATTGCTCAAAAGAGGTCGATAATCAACTGAATTCATTTCATTAAAAACCTTTTTGAAAAGACCCTAAAAAGAAATAAGGGGCAAATCTTTGTCATTGCGATTAAAGCGATCGCAAGATCGCATTCGCAATGCATAAGAAATATAAATAAGCGGCACATTGATTACCCCCGATGCGATATCGCAATCGGCGATCGGCAACACTTCATACACATCTTAAAAAACACACATAACATAAGCCCCGACGCGACGCGATATCGGCGATACTTCATATGCGGTCAAGGCAGTTTAAGTCATTTACTCCGATCCGATGCGATTGCGCAATCGGCAGTCGGGAACATCCCATGCACATTAATAAGGCGCTTAGGTCTTACCCCCGATGCGATGCGATATCGGCGATCGGGAAATCGGCAATTCACTCTAAATGCACCTTGTCATATTTCTTCGCGCTAATCCGATGCGACGTCGCAATCGGCGTTCGGAGGATCCTATGCTTATGATTATATAATGCCCATTCTCCCCATGCGATGCGATATCGCTATCGGCGATCGGAATTTCAAAAGGTATAGCTTGAAGATCTAAAGTGTTATTGATTTCCGATCAATAAAGCGCGGATTTCGAAAAAGCCGTTAAATGGAGGGATAAGGTGATGTATTCATATTTAAAGTTTTGCCCCTTCGATTAACGATCACCTGCGCTCAACCGCCAAAATATCCATTGCACGCTTAAGGGAGTCATTCAACCGGATAATGGTGTAATAAGCATTTAAGGAGTAGCAGGCCTTAAACGGCCATTTAATATATCTGCAATATCCTCTCATTGATTGGATCCGCAGCCATTTTTGAGAATTAATCTCTCAGCACGCTTCAATTGATATATCTTTCCCACCATGAGTCCTCATTATTATATTTCTATGTTACGGTTTTTCTTGCCTTTGTGCAGAATTCATCCTCCAACAGAAGCCTGAGCATGATGGGAAAGAAATCTAAGAAGACCGCGGGTTCCGCTGCTACATCAGTTGCAGGACAAGCTGCCACAGATAAAAAGAAGGGCTTAATATCAGACACTACATGCACGGGTCTTACCAGAGCTACATGGCAAGGCACATATAATTTGATCGAAGCCGAACAACCAGAAAAGGCAGTACAGAAGCTACTGCGGATCCTACTCGCAAGTCTGAGTCCACTCTCAAAGACTTAGCCGACTCTTTCCTTCACAGGATAGCGGCCAGAGAACAAATTCTCCCTACACAGACGTCGTGCGATGGGCAATTGAGGAAATTCCAATCCTCGACAGAACCTTTTGCACCAGAGATGGGAGGATTTTTGGATCATTCAAGCCAGAACATCTAAGGCAAATGTATCATTTGCCTGAGCCAGAGAAAGTCTATAACAAGACCTTCCTGGAGAAATTTGCAGCTGATAATGAAGTAGAATCCGAACCCATCCGGGATTGGAGGCAGAATCCAGCCAAACACAAGCACGAGTCTTCCGGTAAGTACTCAGTCGATTCTTTGGCTTCTCCTATTGTTATGCGGGGATAATGATGTGTAGGCTATGGGGATTACATGACTCTGCTAATTTTACCATAGAGATGGTTCCTCTAATGGAAGCAGCAGTAAACAGCATAATTATGGATTGGGCTACTATTCTCTCTGATAAGTTAGCCGTAGTTGTTCGTGATTTTAGAAAAGGTTCTGTTGTTACTGAAAGGAAAATTCCCCCGTTTTATTACAGTGCATACATTTTAGATACGTTATGTTTTAATTCTGAGTTTCCCGTCCTTGGTTGGAGGTGGACTGCCCAAGACCCCTCACCCATTCATATATGACACCAGAAATTGTGGAAATCCTCTTACAAGGACCATTTGTATCAAATCTGCAATGGCTTTATGGTTCCCATTCATTATTCTATTTTTGATAAGCCCATTCCCAGAATCTCCTACCTAGCTTCCTTTGATTTACCGGCGGTAGCAAGTTGGTTTGGAGAAGAGAGATTTACCTACATTAGAGTTTTTGGTAGCCAAGCCAATCCGCATGTTCTCCCTTTGTATATTCCAGATAAACTGCTAGCAAGAGAGGTCTCCTATCAAATTATGGCAGAGAGTACTACACAGACTCTCAAGAAAGAAAAGAAGAGGGGTTGGCCCTCTTTTCCCTTGAGAATTGGTGTATATACTCTGCATGATCTCAAACACGCAGAAAAGGAAGCCACAAAGATGCAGTCTTTAACCCTGGCCACTATCCCGAATAGGCTATATGATCCAACCAAACACGCCTATGCTGCATTAGAACAGGCCAAATTAACAAAATTTGACCATCAAGAAGATTGGTTTGACGACCTATTTGTTTCAAACGAAACAATAGGTCAAGCTAGAGAACTTGCTCGATTAAAATATAATGATCAAGGGTAACTGAGTTCAATAAACTTAGGGAGCAGAGGTTGCAAACTCTGCCTCTAGATTTACTGGCAACAACCCCAGCGACGTCTTCAAGCGAGCCTGGTCGGCAACAGTCAAGCCAGCCTCCTGTTATAACAAAAGATCAGAAGAGAGAACAGGAAGAAAATCAGAAGAAGCAACAGGCAGAAAGGCAGAGGAAAGAACAAGCAGAAAGAAAAACAACAGAGAGCACAAATGGAACAAGAAGAGAAAAGGAAGAAAGAGGCAGAGGAACAGCAGAAGAGAGAACAAGAAGAGAAACAGAAAAAAAGAACTGGCAGATAGGCAGAAGAAAAGGGAACAAGAAGAACAGCAGAGGAAAGAGCAGGAAAAAGAAGCAGCAGAAACAAACCACCGATGTCAATGTGGACACTACCATAGACCCCAAACTATTTCAAGAATGGCAGCAATTTCATTCCATCATCAGTGGATTGGAATGTTCAAAAGATGGGGACACTTCTAAGACAAATGATACGCAGGACATCACTTCTCCTCAGGTTCTAAGTGGAACCAGCGGCCCACCCATTTCCCAGGATGTTGAGGTAATTCCTAAAGACCCTTCCGATCAAATCGTTCTCCAAGTGGAAGATATTCCTCCCTTGGATGTTTTCTACAGCCCAAGGCATAGAGCAGTTGTGAAGCGATCAAGGAAAAGACGAAGGATTGATCAACCTTCTATCTTACCAGAGCAAACAGTTACGGGTAATGTAGTATGGAAGGAGGAATTGGACCCCTCCGATGACCTAACAAAGCTGTCACAGTATGCAGGTGCCTATTCTGCAGCAACTATCGACAAGGCATCGGAGGTAAGTCTTCTCTGAAGACTAAGGACCAAGATATTTTTGCATTACAGGCAGAGGTGACCGAGGCAAAACAGAGGGCAGCGCAAGCAGAGGAGCAGTTGCTGGTACAACAACAAATGAATGATCAATTAACCCAGCAATTGCAGGAAGAAAGGCAGAGGATCGACCAAAGCGCGATCCAGAAACAAAAGGAGTTATCGGAGGCATTGGCACAGTTGAGGACAGCAAATGAGCTGATGATAAAAACGAAGGACGAGCAAATAGCTCAATTATCGTCACGGCTCGAAGTCATAAAAGGCACCCAAAAGGTGGAGGATTTCAGAGCAGAGGCATCACAAATAAACAGTGCTTTAATATCACAGATTAGACTCCTGTGTAATCAACTCACTGAGGCAGAACCATTGTGCGAGCTAACTACATCCATTAATCAGCAGTAGATAAGGCCAGGAATGAGTTAGACCAGGCCGATGAGCTCATAAGTGGATATCTTGACTGGCAAGATTCTGATGTGGGAAAAGCAGCGAAGTTGCCTAGAATCCAAGAAACATATAAGGACATACTCTTTACAGAATGGCACACTCAAATGATGAAAGCAGAAAGGGCGGCTTCAAGATGTAAATTAACTGCCAGCAATATGATTGATCTGGTCAACAACACCCTCTACCTGGCAAACATGATCTCCCAATGTACACCTGGAAGAATAACAACAGCAAATGTAATTGAGCAAACAAGTTATCCTGACTTAGAGGAGAAGGGGAGATTAATCGCTGGGGTTAACACTTTGACTTTCGATGCATATTGGCTCTTTCTGATCAAGCCACACACACAAAGGTCTGCCCTCAAGTGTTTAACTGATGCACTCGGGTGTATAATTCCCGATATTCAAGATGCCACATACGCTGCTCAGCTCAGTTCGCGCCTCAACAAACCGCCTGAAGTAGAGCCAATGCTGGCGATAAGTCAGCTCAGGTTTAAAGGCAAAGAGCCTACCTGATGAATCATTGCCGCCGATTGCCAGATCGCTCCAAGAAATAGGATCAATATTCATTGATACCAATTATGTAGGATTTCTGTTTATTAGATATTTAGATTAGCTTAGTATTTATAGACCCTTTCATTGTTTTGGAAAGGGTCGTAAAATTTTGTAATAGACTTAAAGACTGAAGTTTGCACTACTGTGCTTCAGCCTATATTCTTTTATGAAACTCGACCAATCGTTCTCAATTTGACAAGGAAGTTTCTTTATGCAATTGCGCACTACTGTCTTTTGTTGGGGATGTTTTCTGAGTCGAAGGAAGAACTGTGACATAGCGATTGATATACGGGAGTGTTAATCAGCTTATATGGTACTTTTATCTGTATCTGTATTCATTCCTTTTATATGAATTGTTGTGTAATTATTCTTGCTATTGTTGAATACATGTATGTGCTGTAACAGCAAATCTCTATCTCATTCCACTATTGGATGTTTTGCGATATGCCTTTTTTTTAATCATGCATGTAACAATGATATAAATGATGAAGTGTAGTAATTTCGCTGTTATCGCTTTGCGTAACTATTTATGCACAGCAGTCTTGAATGATTTAATATCTATGTTTTAGAGATGGAGTCATCTATATGCCTGTCTTAAAAGCACAGACCATCAAACGCTACGCTTTAGAAAATCGATAAGTTCCCGGGATAGATCATAGTTATTATATTTTATTGATAGTTTTAGTTATTCGCTTATCACCAGCATATTCTATAAGTCATTCATCCATCCCGTCTACCTATAATTTTTGGGAAACTGGTCCCATTATCCCCAGTCGGAGCCACTATTCCAAACGGAAAAGGAGCTGTATCAAGGTCCGGACCGGGTGGTTTCCCCTATGTTGTTGCAGCGATTTTCGAGGCATCAACATAATTGGCGCTAGAAGGAGGGCCTCAACTGTGAATGGCACATAAGTCAAAACCTATAAGCCATTCTAAGAGTAATTCTCCCTCCGAATCCCCTCGACCTTCCCATTTGCACACTGGTTCGCCGGTATCCAAACAAGGAGAAGGGGAATCAACTACCACTGCTCAAACCCATCATACTCCAGAACAATTAAGTCTTGAATCACCTGAAGTCCAGTCTCTAATCCATAAACTTCAGAGCTTCTCGATTTCACCACAGAAATCTGAGGTATCACAAAGCAGTGCGACTTCGCAGTTCAATCTAACTCATCCTCTCACCAGACTTCAGAGCGAAAAACTCGGTATTGAACCCACTGAGTTCCCTTTACCCAAAAGGAAAAAGGCGAAGAAAATTACTGAAGGATCTGATAGTGAAGAGCTTTCATCCACGTCCTCCATTGCATCTTCATCTCTGCAAAGTCAACCATCCACTCCCCCATTACAAATTGTCGTTCACCAGGGATTAGAAGCCTCAACATCCCAACCTGTTCACTCCTCATCATTAATTCCTTCCCATACATCTGGAATTCCAACAGTAGTATCAACCACTGTCGCTATTATAATGGCAGACCCATGGACTAGGCCAGGTGCAGTCAACATGCCTACACCATTGCATCCTCTACCAGATACTCCTGAAAAATGGTTGCCTAAATTTAACCCAGATGATGGGACCCAAGCTGAAGAACACATTAATAATTTTATGTTAGCAGTTAACTTAAAAGGAGTGACAGAACAAGATGTTGTTGTAAGACTCTTCCCCTACACCTTACAAGGATCAGCAGGATCCTGGTATTTTTCCTTACCCTCTGGTTCAATTACCAGTTGGAACACTTGCCAAGAGCAGTTTCTTACCAAATATGGAGATGACAGGTCCTTAGCTACCTTAATAAACGACCTCTCCAATCTGAGAATAGAGCATAAGGAACCAATAAAGGATTTTAATGCCAGATTTAATAAACTCCTGAATAAAATCCCTACAGCTTCCAAACCAAGTGAACAAATTCGAAGCGAATGGTATATTACCGCCCTACCTGCCAACATAGCCATTTTTGTAGACAGGGCCGGGAAACCTACCTTAGCTGAAAACATGAGAGAAGCACTTGCTGTTGAAAAGCGCATCAACGCTCTAGAGAAGAAAGCTGCTTTGGAAGACAGAAAAGCCAAAAAAGTCTCATTTAAAGAGGATTCCAAGAAGAAAACCCCAAAGGACCCGTACGACATGGAGGGTTTACAAAAAGTCCTTAAAACATTGTCTAACGAAATGGTTGAAATAAAGAAGCAGGTGGCCGAAACCTCAAACAAAATACCATTTAGGACTTTTAAGAAAACTGAAACAAAGCCACCCAATGTTATATCTAACGCAGATTCAGAGCAAGAAGAAGAGGAAGAGGAAACAACCTCACAAACTGATGATGAAGAAGAAGTAGCTGAATGCCAAGGAATGTGGGATTTTATACTCCCAAACTCTGATACCGAGAATGAAGAAGAAGCCTTTCCGGTTACTACAAGAAGTAAAAGTACTTCTGAACCTGCCCAGGCAACTTCAAAGAAAAGGAGTGCAGGTGCTACCACAACAAAGGAAAAAGTTCCCCCAAAGAAGTCGCCTGTAGTAGTTCCCCAAAACCAGCCTTCAACTTCTAATTCTCCTTCAACATCCAAAACATTAGTGGTATCCGATTCAATGGAATATAACATTGTTGATGACATGAAGAAAACTAAGGCAAACATAACTATGTTTGAGCTTAGTAAATTAAAGCATCAGCAAAAATTACTTCTTAAAGAATTGAATGATGTTCCCTCTACTCCCCTTCCCAGTGCAAGAGCTGCCAATGATTCAGGCCAACCTCCTTCAGGTATGGTTGAAGCTACCGATTCAGTTCTAATTGGAGATAGATCGAATTCTCATACTCCACCCTTCCTACTGACCTATGAGATTTATAACAGAAACCTGCACAACTGTTTAATTGATTCAGGGGCATCATCTAATATAATGCCAGCTTCAGTTTGCTCTAAACTGAACATTGAACCCCAGAAGTCTGCTATTCATATTGTACAGTTGGACAGGACCAAAGTACAGGTTGTGGGAGAAATTAATTCCGTAACTATCAGGTTGTCTGCCGATCCCAGGATTGTACAAAGGATTGATATCTTAATTGCTGACATACCTGAATTCTACGGTTTAATTTTGAGCAGAGATTGGTCCGAAAAATTGCATGGGTATATTTCCACAGATTGGTCACATATGTGGCTTCCCTACAAGGGAAAGCCAAATCAAATAAGGATCGATCGAGAGAAGCATATGACCCACACAGTTACTGAATTTGAGCAAGAAAACCAACCTGTAGCGTTCAACAACAACATTTTGGGGAACTATTCGTCAGAGTCATTCTTTGGCAACTTTGTTGCCCAACCATCTCCTTTTTCAGTCAATCATTTTACATCTCAGATTGAAAATTTTTCACAAACTGATAAGTCCAGATGTTTTAATGATGCTGAGGAAAATGTAAATATTTTTGTTAATACTCCTTTATTTTGGTCTTTATATTTTGATGGCTCTAAGTCCAGCGAGGGCTCAGGAGCAGGTTGCATTTTGGTTAGTCCACAAGGAGAAAAGACAATGCTGTCTTGTAGGTTAGAATTTGACTGCACTAACAACACAGCCGAATATGAAGCTTTAGTCCAGGGATTATATAAAGCAATCGGCCTTAAAGTGCAATATCTAAAAGTATTCGGCGATTCGGAAATCATTGTCAAACAGGTGAGGAATGCAATTCATTGTCTTTCAAGTCACCTCAAGCATTATCAATCGCTAGTACAGGATCTTACCTCACACTTTTCAGCATTTAACATTTCTTCCATTCCTAGGTCGCAAAACTCGGCAGCCGACCTACTAGCCAATGTAGCTTCTAAGCTTTTACCTTCTGAAGACTATAGCCTTGATAGGTTTTCCGTAGAATTACTTTTTAGGCCTTCAATTCCTGACAATGTCACTAATTGGAGAGTATTTAACCATGATGAAGATATCTTGCAGTTTCTAACTTCCGAAAAGTCCTATGACAATCAAATTATTGAGGAAAATGACCATGATCTACAGATGAAAGAAACACCTCAAGAAAATTCAATTCCTAAACCAGTGGTAAAGCTCGAAGATCTTTATGATATCAAAGACAGGTTTAAACCTGTAATTAATGCAAAGCTTCAAAGTTCTACCCTTAGGTTTGAATTGATAAATCTAGGTACTGACCATGCTCCTCAAAACATCAATTTAGGATTAGGACTTTCTTTGGAAGAGAAGGAGGCATTCATCAAACTGTTAAGAAAAAACAAACAGGTCTTTGCTTGGAAGTATGATGATTTGAAGACGTATGATACATCTATTATCCAGCATACCATTCCTATGCTTCCTGATCAGAAACCAATTCAGCAGAAGTTAAGAAAAATACATCCAAATTTAGAGAGCCAGATAAAGTCGGAACTTAACAAGCTCTTGAAAGCCAAGATTATTTTCCCTGTCCGACACTCAAACTGGGTCTCTAATATGGTGCCAGTCAGGAAGAAAAATGGCGACATTCGAATTTGTATTGATTTCAGGAACCTGAACAAAGCGAGCTTGAAAGATAACTTCCCATTACCTACTATGGAGCAAATACTCCAATCGGTAGCAGGCTCTGAATTGATGTCCTTTCTTGATGGATTCTCAGGATATAACCAAGTTCTGGTTCATCCTGATGACCAACTTAAAACCACATTCAGAACAAAATGGGGAACATATGCGTATCAGAAAATGCCTTTTGGACTTATAAATGCAGGAGCGACATTCCAGAGAGCTATGGATATAGCCTTTAGAGGGTTGATTAATCGAACAGTAGTCGTCTATCTAGACGATATTACTGTATATTCTAAAGAGAGGTATAATCATTTGCATGACTTAAATCAAATCTTTCAGCGATGCAAAAGATATGGTATTTCTCTGAACCCAAAAAAGTCTTTCTTTGCTCTTGATCAAGGAAAACTCTTAGGCTTTATTGTGTCCAAAGATGGCATTTATATTGATCCTGATCGGATCAAGGAAATTTCTGAAATCCCTTTCCCACACAATAAAAAGTCGATGCAGTCATTTTTAGGCCAGATTAATTTCGTTAAACGATTTGTTCCAGATTTTTCTCAAATTATATTACCACTTCAGACAATGATTAAGAAGAATTCAGTCTTCAAGTGGGGATCAGAAGAAAAGCAAGCTTTTGATGTAATCAAGCAATCAATAATCAATGCCCCAGCCTTGAATACTCCAAATTTTTCTAATCATTTTACATTGTATACCATTGCATCCGATGTGTCTTATGCTGCAGTTCTCACGCAGCCAAATGCTCACAATTTGGAAGCACCCATATCATTCTTCAGCTCAAATCTTCAGGGTGCCGAATTAAATTACTCCGATGTAGAAAAACAAGCCTTTGCTGTATTTAAAGCGGTCAAACATTATAGACCCTTTCTTTTAAAAACCCACACAAAAATAATAGTTCCTTTCCCGGCAGTTAGGCAACTATTAATCCAAAAAGAGCTGGGTGAAAAAAGGGCAAATTGGGTCACAGCGCTTCAAGAGTATGACTTAGAAATTAGGCCAGCAAAGATTGTTAGGGGCCAAGGTTTTTGAAGGATATTGGCAGGAGCATCCAACATTCCAGAATCAAGCGATACAGATCAAACTCAAGAAATTAATCAGATAAGTGTTACTGATTCTGGATCTCAATATGCAGATTTAATCTTTTATCTAAAGAATGGTTATGCACCTCCGAATTTGTCTTACAAAAACAAAAGGGCCATTAGATTAAAAGCGAAGAATTTTACAATCATTGATGACGTGCTTTTTAGACATAATTATGATTCTATCTTGTTAAGATGCCTTGAGAAACCTGAAGCCCAAAAGGTTTTGCAGGAGCTACATGATGGACCAGCAGGAGGACATTTCGGAGCTGACACAACAGCTCACAAAATTATTCATGCTGGTTACTATTGGCCTACTTTGTTTAAAGATGCTCACGAGTACGTAAGGAAATGTCTCAATTGTCAAACTGCTAGCGGAAGACAACGTAAATCAGCCTTCCCTCTGCAACCAATCAACATTGAGCAACCATTTGAGCAATGGGGATTGGATATCATTGGGGAGATCACTCCAGCATCTTCCAAACAGCATAAGTATATCCTTACTGCTACTGATTACTTTACAAAGTGGGTTGAGGCAATCCCTTTAAAGACAGCAAATTCTGAAGCAATCATTGAATTCATAGACCAATTCATTATTACCAGGTTTGGTGTCCCAAATGCTCTTGTTTTTTATAATGCATCTTACTTTTCAGGCAATGCTATGTTTGATTTCGCTATTAAAAGAGGATTTAAGTTAAAATATTCTGCTAATTACTATCCCCAAGGAAATGGTTTAGCAGAATCTACTAATAAGAATCTGATTAAAATCATTAAGCGAACTATCGAACAAAATCAGAGGAATTGGCACAAATCCTTAGTGTTTGCATTATGGGCTGATAGGATAACACAGAAAGCTTCTATTGGAACTTCTCCATTTAATCTTGTCTATGGAAAAGAAGCAATCTTACCCACAAATCTTGTTCTTCCTTCTTTAGCCCTAGTGCAGTTTATTGAGGAAACTCCTTCCTCTTCTATTCAGTTTAGACATGACCAGATCCTAAAATTAGAAGAGGAAAGAGAAAAAGCCAAGGTTATCCATGCCAAACATCAGCAAGTCATCAAAGCAGCTTTTGATTCAGTCTCATCCGGTTCAAAACAATTCCAAGTCGGTGATTTAGTTCTGAAATGGGACAAAGCCCATGAAGACAAAGGTAAACACTCCAAGTTCCAGAAGTTGTGGCTTGGACCATTTCAGATCTGTGAGAAGATAGGCCATTCAACCTTTATATTGCAAGATTTATCAGGTTTGAGAGATTCTCTCCCTGTTAATGGCCTTGTCTTGAAGAAATTCTTTAACTGAGGAGGTGACCCCTTCTCCTTTCATTTCAGTAGGATTTTATAGTTTGTAGGATTTTAGGAAATAAGGTTGTGAGATGTCTCCCATTGACCTTTTGCTGTGTTTGAAAAGTTGTCCCATAGAATGAGTATGAACATTTGCTTTTAAAATGATGGAACTTTTAACCAAAAAGGATAATTTCTAGGAAATTAGATATCTTTGTATTCTGAAATCACAATTCAAGTTTTGTCAACTCCTCTCAAAGCATAGAAATATTGTAAATCATTTTCTGTTTTTAAATTGGTCTCTAAAGGTTATCCATACTAAGATAGAAATCAATCCAATTTCAGCATCTTCAACTCTTATCCTGTCATCCATTTACTCTTAAGGAGAAATTTGTTCACCCCATTCGTTAAAGTTTATGATTACTCAGAGTGTAATTCTAAAATATAAGATATTTAAGATAAGAGGTCTTATTACAAGCCTGCTTACCATGTTCATAGAGAAATAGTTTATCTGACATTACCAATACTGCAAACCAAAACAGGGTAATGGCTTGAAATTACAAGACAAGGGGTCTCATCACGAGCCAGCTTGTTCAGTTAAACTATTATCAGTGAGTGGCATTGTCAAAAGCTGGCCACCAAACCAGGACAATGGCTTTTTATCTTACCTATGACAAAGAAGAAAAGGAAATGAAATACAAAATATGAAAAATATTTTGAATTCATTCTGTTAATCACACTCTTAATTGAATGGGACAATGGACAATCATATGGTTAAAAGGTATCCCTGTCGAAACTATAGATGTTTGCTGGCAGCAGAGGCTCTACCTATGACAGATGAGTTTACTATAAAGGCTGATTTGGAAAGGTATTCTATTTTATCATCATAAACCAATAAAGGCCTATTTTAAAGCTTAGAATGTTTTTATTTTCTTAAAAAAGAGGAAGTCAACAAAATAGTTTCTTTTTCTCAGAATATATAGAAATCTGGTTATATTAGGAATTTCCCATTGATTGAAACTCTATTTTTGAAAAAGTTTAAATGTTTCTATTTTTTCAAAGAGATAACTGGTTCTTCCAGCGAATCGCCAATTGTTGTGCTCTACAACAACCCCCCATTTCATATCATCTTTACTTATAAATATTAACGTATGAAATGGGTCCCTTTAAAATTTAATTGGTATCAATTCTTTTATTGCTCAAAAGAGGTCCGATAATCAAATGAATTCATTTCATAAAACCCTTTTTGAAAAGACCCTAAAAAGAAATAAGGCAAATCTTTGTCATTGCGATAAAGCGATCGCAAGATCGCATATCGCAATGACATAAGAAATATAAATAAGCGGCACATTGATTACCCCCGATGCGATATCGCAATCGGCGATCGGCAACACTTCATACACATCTTAAAAAACACACATAACATAAGCCCCGACGCGATATCGCGATCTATCGGCGATACTTCATATCTTATGGATTTCGGCATTGATCACTAATCATATACGTAAAGTCAAAACGATAAGCAACGATGCGATCAATTGCGCGAATCATTGGCGATCGTAATCCGATGCGATATGCATCATACTTCATATGCGGTCAAGGCAGTTTAAGTCATTTACTCCGATCCGATGCGATTGCGCAATCGGCAGTCGGGAACATCCCATGCACATTAATAAGGCGCTTAGGTCTTACCCCCGATGCGATGCGATATCGGCGATCGGGAAATCGGCAATTCACTCTAAATGCACCTTGTCATATTTCTTCGCGCTAATCCGATGCGACGTCGCAATCGGCGTTCGGAGGATCCTATGCTTATGATTATATAATGCCCATTCTCCCCATGCGATGCGATATCGCTATCGGCGATCGGAATTTCAAAAGGTATAGCTTGAAGATCTAAAGTGTTATTGATTTCCGATCAATAAAGCGCGGATTTCGAAAAAGCCGTTAAATGGAGGGATAAGGTGATGTATTCATATTTAAAGTTTTGCCCCTTCGATTAACGATCACCTGCGCTCAACCGCCAAAATATCCATTGCACGCTTAAGGGAGTCATTCAACCGGATAATGGTGTAATAAGCATTTAAGGAGTAGCAGGCCTTAAACGGCCATTTAATATATCTGTAATATCTGCTCATTGATTGGATCCGCAGCCATTTTTGAGAATTAATCTCTCAGCACGCTTCAATTGATATATCTTTCCCACCATGAGTCCTCATTATTATATTTCTATGTTACGGTTTTTCTTGCCTTTGTGCAGAATTCATCCTCCAACAGAAGCCTGAGCATGATGGGAAAGAAATCTAAGAAGACCGCGGGTTCCGCTGCTACAACAGTTGCAGGACAAGCTGCCACAGATAAAAAGAAGGGCTTAATATCAGACACTACATGCACGGGTCTTACCAGAGCTACATGGCAAGGCACATATAATTTGATTGAAGCCGAACAACCAGAAAAGGCAGTGACAGAAGCTACTGCGGATCCTACTCGCAAGTCTGAGTCCACTCTCAAAGACTTAGCCGACTCCTTCCTTCACAGGATAGCGGCCAGAGAACAAATTCTCCCCTACACAGACGTCGTGCGATGGGCAATTGAGGAAATTCCAATCCTCGACAGAACCTTTTGCACCAGAGATGGGAGGATTTTTGGATCGTTCAAGCCAGAACATCTAAGGCAAATGTATCATTTGCCTGAGCCAGAGAAAGTCTATAACAAGACCTTCCTGGAGAAATTTGCAGCTGATAATGAAGTAGAATCCGAACCCATCCGGGATTGGAGGCAGAATCCAGCCAAACACAAGCACGAGTCTTCCGGTAAGTACTCAGTCGATTCTTTGGCTTCTCCCTATTGTTATGCGGGGATAATGATGTGTAGGCTATGGGGATTACATGACTCTGCTAATTTTACCATAGAGATGGTTCCTCTAATGGAAGCAGCAGTAAACAACATAATTATGGATTGGGCTACTATTCTCTCTGATAAGTTAGCCGTAGCTGTTCGTGATTTTAGAAAAGGTTCTGTTGTTACTGAAAGGAAAATTCCCCCGTTTTATTACAGTGCATACATTTTAGATACGTTATGTTTTAATTCTGAGTTTCCCGTCCTTGGTTGGAGGTGGACTGCCCAAGACCCCTCACCCATTCATATATACCACCAGAAATTGTGGAAATCCTCTTACAAGGACCATTTGTATCAAATCTGCAATGGCTTTATGGTTCCCATTCATTATTCTATTTTTGATAAGCCCATTCCCAGAATCTCCTACCTAGCTTCCTTTGATTTACCGGCGGTAGCAAGTTGGTTTGGAGAAGAGAGATTTACCTACATTAGAGTTTTTGGTAGCCAAGCCAATCCGCATGTTCTCCCTTTGTATATTCCAGATAAACTGCTAGCAAGAGAGGTCTCCTATCAAATTATGGCAGAGAGTACTACACAGACTCTCAAGAAAGAAAAGAAGAGGGGCTGGCCCTCTTTTCCCTTGAGAATTGGTGTATATACTCTGCATGATCTCAAACACGCAGAAAAGGAAGCCACAAAGATGCAGTCTTTAACCCTGGCCACTATCCCGAATAGGCTATATGATCCAACCAAACACGCCTATGCTGCATTAGAACAGGCCAAATTAACAAAATTTGACCATCAAGAAGATTGGTTTGACGACCTATTTGTTTCAAACGAAACAATAGGTCAAGCTAGAGAACTTGCTCGATTAAAATATAATGATCAAGGGGTAACTGAGTTCAATAAACTTAGGGAGCAGAGGTTGCAAACTCTGCCTCTAGATTTACTGGCAACAACCCCAGCGACGTCTTCAAGCGAGCCTGGTCGGCAACAGTCAAGCCAGCCTCCTGTTATAACAAAAGATCAAAAGAAGCAACAGGAAGAAAATCAGAAGAAGCAACAGGCAGAAAGGCAGAGGAAAGAACAAGCAGAAAAACAACAGAGAGCACAAATGGAACAAGAAGAGAAAAGGAAGAAAGAGGCAGAGGAACAGCAGAAGAGAGAACAAGAAGAGAAACAGAAAAAAGAACTGGCAGATAGGCAGAAAAGGGAACAAGAAGAACAGCAGAGGAAAGAGCAGGAAAAAGAGCAGCAGAAACAAACCACCGATGTCAATGTGGACACTACCATAGACCCCAAACTATTTCAAGAATGGCAGCAATTTCATTCCATCATCAGTGGATTGGAATGTTCAAAAGATGGGGACACTTCTAAGACAAATGATACGCAGGACATCACTTCTCCTCAGGTTCTAAGTGGAACCAGCGGCCCACCCATTTCCCAGGATGTTGAGGTAATTCCTAAAGACCCTTCCGATCAAATCGTTCTCCAAGTGGAAGATATTCCTCCCTTGGATGTTTTCTACAGCCCAAGGCATAGAGCAGTTGTGAAGCGATCAAGGAAAAGACGAAGGATTGATCAACCTTCTATCTTTCCAGAGCAAACAGTTACGGGTAATGTAGTATGGAAGGAGGAATTGGACCCCTCCGATGACCTAACAAAGCTGTCACAGTATGCAGGTGCCTATTCTGCAGCAACTATCGACAAGGCATCGGAGGTAAGTCTTCTGCTGAAGACTAAGGACCAAGATATTTTTGCATTACAGGCAGAGGTGACCGAGGCAAAACAGAGGGCAGCGCAAGCAGAGGAGCAGTTGCTGGTACAACAACAAATGAATGATCAATTAACCCAGCAATTGCAGGAAGAAAGGCAGAGGATCGACCAAAGCGCGATCCAGAAACAAAAGGAGTTATCGGAGGCATTGGCACAGTTGAGGACAGCAAATGAGCTGATGATAAAAACGAAGGACGAGCAAATAGCTCAATTATCGTCACGGCTCGAAGTCATAAAAGGCACCCAAAAGGTGGAGGATTTCAGAGCAGAGGCATCACAAATAAACAGTGCTTTAATATCACAGATTAGACTCCTGTGTAATCAACTCACTGAGGCAGAACCATTGTGCGAGCTAACTACATCCATTAATCAGCAGGTAGATAAGGCCAGGAATGAGTTAGACCAGGCCGATGAGCTCATAAGTGGATATCTTGACTGGCAAGATTCTGATGTGGGAAAAGCAGCGAAGTTGCCTAGAATCCAAGAAACATATAAGGACATACTCTTTACAGAATGGCACACTCAAATGATGAAAGCAGAAAGGGCGGCTTCAAGATGTAAATTAACTGCCAGCAATATGATTGATCTGGTCAACAACACCCTCTACCTGGCAAACATGATCTCCCAATGTACACCTGGAAGAATAACAACAGCAAATGTAATTGAGCAAACAAGTTATCCTGACTTAGAGGAGAAGGGGAGATTAATCGCTGGGGTTAACACTTTGACTTTCGATGCATATTGGCTCTTTCTGATCAAGCCACACACACAAAGGTCTGCCCTCAAGTGTTTAACTGATGCACTCGGGTGTATAATTCCCGATATTCAAGATGCCACATACGCTGCTCAGCTCAGTTCGCGCCTCAACAAACCGCCTGAAGTAGAGCCAATGCTGGCGATAAGTCAGCTCAGGTTTAAAGGCAAAGAGCCTACCTGATGAATCATTGCCGCCGATTGCCAGATCGCTCCAAGAAATAGGATCAATATTCATTGATACCAATTATGTAGGATTTCTGTTTATTAGATATTTAGATTAGCTTAGTATTTATAGACCCTTTCATTGTTTTGGAAAGGGTCGTAAAATTTTGTAATAGACTTAAAGACTGAAGTTTGCACTACTGTGCTTCAGCCTATATTCTTTTATGAAACTCGACCAATCGTTCTCAATTTGACAAGGAAGTTTCTTTATGCAATTGCGCACTACTGTCTTTTGTTGGGGATGTTTTCTGAGTCGAAGGAAGAACTGTGACATAGCGATTGATATACGGGAGTGTTAATCAGCTTATATGGTACTTTTATCTGTATCTGTATTCATTCCTTTTATATGAATTGTTGTGTAATTATTCTTGCTATTGTTGAATACATGTATGTGCTGTAACAGCAAATCTCTATCTCATTCCACTATTGGATGTTTTGCGATATGCCTTTTTTTTTAATCATGCATGTAACAATGATATAAATGATGAAGTGTAGTAATTTCGTTGTTATCGCTTTGCGTAACTATTTATGCACAGCAGTCTTGAATGATTTAATATCTATGTTTTAGAGATGGAGTCATCTATATGCCTGTCTTAAAAGCACAGACCATCAAACGCTACGCTTTAGAAAATCGATAAGTTCCCGGGATAGATCATAGTTATTATATTTTATTGATAGTTTTAGTTATTCGCTTATCACCAGCATATTCTATAAGTCATTCATCCATCCCGTCTACCTATAATTTTTGGGAAACTGGTCCCATTATCCCCAGTCGGAGCCACTATTCCAAACGGAAAAGGAGCTGTATCAAGGTCCGGACCGGGTGGTTTCCCCTATGTTGTTGCAGCGATTTTCGAGGCATCAACATAATTGGCGCTAGAAGGAGGGCCTCAACTGTGAATGGCACATAAGTCAAAACCTATAAGCCATTCTAAGAGTAATTCTCCCTCCGAATCCCCTCGACCTTCCCATTTGCACACTGGTTCGCCGGTATCCAAACAAGGAGAAGGGGAATCAACTACCACTGCTCAAACCCATCATACTCCAGAACAATTAAGTCTTGAATCACCTGAAGTCCAGTCTCTAATCCATAAACTTCAGAGCTTCTCGATTTCACCACAGAAATCTGAGGTATCACAAAGCAGTGCGACTTCGCAGTTCAATCTAACTCATCCTCTCACCAGACTTCAGAGCGAAAAACTCGGTATTGAACCCACTGAGTTCCCTTTACCCAAAAGGAAAAAGGCGAAGAAAATTACTGAAGGATCTGATAGTGAAGAGCTTTCATCCACGTCCTCCATTGCATCTTCATCTCTGCAAAGTCAACCATCCACTCCCCCATTACAAATTGTCGTTCACCAGGGATTAGAAGCCTCAACATCCCAACCTGTTCACTCCTCATCATTAATTCCTTCCCATACATCTGGAATTCCAACAGTAGTATCAACCACTGTCGCTATTATAATGGCAGACCCATGGACTAGGCCAGGTGCAGTCAACATGCCTGCACCATTGCATCCTCTACCAGATGCTCCTGAAAAATGGCTGCCTAAATTTAACCCAGATGATGGGACCCAAGCTGAAGAACACATTAATAATTTTATGTTAGCAGTTAACTTAAAAGGAGTGACAGAACAAGATGTTGTTGTAAGACTCTTCCCCTACACCTTACAAGGATCAGCAGGATCCTGGTATTTTTCCTTACCCTCTGGTTCAATTACCAGTTGGAACACTTGCCAAGAGCAGTTTCTTACCAAATATGGAGATGACAGGTCCTTAGCTACCTTAATAAACGACCTCTCCAATCTGAGAATAGAGCATAGGGAACCAATAAAGGAGTTTAATGCCAGATTTAATAAACTCCTGAATAAAATCCCTACAGCTTCCAAACCAAGTGAACAAATTCGAAGCGAATGGTATATTACCGCCCTACCTGCCAACATAGCCATTTTTGTAGACAGGGCCGGGAAACCTACCTTAGCTGAAAACATGAGAGAAGCACTTGCTGTTGAAAAGCGCATCAACGCTCTAGAGAAGAAAGCTGCTTTGGAAGACAGAAAAGCCAAAAAAGTCTCATTTAAAGAGGATTCCAAGAAGAAAACCCCAAAGGACCCGTACGACATGGAGGGTTTACAAAAAGTCCTTAAAACATTGTCTAACGAAATGGTTGAAATAAAGAAGCAGGTGGCCGAAACCTCAAACAAAAGACCATTTAGGACTTTTAAGAAAACTGAAACAAAGCCACCCAATGTTATATCTAACGCAGATTCAGAGCAAGAAGAAGAGGAAGAGGAAACAACCTCACAAACTGATGATGAAGAAGAAGTAGCTGAATGCCATGGAATGTGGGATTTTATACTCCCAAACTCTGATACCGAGAATGAAGAAGAAGCCTTTCCGGTTACTACAAGAAGTAAAAGTACTTCTGAACCTGCCCAGGCAACTTCAAAGAAAAGGAGTGCAGGTGCTACCACAACAAAGGAAAAAGTTCCCCCAAAGAAGTCGCCTGTAGTAGTTCCCCAAAACCAGCCTTCAACTTCTAATTCTCCTTCAACATCCAAAACATTAGTGGTATCCGATTCAATGGAATATAACATTGTTGATGACATGAAGAAAACTAAGGCAAACATAACTATGTTTGAGCTTAGTAAATTAAAGCATCAGCAAAAATTACTTCTTAAAGAATTGAATGTTGTTCCCTCTACTCCCCTTCCCAGTGCAAGAGCTGCCAATGATTCAGGCCAACCTCCTTCAGGTATGGTTGAAGCTACCGATTCAGTTCTAATTGGAGATAGATCGAATTCTCATACTCCACCCTTCCTACTGACCTATGAGATTTATAACAGAAACCTGCACAACTGTTTAATTGATTCAGGGGCATCATCTAATATAATGCCAGCTTCAGTTTGCTCTAAACTGAACATTGAACCCCAGAAGTCTGCTATTCATATTGTACAGTTGGACAGGACCAAAGTACAGGTTGTGGGAGAAATTAATTCCGTAACTATCAGGTTGTCTGCCGATCCCAGGATTGTACAAAGAATTGATATCTTAATTGCTGACATACCTGAATTCTACGGTTTAATTTTGAGCAGAGATTGGTCCGAAAAATTGCATGGGTATATTTCCACAGATTGGTCACATATGTGGCTTCCCTACAAGGGAAAGCCAAATCAAATAAGGATCGATCGAGAGAAGCATATGACCCACACAGTTACTGAATTTGAGCAAGAAAACCAACCTGTAGCGTTCAACAACAACATTTTGGGGAACTATTCGTCAGAGTCATTCTTTGGCAACTTTGTTGCCCAACCATCTCCTTTTTCAGTCAATCATTTTACATCTCAGATTGAAAATTTTTCACAAACTGATAAGTCCAGATGTTTTAATGATGCTGAGAAAAATGTAAATATTTTTGTTAATACTCCTTTATTTTGGTCTTTATATTTTGATGGCTCTAAGTCCAGCGAGGGCTCAGGAGCAGGTTGCATTTTGGTTAGTCCACAAGGAGAAAAGACAATGCTGTCTTGTAGGTTAGAATTTGACTGCACTAACAACACAGCCGAATATGAAGCTTTAGTCCAGGGATTATATAAAGCAATCGGCCTTAAAGTCCAATATCTAAAAGTATTCGGCGATTCGGAAATCATTGTTAAACAGGTGAGGAATGCAATTCATTGTCTTTCAAGTCACCTCAAGCATTATCAATCGCTAGTACAGGATCTTACCTCACACTTTTCAGCATTTAACATTTCTTCCATTCCTAGGTCGCAAAACTCGGCAGCCGACCTACTAGCCAATGTAGCTTCTAAGCTTTTACCTTCTGAAGACTATAGCCTTGATAGATTTTCCGTAGAATTACTTTTTAGGCCTTCAATTCCTGACAATGTCACTAATTGGAGAGTATTTAACCATGATGAAGATATCTTGCAGTTTCTAACTTCCGAAAAGTCCTATGACAATCAAATTATTGAGGAAAATGACCATGATCTACAGATGAAAGAAACACCTCAAGAAAATTCAATTCCTAAACCAGTGGTAAAGCTCGAAGATCTTTATGATATCAAAGACAGGTTTAAACCTGTAATTAATGCAAAGCTTCAAAGTTCTACCCTTAGGTTTGAATTGATAAATCTAGGTACTGACCATGCTCCTCAAAACATCAATTTAGGATTAGGACTTTCTTTGGAAGAGAAGGAGGCATTCATCAAACTGTTAAGAAAAAACAAACAGGTCTTTGCTTGGAAGTATGATGATTTGAAGACGTATGATACATCTATTATCCAGCATACCATTCCTATGCTTCCTGATCAGAAACCAATTCAGCAGAAGTTAAGAAAAATACATCCAAATTTAGAGAGCCAGATAAAGTCGGAACTTAACAAGCTCTTGAAAGCCAAGATTATTTTCCCTGTCCGACACTCAAACTGGGTCTCTAATATGGTGCCAGTCAGGAAGAAAAATGGCGACATTCGAATTTGTATTGATTTCAGGAACCTGAACAAAGCGAGCTTGAAAGATAACTTCCCATTACCTACTATGGAGCAAATACTCCAATCGGTAGCAGGCTCTGAATTGATGTCCTTTCTTGATGGATTCTCAGGATATAACCAAGTTCTGGTTCATCCTGATGACCAACTTAAAACCACATTCAGAACAAAATGGGGAACATATGCGTATCAGAAAATGCCTTTTGGACTTATAAATGCAGGAGCGACATTCCAGAGAGCTATGGATATAGCCTTTAGAGGGTTGATTAATCGAACAGTAGTCGTCTATCTAGACGATATTACTGTATATTCTAAAGAGAGGTATAATCATTTGCATGACTTAAATCAAATCTTTCAGCGATGCAAAAGATATGGTATTTCTCTGAACCCAAAAAAGTCTTTCTTTGCTCTTGATCAAGGAAAACTCTTAGGCTTTATTGTGTCCAAAGATGGCATTTATATTGATCCTGATCGGATCAAGGAAATTTCTGAAATCCCTTTCCCACACAATAAAAAGTCGATGCAGTCATTTTTAGGCCAGATTAATTTCGTTAAACGATTTGTTCCAGATTTTTCTCAAATTATATTACCACTTCAGACAATGATTAAGAAGAATTCAGTCTTCAAGTGGGGATCAGAAGAAAAGCAAGCTTTTGATGTAATCAAGCAATCAATAATCAATGCCCCAGCCTTGAATACTCCAAATTTTTCTAATCATTTTACTTTGTATACCATTGCATCCGATGTGTCTTATGCTGCAGTTCTCACGCAGCCAAATGCTCACAATTTGGAAGCACCCATATCATTCTTCAGCTCAAATCTTCAGGGTGCCGAATTAAATTACTCCGATGTAGAAAAACAAGCCTTTGCTGTATTTAAAGCGGTCAAACATTATAGACCCTTTCTTTTAAAAACCCACACAAAAATAATAGTTCCTTTCCCGGCAGTTAGGCAACTATTAATCCAAAAAGAGCTGGGTGAAAAAAGGGCAAATTGGGTCACAGCGCTTCAAGAGTATGACTTAGAAATTAGGCCAGCAAAGATTGTTAGGGGCCAAGGTTTTTGAAGGATATTGGCAGGAGCATCCAACATTCCAGAATCAAGCGATACAGATCAAACTCAAGAAATTAATCAGATAAGTGTTACTGATTCTGGATCTCAATATGCAGATTTAATCTTTTATCTAAAGAATGGTTATGCACCTCCGAATTTGTCTTACAAAAACAAAAGGGCCATTAGATTAAAAGCGAAGAATTTTACAATCATTGATGACGTGCTTTTTAGACATAATTATGATTCTATCTTGTTAAGATGCCTTGAGAAACCTGAAGCCCAAAAGGTTTTGCAGGAGCTACATGATGGACCAGCAGGAGGACATTTCGGAGCTGACACAACAGCTCACAAAATTATTCATGCTGGTTACTATTGGCCTACTTTGTTTAAAGATGCTCACGAGTACGT
The DNA here is from genome assembly GCA_031772625.1 of Pinus tabuliformis. Lineage (NCBI taxonomy): Eukaryota > Viridiplantae > Streptophyta > Pinopsida > Pinales > Pinaceae > Pinus > Pinus tabuliformis. The sequence goes on from CM062820.1 coordinate 616,048,064, forward strand.
AAGGAAATGTCTCAATTGTCAAACTGCTAGCGGAAGACAACGTAAATCAGCCTTCCCTCTGCAGCCGATCAACATTGAGCAACCATTTGAGCAATGGGGATTGGATATCATTGGGGAGATCACTCCAGCATCTTCCAAACAGCATAAGTATATCCTTACTGCTACTGATTACTTTACAAAGTGGGTTGAGGCAATCCCTTTAAAGACAGCAAATTCTGAAGCAATCATTGAATTCATAGACCAATTCATTATTACCAGGTTTGGTGTCCCAAATGCTCTTGTTTTTTATAATGCATCTTACTTTTCAGGCAATGCTATGTTTGATTTCGCTATTAAAAGAGGATTTAAGTTAAAATATTCTGCTAATTACTATCCCCAAGGAAATGGTTTAGCAGAATCTACTAATAAGAATCTGATTAAAATCATTAAGCGAACTATCGAACAAAATCAGAAGAATTGGCACAAATCCTTAGTGTTTGCATTATGGGCTGATAGGATAACAGAGAAAGCTTCTATTGGAACTTCTCCATTTAATCTTGTCTATGGAAAAGAAGCAATCTTACCCACAAATCTTGTTCTTCCTTCTTTAGCCCTAGTGCAGTTTATTGAGGAAACTCCTTCCTCTTCTATTCAGTTTAGACATGACCAGATACTAAAATTAGAAGAGGAAAGAGAAAAAGCCAAGGTTATCCATGCCAAACATCAGCAAGTCATCAAAGCAGCTTTTGATTCAGTCTCATCCGGTTCAAAACAATTCCAAGTCGGTGATTTAGTTCTGAAATGGGACAAAGCCCATGAAGACAAAGGTAAACACTCCAAGTTCCAGAAGTTGTCTCTTGGACCATTTCAGATCTTTGAGAAGATAGGCCATTCAACCTTTATATTGCAAGATTTATCAGGTTTGAGAGATTCTCTCCCTGTTAATGGCCTTGTCTTGAAGAAATTCTTTAACTGAGGAGGTGGCCCCTTCTCCTTTCATTTCAGTAGGATTTTATAGTTTGTAGGATTTTAGGAAATAAGGTTGTGAGATGTCTCCCGTTGACCTTTTGTTGTGTTTGAAAAGTTGTCCCATAGAATGAGTATGAACATTTGCTTTTAAAATGATGGAACTTTTAACCAAAAAGGATAATTTCTAAGGAAATTAGATATCTTTGTATTCTGAAATCACAATTCAAGTTTTATCAACTCCTCTCAAAGCATAGAAATATCGTAAATCATTTTCTGCTTTTAAATTGGTCTCTAAAGGTTATCCATACTAAGATAGAAATCAATCCAATTTCAGCATCTTCAACACTTATCCTGTCATCCATTTACTCTCAAGGAGAAATTTGTTCACCCCATTCGTTAAAGTTTATGATTACTCAGAATGTAATTCTAAAATATAAGATATTTAAGATAAGAGGTCTTATTACAAGCCTGCTTACCATGTTCATAGAGAAATAGTTTATCTGACATTACCAATACTGCAAACCAAAACAGGGTAATGGCTTGAAATTACAAGACAATGGGTCTCATCATGAGCCAGCTTGTTCAGTTAAACTATTATCAGTGAGTGGCATTGTCAAAAGCTGGCCACCAAACCAGGACAATGGCTTTTTATCTTACCTATGACAAAGAAGAAAAAGGAAATGAAATACAAAATATGAAAAATATTTTGAATTCATTCTGTTAATCACACTCTTAATTGAATGGGACAATGGACAATCATATGGTTAAAAGGTATCCCTGTCGAAACTATAGATGTTTGCTGGCAGCAGAGGCTCTACCTATGACAGATGAGTTTACTATAAAGGCTGATTTGGAAAGGTATTCTATTTTATCATCATAAACCAATAAAGGCCTATTTTAAAGCTTAGAATGTTTTTATTTTCTTAAAAAAGAGGAAGTCAACAAAATAGTTTCTTTTTCTCAGAATATATAGAAATCTGGTTATATTAGGAATTTCCCCATTGATTGAAACTCTATTTTTGAAAAAGTTTAAATGTTTCTATTTTTTCAAAGAGATAACTGGTTCTTCCAGCGAATCGCCAATTGTTGTGCTCTACAACAACCCCCCATTTCATATCATCTTTAATTATAAATATTAACGTATGAAATGGGTCCCTTTAAAATTTAATTGGTATCAATTCTTTTATTTCTCAAAAGAGGTCCGATAATCAAATGAATTCATTTCATAAAACCCTTTTTGAAAAGACCCTAAAAAGAAATAAGGCAAATCTTTGTCATTGCGATAAAGCGATCGCAAGATCGCATATCGCAATGACATAAGAAATATAAATAAGCGGCACATTGATTACCCCCGATGCGATATCGCAATCGGCGATCGGCAACACTTCATACACATCTTAAAAAACACACATAACATAAGCCCCGACGCGACGCGATATCGGCGATCGGGTATCGGCGATACTTCATATGCGGTCAAGGCATTTTAAGTCATTTACTCCGATCCGATGCGATTGCGCAATCGGCAGTCGGGAACATCCCATGCACATTAATAAGGCGCTTAGGTCTTACCCCCGATGCGATGCGATATCGGCGATCGGGAAATCGGCAATTCACTCTAAATGCACCTTGTCATATTTCTTCGCGCTAATCCGATGCGACGTCGCAATCGGCGTTCGGAGGATCCTATGCTTATGATTATATAATGCCCATTCTCCCCATGCGATGCGATATCGCTATCGGCGATTTGAAGTGTTATTGATTTCCGATCAATAAAGCGCGGATTTCGAAAAAGCCGTTAAATGGAGGGATAAGGTGATGTATTCATATTTAAAGTTTTGCCCCTTCGATTAACGATCACCTGCGCTCAACCGCCAAAATATCCATTGCACGCTTAAGGGAGTCATTCAACCGGATAATGGTGTAATAAGCATTTAAGGAGTAGCAGGCCTTAAACGGCCATTTAATATATCTGTAATATCCGCTCATTGATTGGATCCGCAGCCATTTTTGAGAATTAATCTCTCAGCACGCTTCAATTGATATATCTTTCCCACCATGAGTCCTCATTATTATATTTCTATGTTACGGTTTTTCTTGCCTTTGTGCAGAATTCATCCTCCAACAGAAGCCTGAGCATGATGGGAAAGAAATCTAAGAAGACCGCGGGTTCCGCTGCTACAACAGTTGCAGGACAAGCTGCCACAGATAAAAAGAAGGGCTTAATATCAGACACTACATGCACGGGTCTTACCAGAGCTACATGGCAAGGCACATATAATTTGATCGAAGCCGAACAACCAGAAAAGGCAGTAACAGAAGCTACTGCGGATCCTACTCGCAAGTCTGAGTCCACTCTCAAAGACTTAGCCGACTCCTTCCTTCACAGGATAGCGGCCAGAGAACAAATTCTCCCCTACACAGACGTCGTGCGATGGGCAATTGAGGAAATTCCAATCCTCGACAGAACCTTTTGCACCAGAGATGGGAGGATTTTTGGATCATTCAAGCCAGAACATCTAAGGCAAATGTATCATTTGCCTGAGCCAGAGAAAGTCTATAACAAGACCTTCCTGGAGAAATTTGCAGCTGATAATGAAGTAGAATCCGAACCCATCCGGGATTGGAGGCAGAATCCAGCCAAACACAAGCACGAGTCTTCCGGTAAGTACTCAGTCGATTCTTTGGCTTCTCCCTATTGTTATGCGGGGATAATGATGTGTAGGCTATGGGGGTTACATGACTCTGCTAATTTTACCATAGAGATGGTTCCTCTAATGGAAGCAGCAGTAAACAGCATAATTATGGATTGGGCTACTATTCTCTCTGATAAGTTAGCCGTAGCTGTTCGTGATTTTAGAAAAGGTTTTGTTGTTACTGAAAGGAAAATTCCCCCGTTTTATTACAGTGCATACATTTTAGATACGTTATGTTTTAATTCTGAGTTTCCCGTCCTTGGTTGGAGGTGGACTGCCCAAGACCCCTCACCCATTCATATATACCACCAGAAATTGTGGAAATCCTCTTACAAGGACCATTTGTATCAAATCTGCAATGGCTTTATGGTTCCCATTCATTATTCTATTTTTGATAAGCCCATTCCCAGAATCTCCTACCTAGCTTCCTTTGATTTACCGGCGGTAGCAAGTTGGTTTGGAGAAGAGAGATTTACCTACATTAGAGTTTTTGGTAGCCAAGCCAATCCGCATGTTCTCCCTTTGTATATTCCAGATAAACTGCTAGCAAGAGAGGTCTCCTATCAAATTATGGCAGAGAGTACTACACAGACTCTCAAGAAAGAAAAGAAGAGGGGCTGGCCCTCTTTTCCCTTGAGAATTGGTGTATATACTCTGCATGATCTCAAACACGCAGAAAAGGAAGCCACAAAGATGCAGTCTTTAACCCTGGCCACTATCCCGAATAGGCTATATGATCCAACCAAACACGCCTATGCTGCATTAGAACAGGCCAAATTAACAAAATTTGACCATCAAGAAGATTGGTTTGACGACCTATTTGTTTCAAACGAAACAATAGGTCAAGCTAGAGAACTTGCTCGATTAAAATATAATGATCAAGGGGTAACTGAGTTCAATAAACTTAGGGAGCAGAGGTTGCAAACTCTGCCTCTAGATTTACTGGCAACAACCCCAGCGACGTCTTCAAGCGAGCCTGGTCGGCAACAGTCAAGCCAGCCTCCTGTTATAACAAAAGAGCAGAAGAGAGAACAGGAAGAAAATCAGAAGAAGCAACAGGCAGAAAGGCAGAGGAAAGAACAAGCAGAAAAACAACAGAGAGCACAAATGGAACAAGAAGAGAAAAGGAAGAAAGAGGCAGAGGAACAGCAGAAGAGAGAACAAGAAGAGAAACAGAAAAAAGAACTGGCAGATAGGCAGAAAAGGGAACAAGAAGAACAGCAGAGGAAAGAGCAGGAAAAAGAGCAGCAGAAACAAACTACCGATGTCAATGTGGACACTACCATAGACCCCAAACTATTTCAAGAATGGCAGCAATTTCATTCCATCATCAGTGGATTGGAATGTTCAAAAGATGGGGACACTTCTAAGACAAATGATACGCAGGACATCACTTCTCCTCAGGTTCTAAGTGGAACCAGCGGCCCACCCATTTCCCAGGATGTTGAGGTAATTCCTAAAGACCCTTCCGATCAAATCATTCTCCAAGTGGAAGATATTCCTCCCTTGGATGTTTTCTACAGCCCAAGGCATAGAGCAGTTGTGAAGCGATCAAGGAAAAGACGAAGGATTGATCAACCTTCTATCTTACCAGAGCAAACAGTTACGGGTAATGTAGTATGGAAGGAGGAATTGGACCCCTCTGATGACCTAACAAAGCTTTCACAGTATGCAGGTGCCTATTCTGCAGCAACTATCGACAAGGCATCGGAGGTAAGTCTTCTGCTGAAGACTAAGGACCAAGATATTTTTGCATTACAGGCAGAGGTGACCGAGGCAAAACAGAGGGCAGCGCAAGCAGAGGAGCAGTTGCTGGTACAACAACAAATGAATGATCAATTAACCCAGCAATTGCAGGAAGAAAGGCAGAGGATCGACCAAAGCGCGATCCAGAAACAAAAGCAGTTATCGGAGGCATTGACACAGTTGAGGACAGCAAATGAGCTGATGATAAAAAGGAAGGACGAGCAAATAGCTCAATTATCGTCACGGCTCGAAGTCATAAAAGGCACCCAAAAGGTGGAGGATATCATAGCAGAGGCATCACAAATAAATAGTGCTTTAATATCACAGATTAGACTCCTGTGTAATCAACTCACTGAGGCAGAACCATTGTGCGAGCTAACTACATCCATTAATCAGCAGGTAGATAAGGCCAGGAATGAGTTAGACCAGGCCGATGAGCTCATAAGTGGATATCTTGACTGGCAAGATTCTGATGTGGGAAAAGCAGCGAAGTTGCCTAGAATCCAAGAAACATATAAGGACATACTCTTTACAGAATGGCACACTCAAATGATGAAAGCAGAAAGGGCGGCTTCAAGATGTAAATTAACTGCCAGCAATATGATTGATCTGGTCAACAACACCCTCTACCTGGCAAACATGATCTCCCAATGTACACCTGGAAGAATAACAACAGCAAATGTAATTGAGCAAACAAGTTATCCTGACTTAGAGGAGAAGGGGAGATTAATCGCTGGGGTTAACACTTTGACTTTCGATGCTTATTGGCTCTTTCTGATCAAGCCACACACACAAAGGTCTGCCCTCAAGTGTTTAACTGATGCACTCGGGTGTATAATTCCCGATATTCAAGATGCCACATACGCTGCTCAGCTCAGTTCGCGCCTCAACAAACCGCCTGAAGTAGAGCCAATGCTGGCGATAAGTCAGCTCAGGTTTAAAGGCAAAGAGCCTACCTGATGAATCATTGCCGCCGATTGCCAGATCGCTCCAAGAAATAGGATCAATATTCATTGATACCAATTATGTAGGATTTCTGTTTATTAGATATTTAGATTAGCTTAGTATTTATAGACCCTTTCATTGTTTTGGAAAGGGTCGTAAAATTTTGTAATAGACTTAAAGACTGAAGTTTGCACTACTGTGCTTCAGCCTATATTCTTTTATGAAACTCGACCAATCGTTCTCAATTTGACAAGGAAGTTTCTTTATGCAATTGCGCACTACTGTCTTTTGTTGGGGATGTTTTCTGAGTCGAAGGAAGAACTGTGACATAGCGATTGATATACGGGAGTGTTAATCAGCTTATATGGTACTTTTATCTGTATCTGTATTCATTCCTTTTATATGAATTGTTGTGTAATTATTCTTGCTATTGTTGAATACATGTATGTGCTGTAACAGCAAATCTCTATCTCATTCCACTATTGGATGTTTTGCGATATGCCTTTTTTTTTAATCATGCATGTAACAATGATATAAATGATGAAGTGTAGTAATTTCGCTGTTATCGCTTTGCGTAACTATTTATGCACAGCAGTCTTGAATGATTTAATATCTATGTTTTAGAGATGGAGTCATCTATATGCCTGTCTTAAAAGCACAGACCATCAAACGCTACGCTTTAGAAAATCGATAAGTTCCCGGGATAGATCATAGTTATTATATTTTATTGATAGTTTTAGTTATTCGCTTATCACCAACATATTCTATAAGTCATTCATCCATCCCGTCTACCTATAATTTTTGGGAAACTGGTCCCATTATCCCCAGTCGGAGCCACTATTCCAAACGGAAAAGGAGCTGTATCAAGGTCCGGACCGGGTGGTTTCCCCTATGTTGTTGCAGCGATTTTCGAGGCATCAACATAATTGGCGCTAGAAGGAGGGCCTCAACTGTGAATGGCACATAAGTCAAAACCTATAAGCCATTCTAAGAGTAATTCTCCCTCCGAATCCCCTCGACCTTCCCATTTGCACACTGGTTCGCCGGTATCCAAACAAGGAGAAGGGGAATCAACTACCACTGCTCAAACCCATCATACTCCAGAACAATTAAGTCTTGAATCACCTGAAGTCCAGTCTCTAATCCATAAACTTCAGAGCTTCTCGATTTCACCACAGAAATCTGAAGTATCACAAAGCAGTGCGACTTCGCAGTTTAATCTAACTCATCCTCTCACCAGACTTCAGAGCGAAAAACTCGGTATTGAACCCACTGAGTTCCCTTTACCCAAAAGGAAAAAGGCGAAGAAAATTACTGAAGGATTTGATAGTGAAGAGCTTTCATCCACGTCCTCCATTGCATCTTCATCTCTGCAAAGTCAACCATCCACTCCCCCATTACAAATTGTCGTTCACCAGGGATTAGAAGCCTCAACATCCCAACCTGTTCACTCCTCATCATTAATTCCTTCCCATACATCTGGAATTCCAACAGTAGTATCAACCACTGTCGCTATTATAATGGCAGACCCATGGACTAGGCCAGGTGCAGTCAACATGCCTACACCATTGCATCCTCTACCAGATACTCCTGAAAAATGGTTGCCTAAATTTAACCCAGATGATGGGACCCAAGCTGAAGAACACATTAATAATTTTATGTTAGCAGTTAACTTAAAAGGAGTGACAGAACAAGATGTTGTTGTAAGACTCTTCCCCTACACCTTACAAGGATCAGCAGGATCCTGGTATTTTTCCTTACCCTCTGGTTCAATTACCAGTTGGAACACTTGCCAAGAGCAGTTTCTTACCAAATATGGAGATGACAGGTCCTTAGCTACCTTAATAAACGACCTCTCCAATATGAGAATAGAGCATAAGGAACCAATAAAGGATTTTAATGCCAGATTTAATAAACTCCTGAATAAAATCCCTACAGCTTCCAAACCAAGTGAACAAATTCGAAGCGAATGGTATATTACCGCCCTACCTGCCAACATAGCCATTTTTGTAGACAGGGCCGGGAAACCTACCTTAGCTGAAAACATGAGAGAAGCACTTGCTGTTGAAAAGCGCATCAACGCTCTAGAGAAGAAAGCTGCTTTGGAAGACAGAAAAGCCAAAAAAGTCTCATTTAAAGAGGATTCCAAGAAGAAAACCCCAAAGGACCCGTACGACATGGAGGGTTTACAAAAAGTCCTTAAAACATTGTCTAACGAAATGGTTGAAATAAAGAAGCAGGTGGCTGAAACCTCAAACAAAATACCATTTAGGACTTTTAAGAAAACTGAAAGAAAGCCACCCAATGTTATATCTAACGCAGATTCAGAGCAAGAAGAAGAGGAAGAGGAAACAACCTCACAAACTGATGATGAAGAAGAAGTCGCTGAATGCCAAGGAATGTGGTATTTTATACTCCCAAACTCTGATACCGAGAATGAAGAAGAAGCCTTTCCGGTTACTACAAGAAGTAAAAGTACTTCTGAACCTGCCCAGGCAACTTCAAAGAAAAGGAGTGCAGGTGCTACCACAACAAAGGAAAAAGTTCCCCCAAAGAAGTCGCCTGTAGTAGTTCCCCAAAACCAGCCTTCAACTTCTAATTCTCCTTCAACATCCAAAACATTAGTGGTATCCGATTCAATGGAATATAACATTGTTGATGACATGAAGAAAACTAAGGCAAACATAACTATGTTTGAGCTTAGTAAATTAAAGCATCAGCAAAAATTACTTCTTAAAGAATTGAATGTTGTTCCCTCTACTCCCCTTCCCAGTGCAAGAGCTGCCAATGATTCAGGCCAACCTCCTTCAGGTATGGTTGAAGCTACCGATTCAGTTCTAATTGGAGATAGATCGAATTCTCATACTCCACCCTTCCTACTGACCTATGAGATTTATAACAGAAACCTGCACAACTGTTTAATTGATTCAGGGGCATCATCTAATATAATGCCAGCTTCAGTTTGCTCTAAACTGAACATTGAACCCCAGAAGTCTGCTATTCATATTGTACAGTTGGACAGGACCAAAGTACAGGTTGTGGGAGAAATTAATTCCGTAACTATCAGGTTGTCTGTCGATCCCAGGATTGTACAAAGAATTGATATCTTAATTGCTGACATACCTGAATTCTACGGTTTAATTTTGAGCAGAGATTGGTCCGAAAAATTGCATGGGTATATTTCCACAGATTGGTCACATATGTGGCTTCCCTACAAGGGAAAGCCAAATCAAATAAGGATCGATCGAGAGAAGCATATGACCCACACAGTTACTGAATTTGAGCAAGAAAACCAACCTGTAGCGTTCAACAACAACATTTTGGGGAGCTATTCGTCAGAGTCATTCTTTGGCAACTTTGTTGCCCAACCATCTCCTTTTTCAGTCAATCATTTTACATCTCAGATTGAAAATTTTTCACAAACTGATAAGTCCAGATGTTTTAATGATGCTGAGAAAAATGTAAATATTTTTGTTAATACTCCTTTATTTTGGTCTTTATATTTTGATGGCTCTAAGTCCAGCGAGGGCTCAGGAGCAGGTTGCATTTTGGTTAGTCCACAAGGAGAAAAGACAATGCTGTCTTGCAGGTTAGAATTTGACTGCACTAACAACACAGCCGAATATGAAGCTTTAGTCCAGGGATTATATAAAGCAATCGGCCTTAAAGTCCAATATCTAAAAGTATTCGGCGATTCGGAAATCATTGTTAAACAGGTGAGGAATGCAATTCATTGTCTTTCAAGTCACCTCAAGCATTATCAATCGCTAGTACAGGATCTTACCTCACACTTTTCAGCATTTAACATTTCTTCCATTCCTAGGTCGCAAAACTCGGCAGCCAACCTTCTAGCCAATGTAGCTTCTAAGCTTTTACCTTCTGAAGACTATAGCCTTGATAGGTTTTCCGTAGAATTACTTTTTAGACCTTCAATTCCTGACAATGTCACTAATTGGAGAGTATTTAACCATGATGAAGATATCTTGCAGTTTCTAACTTCCGAAAAGTCCTATGAAAATCAAATTATTGAGGAAAATGACCATGATCTACAGATGAAAGAAACACCTCAAGAAAATTCAATTCCTAAACCAGTGGTAAAGCTCGAAGATCTTTATGATATCAAAGACAGGTTTAAACCTGTAATTAATGCAAAGCTTCAAAGTTCTACCCTTAGGTTTGAATTGATAAATCTAGGTACTGACCATGCTCCTCAAAACATCAATTTAGGATTAGGACTTTCTTTGGAAGAGAAGGAGGCATTCATCAAACTGTTAAGAAAAAACAAACAGGTCTTTGCTTGGAAGTATGATGATTTGAAGACGTATGATACATCTATTATCCAGCATACCATTCCTATGCTTCCTGATCAGAAACCAATTCAGCAGAAGTTAAGAAAAATACATCCAAATTTAGAGAGCCAGATAAAGTCGGAACTTAACAAGCTCTTGAAAGCCAAGATTATTTTCCCTGTCTGACACTCAAACTGGGTCTCTAATATGGTGCCAGTCAGGAAGAAAAATGGCGACATTCGAATTTGTATTGATTTCAGGAACCTGAACAAAGCGAGCTTGAAAGATAACTTCCCATTACCTACTATGGAGCAAATACTCCAATCGGTAGCAGGCTCTGAATTGATGTCCTTTCTTGATGGATTCTCAGGATATAACCAAGTTCTGGTTCATCCTGATGACCAACTTAAAACCACATTCAGAACAAAATGGGGAACATATGCGTATCAAAAAATGCCTTTTGGACTTATAAATGCAGGAGCGACATTCCAGAGAGCTATGGATATAGCCTTTAGAGGGTTGATTAATCGAACAGTAGTCGTCTATCTAGACGATATTACTGTATATTCTAAAGAGAGGTATAATCATTTGCATGACTTAAATCAAATCTTTCAGCGATGCAAAAGATATGGTATTTCTCTGAACCCAAAAAAGTCTTTCTTTGCTCTTGATCAAGGAAAACTCTTAGGCTTTATTGTGTCCAAAGATGGCATTTATATTGATCCTGATCGGATCAAGGAAATTTCTGAAATCCCTTTCCCACACAATAAAAAGTCGATGCAATCATTTTTAGGCCAGATTAATTTCGTTAAACGATTTGTTCCAGATTTTTCTCAAATTATATTACCACTTCAGACAATGATTAAGAAGAATTCAGTCTTCAAGTGGGGATCAGAAGAAAAGCAAGCTTTTGATGTAATCAAGCAATCAATAATCAATGCCCCAGCCTTGAATACTCCAAATTTTTCTAATCATTTTACTTTGTATACCATTGCATCCGATGTGTCTTATGCTGCAGTTCTCACGCAGCCAAATGCTCACAATTTGGAAGCACCCATATCATTCTTCAGCTCAAATCTTCAGGGTGCTGAATTAAATTACTCCGATGTAGAAAAACAAGCCTTTGCTGTATTTAAAGCGGTCAAACATTATAAACCCTTTCTTTTAAAAACCCACACAAAAATAATAGTTCCTTTCCCGGCAGTTAGGCAACTATTAATCCAAAAAGAGCTGGGTGAAAAAAGGGCAAATTGGGTCACAGCGCTTCAAGAGTATGACTTAGAAATTAGGCCAGCAAAGATTGTTAGGGGCCAAGGTTTTTGAAGGATATTGGCAGGAGCATCCAACATTCCAGAATCAAGCGATACAGATCAAACTCAAGAAATTAATCAGATAAGTGTTACTGATTCTGGATCTCAATATGCAGATTTAATCTTTTATCTAAAGAATGGTTATGCACCTCCGAATTTGTCTTACAAAAACAAAAGGGCCATTAGATTAAAAGCGAAGAATTTTACAATCATTGATGACGTGCTTTTTAGACATAATTATGATTCTATCTTGTTAAGATGCCTTGAGAAACCTGAAGCCCAAAAGGTTTTGCAGGAGCTACATGATGGACCAGCAGGAGGACATTTCGGAGCTGACACAACAGCTCACAAAATTATTCATGCTGGTTACTATTGGCCTACTTTGTTTAAAGATGCTCACGAGTACGTAAGGAAATGTCTCAATTGTCAAACTGCTAGCGGAAGACAATGTAAATCAGCCTTCCCTCTGCAGCCGATCAACATTGAGCAGCCATTTGAGCAATGGGGATTGGATATCATTGGGGAGATCACTCCAGCATCTTCCAAACAGCATAAGTATATCCTTACTGCTACTGATTACTTTACAAAGTGGGTTGAGGCAATCCCTTTAAAGACAGCAAATTCTGAAGCAATCATTGAATTCATAGACCAATTCATTATTACCAGGTTTGGTGTCCCAAATGCTCTTGTTTTTTATAATGCATCTTACTTTTCAGGCAATGCTATGTTTGATTTCGCTATTAAAAGAGGATTTAAGTTAAAATATTCTGCTAATTACTATCCCCAAGGAAATGGTTTAGCAGAATCTACTAATAAGAATCTGATTAAAATCATTAAGCGAACTATCGAACAAAATCAGAGGAATTGGCACAAATCCTTAGTGTTTGCATTATGGGCTGATAGGATAACACAGAAAGCTTCTATTGGAACTTCTCCATTTAATCTTGTCTATGGAAAAGAAGCAATCTTACCCACAAATCTTGCTCTTCCTTCTTTAGCCCTAGTGCAGTTTATTGAGGAAACTCCTTCCTCTTCTATTCAGTTTAGACATGACCAGATCCTAAAATTAGAAGAGGAAAGAGAAAAAGCCAAGGTTATCCATGCCAAACATCAGCAAGTCATCAAAGCAGCTTTTGATTCAGTCTCATCCGGTTCAAAACAATTCCAAGTCGGTGATTTAGTTCTGAAATGGGACAAAGCCCATGAAGACAAAGGTAAACACTCTAAGTTCCAGAAGTTGTGGCTTGGACCATTTCAGATCTGTGAGAAGATAGGCCATTCAACCTTTATATTGCAAGATTTATCAGGTTTGAGAGATTCTCTCCCTGTTAATGGCCTTGTCTTGAAGAAATTCTTTAACTGAGGAGGTGACCCCTTCTCCTTTCATTTCAGTAGGATTTTATAGTTTGTAGGATTTTAGGAAATAAGGTTGTGAGATGTCTCCCGTTGACCTTTTGCTGTGTTTGAAAAGTTGTCCCATAGAATGAGTATGAACATTTGCTTTTAAAATGATGGAACTTTTAACCAAAAAGGATAATTTCTAAGGAAATTAGATATCTTTGTATTCTGAAATCACAATTCAAGTTTTATCAACTCCTCTCAAAGCATAGAAATATCGTAAATCATTTTCTGTTTTTAAATTGGTCTCTAAAGGTTATCCATACTAAGATAGAAATCAATCCAATTTCAGCATCTTCAACTCTTATCCTGTCATCCATTTACTCTCAAGGAGAAATTTGTTCACCCCATTCGTTAAAGTTTATGATTACTCAGAATGTAATTCTAAAATATAAGATATTTAAGATAAGAGGTCTTATTACAAGCCTGCTTACCATGTTCATAGAGAAATAGTTTATCTGACATTACCAATACTGCAAACCAAAACAGGGTAATGGCTTGAAATTACAAGACAAGGGGTCTCATCATGAGCCAGCTTGTTCAATTAAACTATTATCAGTGAGTGGCATTGTCAAAAGCTGGCCACCAAACCAGGACAATGGCTTTTTATCTTACCTATGACAAAGAAGAAAAAGGAAATGAAATACAAAATATGAAAAATATTTTGAATTCATTCTGTTAATCACACTCTTAATTGAATGGGACAATGGACAATCATATGGTTAAAAGGTATCCCTGTCGAAACTATAGATGTTTGCTGGCAGCAGAGGCTCTACCTATGACAGATGAGTTTACTATAAAGGCTGATTTGGAAAGGTATTCTATTTTATCATCATAAACCAATAAAGGCCTATTTTAAAGCTTAGAATGTTTTTATTTTCTTAAAAAAGAGGAAGTCAACAAAATAGTTTCTTTTTCTCAGAATATATAGAAATCTGGTTATATTAGGAATTTCCCCATTGATTGAAACTCTATTTTTGAAAAAGTTTAAATGTTTCTATTTTTTCAAAGAGATAACTGGTTCTTCCAGCGAATCGCCAATTGTTGTGCTCTACAACAACCCCCCATTTCATATCATCTTTACTTATAAATATTAACGTATGAAATGGGTCCCTTTAAAATTTAATTGGTATCAATTCTTTTATTGCTCAAAAGAGGTCCGATAATCAAATGAATTCATTTCATAAAACCCTTTTTGAAAAGACCCTAAAAAGAAATAAGGCAAATCTTTGTCATTGCGATAAAGCGATCGCAAGATCGCATATCGCAATGACATAAGAAATATAAATAAGCGGCACATTGATTACCCCCGATGCGATATCGCAATCGGCGATCGGCAACACTTCATACACATCTTAAAAAACACACATAACATAAGCCCCGACGCGACGCGATATCGGCGATCGGGTATCGGCGATACTTCATATCAAGGAAAATTTTAAGGATGGAAAATTTTCATGAAGTTTAAAAACATTGGTGAATCTCACTAATCCCTAATATGCAAACTATAAATTGTTTATTGATATATTTGTAAATTTTTTCAAATTTATAATGATTATATATATATAGTCTCTATATAATGTTGGCGATTTTTAAGGTAAAATAATTTTATATTCTAAAATTTGGGCGAATCATCTTTTATAAAAATTGGAAATTGGCGAATCTTTTTGTGGAAAAAAAATGGAAAATTATCCCAATGGGCGAATATTAGCCCCTAAAATTTTCCATGCTTCATGTGCGGTCAAGGTAGTTTAAGTCATTTACTCCGATCCGATGCGATTGCGTAATCGGCAGTCGGGAACATCCCATGCACATTAATAAGGCGCTTAGGTCTTACCCCCGATGCGATGCGATATCGGCGATCGGGAAATCGGCAATTCACTCTAAATGCACCTTGTCATATTTCTTCGCGCTAATCCGATGCGACGTCGCAATCGGCGTTCGGAGGATCCTATGCTTATGATTATATAATGCCCATTCTCCCCATGCGATGCGATATCGCTATCGGTGATCTGAATTTCAAAAAGTATAGCTTGAAGATCTAAAGTGTTATTGATTTCCGATCAATAAAGCGCGGATTTCGAAAAAGCCGTTAAATGGAGGGATAAGGTGATGTATTCATATTTAAAGTTTTGCCCCTTCGATTAACGATCACCTGCGCTCAACCGCCAAAATATCCATTGCACGCTTAAGGGAGTCATTCAACCGGATAATGGTGTAATAAGCATTTAAGGAGTAGCAGGCCTTAAACGGCCATTTAATATATCTGTAATATCCGCTCATTGATTGGATCCGCAGCCATTTTTGAGAATTAATCTCTCAGCACGCTTCAATTGATATATCTTTCCCACCATGAGTCCTCATTATTATATTTCTATGTTACGGTTTTTCTTGCCTTTGTGCAGAATTCATCCTCCAACAGAAGCCTGAGCATGATGGGAAAGAAATCTAAGAAGACCGCGGGTTCCGCTGCTACAACAGTTGCAGGACAAGCTGCCACAGATAAAAAGAAGGGCTTAATATCAGACACTACATGCACGGGTCTTACCAGAGCTACATGGCAAGGCACATATAATTTGATCGAAGCCGAACAACCAGAAAAGGCAGTAACAGAAGCTACTGCGGATCCTACTCGCAAGTCTGAGTCCACTCTCAAAGACTTAGCCGACTCCTTCCTTCACAGGATAGCGGCCAGAGAACAAATTCTCCCCTACACAGACGTCGTGCGATGGGCAATTGAGGAAATTCCAATCCTCGACAGAACCTTTTGCACCAGAGATGGGAGGATTTTTGGATCATTCAAGCCAGAACATCTAAGGCAAATGTATCATTTGCCTGAGCCAGAGAAAGTCTATAACAAGACCTTCCTGGAGAAATTTGCAGCTGATAATGAAGTAGAATCCGAACCCATTCGGGATTGGAGGCAGAATCCAGCCAAACACAAGCACGAGTCTTCCGGTAAGTACTCAGTCAATTCTTTGGCTTCTCCCTATTGTTATGCGGGGATAATGATGTGTAGGCTATGGGGGTTACATGACTCTACTAATTTTACCATAGAGATGGTTCCTCTAATGGAAGCAGCAGTAAACAGCATAATTATGGATTGGGCTACTATTCTCTCTGATAAGTTAGCCGTAGATGTTCGTGATTTTAGAAAAGGTTTTGTTGTTACTGAAAGGAAAATTCCCCCGTTTTATTACAGTGCATACATTTTAGATACGTTATGTTTTAATTCTAAGTTTCCCGTCCTTGGTTGGAGGTGGACTGCCCAAGACCCCTCACCCATTCATATATACCACCAGAAATTGTGGAAATCCTCTTACAAGGACCATTTGTATCAAATCTGCAATGGCTTTATGGTTCCCATTCATTATTCTATTTTTGATAAGCCCATTCCCAGAATCTCCTACCTAGCTTCCTTTGATTTACCGGCGGTAGCAAGTTGGTTTGGAGAAGAGAGATTTACCTACATTAGAGTTTTTGGTAGCCAAGCCAATCCGCATGTTCTCCCTTTGTATATTCCAGATAAACTGCTAGCAAGAGAGGTCTCCTATCAAATTATGGCAGAGAGTACTACACAAACTCTCAAGAAAGAAAAGAAGAGGGGCTGGCCCTATTTTCCCTTGAGAATTGGTGTATATACTCTGCATGATCTCAAACACGCAGAAAAGGAAGCCACAAAGATGCAGTCTTTAACCCTGGCCACTATCCCGAATAGGCTATATGATCCAACCAAACACGCCTATGCTGCATTAGAACAGGCCAAATTAACAAAATTTGACCATCAAGAAGATTGGTTTGACGACCTATTTGTTTCAAACGAAACAATAGGTCAAGCTAGAGAACTTGCTCGATTAAAATATAATGATCAAGGGGTAACTGAGTTCAATAAACTTAGGGAGCAGAGGTTGCAAACTCTGCCTCTAGATTTACTGGCAACAACCCCAGCGACGTCTTCAAGCGACCCTGGTCGGCAACAGTCAAGCCAGCCTCCTGTTATAACAAAAGAGTAGAAGAGAGAACAGGAAGAAAATCAGAAGAAGCAACGGGCAGAAAGGCAGAGGAAAGAACAAGCAGAAAAACAACAGAGAGCACAAATGGAACAAGAAGAGAAAAGGAAGAAAGAGGCAGAGGAACAGCAGAAGAGAGAACAAGAAGAGAAACAGAAAAAAGAACTGGCAGATAGGCAGAAAAGGGAACAAGAAGAACAGCAGAGGAAAGAGCAGGAAAAAGAGCAGCAGAAACAAACTACCGATGTCAATGTGGACACTACCATAGACCCCAAACTATTTCAAGAATGGCAGCAATTTCATTCCATCATCAGTGGATTGGAATGTTCAAAAGATGGGGACACTTCTAAGACAAATGATACGCAGGACATCACTTCTCCTCAGGTTCTAAGTGGAACCAGCGGCCCACCCATTTCCCAGGATGTTGAGGTAATTCCTAAAGACCCTTCCGATCAAATCGTTCTCCAAGTGGAAGATATTCCTCCCTTGGATGTTTTCTACAGCCCAAGGCATAGAGTAGTTGTGAAGCGATCAAGGAAAAGACGAAGGATTGATCAACCTTCTATCTTACCAGAGCAAACAGTTACGGGTAATGTAGTATGGAAGGAGGAATTGGACCCCTCCGATGACCTAACAAAGCTTTCACAGTATGCAGGTGCCTATTCTGCAGCAACTATCGACAAGGCATCGGAGGTAAGTCTTCTGCTGAAGACTAAGGACCAAGATGTTTTTGCATTACAGGCAGAGGTGACCGAGGCAAAACAGAGGGCAGCGCAAGCAGAGGAGCAGTTGCTGGTACAACAACAAATGAATGATCAATTAAACCAGCAATTGCAGGAAGAAAGGCAGAGGATCGACCAAAGCGCGATCCAGAAACAAAATGAGTTATCGGAGGCATTGACACAGTTGAGGATAGCAAATGAGCTGATGATAAAAACGAAGGACGAGCAAATAGCTCAATTATCGTCACGGCTCGAAGTCATAAAAGGCACCCAAAAGGTGGAGGAGTTCATAGCAGAGGCATCACAAATAAACAGTGCTTTAATATCACAGATTAGACTCCTGTGTAATCAACTCACTGAGGCAGAACCATTGTGCGAGCTAACTACATCCATTAATCAGCAGGTAGATAAGGCCAGGAATGAGTTAGACCAGGCCGATGAGCTCATAAGTGGATATCTTGACTGGCAAGATTCTGATGTGGGAAAAGCAGCGAAGTTGCCTAGAATCCAAGAAACATATAAGGACATACTCTTTACAGAATGGCACACTCAAATGATGAAAGCAGAAAGGGCGCCTTCAAGATGTAAATTAACTGCCAGCAATATGATTGATCTGGTCAACAACACCCTCTACCTGGCAAACATGATCTCCCAATGTACACCTGGAAGAATAACAACAGCAAATGTAATTGAGCAAACAAGTTATCCTGACTTAGAGGAGAAGGGGAGATTAATCGCTGGGGTTAACACTTTGACTTTCGATGCTTATTGGCTCTTTCTGATCAAGCCACACACACAAAGGTCTGCCCTCAAGTGTTTAACTGATGCACTCGGGTGTATAATTCCCGATATTCAAGATGCCACATACGCTGCTCAGCTCAGTTCGTGCCTCAACAAACCGCCTGAAGTAGAGCCAATGCTGGCGATAAGTCAGCTCAGGTTTAAAGGCAAAGAGCCTACCTGATGAATCATTGCCGCCGATTGCCAGATCGCTCCAAGAAATAGGATCAATATTCATTGATACCAATTATGTAGGATTTCTGTTTATTAGATATTTAGATTAGCTTAGTATTTATAGACCCTTTCATTGTTTTGGAAAGGGTCGTAAAATTTTGTAATAGACTTAAAGACTGAAGTTTGCACTACTGTGCTTCAGCCTATATTCTTTTATGAAAATCGACCAATCGTTCTCAATTTGACAAGGAAGTTTCTTTATGCAATTGCGCACTACTGTCTTTTGTTGGTGATGTTTTCTGAGTCGAAGGAAGAACTGTGACATAGCGATTGATATACGGGAGTGTTAATCAGCTTATATGGTACTTTTATCTTTATCTGTATTCATTCCTTTTATATGAATTGTTGTGTAATTATTCTTGCTATTTTTGAATACATGTATGTGCTGTAACAGCAAATCTCTATCTCATTCCACTATTGGATGTTTTGCGATATGCCTTTTTTTTTAATCATGCATGTAACAATGATATAAATGATGAAGTGTAGTAATTTCGCTGTTATCGCTTTGCGTAACTATTTATGCACAGCAGTCTTGAATGATTTAATATCTATGTTTTAGAGATGGAGTCATCTATATGCCTGTCTTAAAAGCACAGACCATCAAACGCTACGCTTTAGAAAATCGATAAGTTCCCGGGATAGATCATAGTTATTATATTTTATTGATAGTTTTAGTTATTCGCTTATCACCAACATATTCTATAAGTCATTCATCCATCCCGTCTACCTATAATTTTTGGGAAACTGGTCCCATTATCCCCAGTCGGAGCCAATATTCCAAACGGAAAAGGAGCTGTATCAAGGTCCGGACCGGGTGGTTTCCCCTATGTTGTTGCAGCGATTTTCGAGGGATCAACAGGAACTCAAAGTCAAAATTGGCAGAGCTAAAGGTGATTAGAGACCCTTTTTGCTCATAGTTAATTTTGGCAGCATTACCAAACACAAAAGAGTCTTTGGCAGAGCTATTATCCGAAGCTCTAGGCTGAGATGGAGAAATAGTGCAGCAGCGGGAGCATATGATTTGTTCATGGCGAAGACCATGCAACATCCTGGCCTGACGATTTGGCCCTAGAAGAACTTTGGGCAGTGCAAATAAGAAGGATTGAGATAATTCCAACCATAGTTAAATGGCAGGCATGTTCAGCCATGGATCGAGCCCAACATGTCCAATTGGCATATCGAAAGGAGTTCCAAAAGGGTCCAATGCACATTATTTAATGTGCTTAAGGGTTTCAGAATGTGTGGTATACCCATATCATTGATCTGGAGATCAACGACAGAGGTTCATTCTGACACCCCAACCCCCTCCCTTCTAAATTCCATAAGCAACTAGAAAAGGGTGTCAAAACTGGCAATATTAACCAGTAGTGGTTTTCCAAAGCACTGAGCAACATGGTGAATGGAGGAAGAAGAAACACATTGTTTAAAATCCTTGGGACCCTTAGAAATTTTATAAAGGAAAATGGGTGAGAAACCAATGGATCTTGACCCTTTCTCTCTCCTTTGATAGGAGGACACGTGGCAGTAGAATATTGGTCGAAGGTGGAACCTAGTGACTGCTCATCGAGTAGGATTGATCCCGAAAGCTAAAATAATGTGCAAAACTTAAGTGTCAGGATGAAACAATCAAGCTATGTGGCAACATTTTATTGGCTCATAGGGATGAAGTAGATGCACAGATGGATGATGACGTCAGTAGTGACGTGGCCCATTAAGAGGTGGACACATGGCAAGTGTTATTAGACTTTTTTGGGTGACACATGGACCACTCATAGAGCACCATGTGGTGGAGGTGACATAAGAATGACGTCATCCTACAAGCTAGACCCTGGAAGGTTTGAAAGAGGTGCAATGGAGGACCTACGAGATGATTGGGCATTGGGTAGACGTGGATGGTGTTAGTGATAAGTAGGCCTAGAACTACAATGATTGGACCATAGTACAATGGGTAGACCACATCAGGATAGGTTATCCTTGTAGAATGACCCTGGAAGGAAAATAAGGCATAGAGTGGAAGCGTCAGGATGATGAGTGTCAAGACACATCGGCACTAACAGGAGCTAGCAACAATGAATGAGAAGCAGGCAAGTGGCCCCACAGGATACATAATCCTGCAAGGCCCGTCTCGGAGGTGTTTGAGGGTGGAAAAGGAAAAACATCAAGATAAAGGTGTTGGGAACCAAGCACTGACACTTGGTCCCATGCAATGAGAAGACCATGGGCATGAAGAAGTTATAGAGAAAATAAGCCCTCAGAGGCTTAAATAGATATTAAGCGCCTAAAATACCAAGGCGGAGGTCACAACGCAAGGTATTATGGGTAAATAATAAACAAGGGGCCTGCACACAAGGGCTAGAGGCAGCCATCAGCGACATGGCGGAGTTTTTGGCATTTTTTTCCAAATATAGTGGTAAACTAAAGTTGGAATTAGAGTTAAAACTGTAGCTAAACCCTATAGAGGTTCCAGATTGCCAAAATAAGCAGTTTTGATCGGTTTAACTTGCAGAAACTCGTGATCAATATTTGATGACTTGAAGAACAGATGTAGAAGATTGAAATAAATAAGAGAAAGCCAGAAATAAAAAATTCATGCAAGAATGAAAGAAAAGAAAGCCAAAAATAGCAAAGCAAAATTCTTTATAAGAAGAATTGATTGAGGAATTCCGCAAGTGTGTCAGAGTAGTGTGCGAGTTGGTTTGAGTTTGTTGGTGTGATGGTGTATTTCTCAGTAATCATAGATTGTTGAAGGTGGTGCTGGAAAAATTGTTTTATTTTGTAAGCAGAAGTTGCATTCATGGTTCTAGTTTTAAAATGGAAGAAATATGGATCATTGATCTCAAGAAAGTTTTAGCTTGTATATCAAGGGTTGGTGCTACTTCCAGTAGGTGCTGGAAAATATTTGGGGTTGTAGCTGATAAATCGGGGATTTGTAGCTTCACATTGGTTATATCCATAGAAATTTGTAACAAGAAGTTGTGGATTGCCTTGTGAAGAATTTGAAGAGAAATTTTTAAGAATTTGTGTGTTCCTTGTGTTACTGAAATAATTTCATGTCATGTTCATATGAATGAATTGTTTATGGTGTCCTAATACCATTGCATAAGTAACAGATTTTGTTAAAATTCCTACAATATTGATTCACCCCCCCCCACTCTTAGTATTGTCCTAGTTTCTAATAATTGGTATCAGATCCTAGTTACTTTAGATGAGTTTAACAGCAAAAAGAAACATCAAGGACCATGGCAAACTAGGAAGGAGGATTTACCAACAGAGCATCTATGTTCAATGGAACAAACTATGTATTTTGGAAAGTAAGGATGAAGACCTACATTCAATCACTTGGAGATGATGTATGGGTTGTTGTGGAAAAAGAATATTAAAAGCCTCTAGCAGTAGTTACCAAAGATCAAAAGATGGAGTTCACATGCAATGCTAATGCCATGAAAGCCCTGCTTTCCAACCTACCTGAATCAAAACTTGTCAAAGTGATGGAATGCACATCTGCCAAAGCTATATGGGACAATATGGGTAGCTACTATGAATGCGACAACAAGGTAAAACAAGCTAAACTTCAAGGTCATAGAATACAATTCGAGTCTTTAAGGATGCATGATGATGATGATATTGCAAAATATTTTTTAATATTTCATGAGGTTATGAACATTATAAGAAGCCTTGATGAGAAGCTAGATGAAGTTGTAGTAGTTCAAAAGGTGTTGAGATATATTCCTGAGGGATCAATCCCAAGGTTTCAGCCATTGAATAAATGACCAATCTGAACACTCTCACTCTAGACCAATTACTTGGCATCCTTACTACCTATGAGATGAGAATATCAAATGGAAATCCAATGGCAAAAGAATCAACCTTCAAAGAAGATAAGAAGCCCAAGGAAGAACATAATGATTAATGTTGTGAATCTGATGAAGAAGAAGCCAAGTTTGTGAGGAAGCTCAAGAGAGGCTCAGGGAAGTATAAATGTAAGCTACCTTTTAAGTGTTTTAATTGTGGCAAAGTTAGTCGATATGCATCAAAGTGTCCTAAAAAGAAGAATAAATACTATGATCCAAGAGAAAAATTCAGGAAAATACAAAAAGACAGAAAGAAGTATAAAAAGAGAGGTCTTTATGTTCAAGAAGACAACTCCTTTGAAAGTGAAGTTAGCCACTCCTCATATGAGGAAAAAGATGATGAAATTTCAAAAGAATTCATGTTCATGGCCATAGACAATCTAAATGTCAAAGTTATCAATTCTGATGAAGATGAGGCAGAAGTAGATCTGGAAGGAGAGCTGATAAGTGCACTTGAAGAAATAGAAAGATTGAGATAGAAAAATAAATCTCAAGAGGAGTCATTGATCAAAGAAAATGTTGAATTTGTTGAATCATTTCTCTTGCAGGTAGAAGAAGGTAAGAATATTCAAGAATCCCTAAACCAACAGTTGAATGAGAAGAATCAAACTTGTGAAAGGCTTGAAGGTGAAATTGTTTTTCTGAAGAAAGAGTTAGAAAAGGAAAAAATGCAGCTGAGTTTCAATCAAAAAATTAGAAAAGGGACTAATAATTTAAATGAAATATTGGAAGTATAACAAGTCTCCAAACATCGAATTGGTCTTTGATTTGAGGTTGAGTCTAATGTAGCAACTGAATTAAAGGGTAAGAAACAAATCACTTTTATGCCAACAACAAAGGAAGATACAATGCAACAAAAAAAGGAGATATGCAGCCTAATAACAGGTTAAAGAATTATCAGCAACAACAAAAGAACAACACTGGCCAAGCAGATTGAAATACCCAAAAATTAGTCTAGCGTAGAAAACAGACTTTCAGGTACGCTGATATTTTTCTAGGATATTGTTTCACCTACACCAATTATGGTCATAAAACAACAAACTGTAGAGTCAATCTATCCTAAAAGCAGCTCAGATCCAAATGAGGGAATCAACAAAGGAAAAGGAAACCTAGGTACAATAATTATTTTGCTTCCTTGAACAATATGTTGCAATGTTTTAAGTGTCAAAATTTTGGGCATATAACAGTTGATTGCAGGCTTAAGGAGAAGAGGCATGAACTAGTTATTGAGAAAATGAACAAAAGCCCAAGGTTGGGAAATAAAAAGAGAAAACAAAACAATGTGATATTATTTTGTATGCTCAGAATAAAGGGAGTCATTGGTATGTGGACAGTGGTTGTTCCAAGCACATGTGAGGAGACGGAAGAAAGTTCTTGGCATGGAAGCCAATGGACAAGGGTAATGTAACATTTGGTAACAATACACCTAGTAAAATTGTTGGTAAAAGAGTTGTGAGTATGTCAAATGGAAAAAGTAAATCAAAGAATGTTTTATTTGTTGATGGGTTGAAGCGTAACCTTCTTAGTGTATCTCAGATGTGTGATATAGGCTATGACGTGATTTTCAAAGCTAAAAATTGTCAAATCAAGTCTACTGGCACAGGTGAGATAGTTGTTGAAGTGGTGAGAACAAACAACAATGTGTACATTCTCAAGGAGAAAACAGAGAGGTGTTTCTTATCAAAAATGGATGATAGTTAGTTGTGGCATAGGAGACTTGGACATTTGAACTTTCATCAAATAGTCAAATTGAGTAAGAAGAATGCTATCAAATATCTACCCATGTTGTCAAAACCAAAGAATACAATATGCAAATATTGTCAATTGGGTAAGCAAACTCGGGAACCATTCTAGTCAATGCAGAGCCCATCATCAAAGTCATTACAGCTAATACACATGGACCTGTGTGGACCATCAAGAACGCAATCACCCATAGGTAAATTGTATTTCATGCTAATAATTGATGATTTTAGCAGGATGATGTGGGTTGCTTTTCTTAGAGAAAAATATAAAGCCTTTGAAAAGTTTATTGAGTTCAAAGCCATGGCTAAAAATGAAACTGGTTGTAAAATCAACGTCAAAAGATCTGATAACATAGGTGAATTCACTTAAAAAGAGTTTGATGAGTTTTGCAAGATGCATGGCATAAAAAGGTAGTTCATAATAGTAGATACTCCCCAACATAATGGTGTTGCAAAGAGTGCAAATAGATATGTACAAAATTTGGCAAGAGCTATGATGGATGAAAAAAAAGTTCAACAGATATTTTGGGTCGAAGCCATTCACACGATAGTGGCAACTCTCAACAAATCTCATTTCAGACCAAACAATGACAAAACTCCCTATGAGCTTTGGTATGGTAGACCTGTATCTATCAAGCATTTCTGAGTTTTTGGCAGCAAGTGTTACATCAAGAGGAATGATGATAAGCTTGGTAATTTTGATGTAAGGGTTGATGAAGGAATTTTTCTAGGACATTCGCAAAACAACAAAGGTTATAGATGTTATAATAATTACCAAGAGGATTGTTGATTGCATTGATGTCAAAGTGGATGAATATCTTGAATCTGAAGAAAAACAACCAACAAATATAAGTTTGAATAAACTAGTTAACAACAGCAAGGAGGACCATCAGCCACTTTTTGAAGAAGACAATGAAGAGCCCACCAGCCCTCAAGCCCAAAGATCCTTCAAGGTATGTGAAAAACTACCACCCACCTGACTATATTATAGGTAATTTAAGAATAGGCGTATAGACAAGAAGGAAGATGCTCAATCCCCCTATGCAAGCACATGTAGCACTACTATCCGTGGAGTAACCAAAGGATGTTGCACAATCCAGTCAAGATCACAATTAGTTAAAAGATATGCATAAAGAACTTGACCAAATAGAGAAAAACCAGACATGGGAACTTGTTCCAAGACCAGCAAATAAAGATGTCATTGGCATGAAATGGGTCTTCAGGAATAAATTAAATGATTGTGGAGAAGTGGTAAGAAACAAGGAAAAGTTGGTATGCAAAGGTTATGCTAAAATTGAAGGTCTATATTTTGATGAAATTTTACTCTTGTTGCTAGATTAGAGAAAATTAGAACGTTTTTGGCATTTTCTTGTTTCAAGAAATTCAAAATATATCAAATGGATGTCAAATCTACCTTTCTAAATGGAGAACTACAAGAAGAGGTTTACATAGAGAAGCCATATGGGTTTCAGCTGATAGAGAAACCATATTTTGTTTGCAAGCTTAAGAAGGCCTTAAATGGCCTCAAGCAATCCCCTAGGTCTTGGTATTCCAAGTTGGACAACCACCTGCTCTAGTGTGGAGTCAAAAGTGGTGCAACTATCAATAATTTATATATCAAAGAAAAGGTTGACAAACTCATAGTGGTGGTTGTATATGTTGATGACATTATTTTTTCTAATGATTCAAACTTATTAACATGCTAGTTTGCAGCAGATATGAAGGTCGAGTTCGAGATGTCTATGCTTGGAGAACTTTCTTAATTTGTGGGATTGCAGATTGTGCAGACTCCCAAAGGGATCTTCATTTCACAAATAAAATATCTCAAGGAACTATTGAGGAATTTTTGCATGGAATAATGCTTTGTAGTGAACACACCAATGGTGACAGGTTGCAATCTCAATGAGACTGATGAATCACCAATAGTTGATCAGACTTTATACAGATCTATCATTAGCATCCTATTGTATTTGATAGCTTTGAGACTAGACATTATGCAAGTCATTGGTATTGTTGGAAGATTTCAAGCAACCCCCAGACAAAGCCATCTACTAGCAACCAAGAGGATTCTCAGACATCTCAGAGAAACAATGGATTATGGACTATGCTAAAGAAATTTTACCAAAGAGACAATTAAGTTGATAATAGATAAAAAAATTAACACAACAACAATAATAAAACATACACATAATGCACAAAATATTTCTCCTGGGAAAAACCTAACCTAATGAAATTTCATTAGCCTTGGCTAAAACCCTAGCCAACCTGTCCAAGTGAGCCTTCACCACTCACCTCCTTTGTAAATGTTACAATGAAGTCCTCCTAGCCTTTTAAAGGCTACATTACATGAAATACCATGGGCAGAAAACCATGGGTACGTTATACCATGTGCCCAAAACCACCATTGTTTAACCTGGTCAACTTTGACTCTATCCCTGAGTCAATTTTACATAGCATCCCCCCCCCACCTTAAACTTGACTTTGGGTTCCTTAACTAAATCCAGCCAACCTTGCCAAGTGAGTCAGCCCAGCCCTGCTCACTCTGGCCCTTATCCCCCTCAAAATTTTACACCCGGGGTATTAGTTAACCCGACATTCCCCTATCACCTAGGTATAACCCAGACTTTACCGACAATTTTTTCAGGGGTATGCATGCCTTACTAGATCTTACAACATTATGCCCATTTACATGCAATAAAATATTTTAACTCCATTATATTTATTTATTTATTTATTTATTTATTGTTTCTATTTTAACACATCCTCTCTCACTTTCACACTCGTAGAGCCTGATTCTCTCCTCTTGAGTGTTCTCTTTCCATAACCAACCCTTGGACCATTTCCATAATTACTTTGATCACTCTCGCATATGTCCCTTACAGTCATGTAAGTCTCCACACCTCTCAATCTTAGACATGAGAATGATTCTTCCGATGTTGGTTTGAATATCTATCTGGTGGAGCTACCCTTCTCCACTATCAGCCATGATCTTCCACCTCAGACGAAAAACACATACTTCCTCCATTCTTCATTGTTGATTCCTTACAGTCAGTCAAGACCTGTGATCTTGGACTCTTCCTTGTGCTTTTCTAGTACTTGTGTCACCATTGTAGTTCTCATGACCCTAACTTCTATAGTCAGTGTCTTAACTACGAGATCCTCTTCACTTAGCTCCATATTTGACTCTAGCTTGTTTGATTATCTCATGGCTCCCTTGGCCTCTCATGAGCTAGGAAAATTGTGGCACCTACCAGACATTTTTACCATTTGTCCAAGCTAACACCATGAGCAATGCAAAAATTTGTTTCCATCAATCTTCCTCCTCTCCCATCATTGCCAAAACTTCATATTTTTCTAGTGCATCTTCATTTAATTCTATTCCAGACAGTTGTGCCAACACTCTAGCTCCTCTTTAGGGGGCTTTTGGCCTCTGCGCTCCACATCATGCCTGCCCAGTCTCATGGATGCCACCATGCCAAGCATTTTCACTAGTGTCGCCTTGGCTCCCCAACTAGTAAATTACATGATTGTTATCATTGCATCCCTCAATACTCTACCAGGCATCAATGTAAGCACTATAATCTACTTGCAGAGTGATAATATTTCTGGCATGGCCATCTATCATCATCCATCATGCAAGAACATCCACTTCACTTGCATCTAATGGAATTTCAAATATTCCTAAGTCACTTATATGCATGCCCATGCCATGGGTGCACTTCATGATAATGGAACATCTAACTTGTGTGCCATCTGATAGGCACATACTCCAAGCTATGCTTTCTTTACTGGTCCCCACATTCCTTGAAAAACTCCATTTTTTTTGTAATCATCACCAACAGGTTGCTCACATGATTTCCTAATGAGATCAAGATCATACATAGGGGATTATCTTCGTAGGGCTTCCAACACCTAATTATTGAAAATATTCAACTACGCAATGCATAGGTTCTCCATCCTCTCACCTGAGACTCTGGATGAGAAAATTCACATGTGGAGGAATATATACAACCTCCTATGCAGGCTGCTTGACTTTCTCCAAGATCCCATCCTCAACGATCTCATCCATCACTAACCATGTCATATCAGCCATGCTTCTTTCCCGATCTGTGATTAGATATCTACAAACACCAAGCCAAATAAATATTTACAACAAAAGTGTCCTCCTGAAGCCAAAACACATCCACCTTCAGCTTTGATACCATGTGGAAAAAAATTACCAGAGAGATAGTTAAATTACTGAGAGAAAAAACATTAACACAACAACAATAATAAAACATGCACATAATGCACAAAATATTTCTCTTGGGAAAAACCCAACCCAATGAGGCCAAAACCCGTGCCAACCCAGCCAAGTGATCCTTCACCACTCACCTCCCTGGCCTACATTACAATGAATTCCTCCCAACCTTTTAAAGGTTACATTATGTGAAATACCATGGGCATAAAACCATGGGTACAGTATACCATGTGCTCAAAACCATCATTGTTTAACCTTGTCAACTTTGACTCTATCCTTGAGTCAATTTTACCTAACATGTGGTACCCAAGAGGTAAATATTTTTCACTGACTGTTTATACTGATGTTGATTGGGCAGGTGATGTAGATGATCGAAAGAGCTCTAATGGTGGTGCATTATTTCTTAGAGAATGTCTAGTTTCATGGTTAAGCAAAAGTAATCTTCTATCTCTTTATCTACAACTGAAGCAAAATATATTGCAGCAACCTCTTGTTGCACTGAACTATTATGGATGAAACAAACTTTTTAGTATGTATAAGCATTTTACAAACAACCTATGCCCATTATTTGTGACAAAACAAGTGCAATTAGTATGTCAAGGAATCATGTTTTCCACTCCAAGATAAAATATATTCCAATCAAGTATCATTTCTTGAGAGAGAAATTTTCCAATCAAATTGTGAAGTTGGAGTATATCACTACAAATTTAGAACATGTTGGTATTATTTTCACCAAACCTCTCCCAAGAGAACAATTTCAGTACTTGAGGCAAAGATTGGGAGTTGATCCTCTTGCCTCCCTCCACTAGCTCTTCCTTCAAGAGGAAGAAAGGCAGTTGGCATACCTTTAACATATCAAGATGAAGCTTCCAGGTCCACATGATCAACAAGACAGAGATGGATTGTTGATAGAGGGAATAAATTTGTAGGGTGAGCATGTTGGTGTCTTTACCATTGATGTCAAAGGGGCAAAGATCTTAGTGATCAAACAAAAGAAAGAAGAGTCTTGGAGCAATCATGGTATAGCAAAATAGCAACAACATCATAGCAACAATATAGCATAAGAGAATTGCATCTCAGGAGGAGCAACATTCAAAGGAGAGATATCCATCCAAAGGATAGATTTGAGACAATCATAGTTGGTATGCCTTTATGAGGATGTTTTCTTTGATTATGGTGTTGTCATCAATGTCAAAGGGGGAGAATGTTAGAAATGTGTTTTTGTTGATGGAAAAGCGTGGAAAATATGGAAAAAGTTGGCACAAAATGACATAAGGTGACTGCAAGATAAGAAAAGTGGTTTAGAGACATTTGAAGGCATTTTAGTACAACAAGTCACTTCAAGAGAAGATGGAACCCAAACAGATGGGAAGAGCTCTGAAATAACTTTTTCTAGTGGTATGTGGAATACAAAAATTAGAGCCAGCCAAAGTTGACGACCCCAAAGTCAAAGTTGGTAGAGCTAAAGGTGATTAGAGACCCTTTTGGTGCATAATTAAGTTTGGCAGCATTTCCAAACACAACGGAGTCTTTGGCAAAGCTATTATCCAAAGCTTTGGGCTGACATGGAGAAACAACGTAGTAGCAGCAGCATGTGATTGATTCATGGTAGAGCCCACACAACATCCTGGCCTGGCAGAGGTAGCCCGGTGGTTGGGTCTCGGAAGAAATTTAGGAAATGCAAAGAAGAAGGACTAGAATGATGCTAGCCAGAGTTAAATAGCAAGCATGTCCAGTAGTGAATTGAACCCCACATGTCCGATTGGCACATTAAGAGTTCTGATAGGTTTCGAAGCACGTTAGTTAATGCACTTGAGGGTTTCAGAATGGGTGGTATGCCAATACTGTCGATCTACAAATAAAAAAAAAAGGTCCATTCAGACACCCCCCCCCCCCCTTCTCAATACAACAAACAACTAGAAAGGGGTTTCGTAACAGACAATATTGACCGGAAATGGTTTTCCAAAGTGCCTTGAAACATGGAAAATAGAGGAAGAGCTAGCACAATGCTAAAATTCCCCAGGACCCTTAGAACTTTTATAAAGGAAAATGGGTGAAAACCCAAAGGCTCAAGACCCTTTTTCTCTCCTCTGACAGGAGGACACATGGCAGTAGACTATTGGTCAAAGTTGGAGCCCAGTGACAACTCATCCCGTAGGACCGATCCTAGAAACTAAAGGATCACACAAAATTTAAGCACTGGTATGAAATAGGTGAGCTACGTGGCAACATTTGATTGGCTCACAAGGATGACGTAGATGCACAGGTGGATGATGATATCATCAGTGATGTGACCCAATAAGAGGTGGACACGTGGCAAGTTTTTTTGGCCTTTTTTGGGTGGCCAAGTTGTCCATTTCTAGGTAGCATGTGGACCACTCATAGAATGCCACATGGCAGAGGTGACATAAGCATGATGTCATCCCACATGCCAAACACCGGAAGTTTTCAGCGAGGCACAATGGAGGACTTACGGGCTGAATAGGCATCAGGTAGACATGGATCGTGTCAATGACAAGTAGGCCCGAAACTAAAATTATTGGACCATAGTGCAGTAGGTGGACCCCACCAGGAAAACCCATCCCTATAGGACAACCCTAGAAGGAAAATAAGGCACAAAGAGGAACCATCGAGATGATGAGCGTCGGGAAACATCATCACTGATAGGAAGCAGCAACAACCAATGAGAAGCAAGAAGGTGGCCCCATGGGACACGTAATCCTATAAGTCCCATCATGGAGGTGTTAAGGGTGTAAAAGGAAAAATGTCGAGATAAATGTGTCGAGAACCAAGCACCTGGAATTGGTCCCATGCAATGAGAAGACTATGGGCGCGGAGGAGTTATAAAGAAAATAAGCCCTTAGAGGCTTAAAGAGCAATTAAGTGCCGAAAAGACCAAGGAAGAGGTCAAAAAATGAGGTATTATGGGCAGATAATAGACAAGGGGCCAAGACACAGGGACTAGAGGCATTCATCGATGACATGGCAAAGTTTTTGGCATTTTTTTCAAAATATAATGGCAAACTAAAGTTGGAACTAGAGTCAAAATTTTAGCTAAACCATATAAATGTTCCAGACTGCCAGAATAAGTATTTTTGATCAGTTTAACTTATAGAAACAGGTGATCAAGATCTGATGACTTAAAGAACAAATGTAGAAGACTGAAATAAATAAGAGAAAGCCAAAAATAAAGAAACTCATGAAAGAATGTAAGAAAAGAAAATAAGCCAAAAACAACAAAGCAAAATTATTTATAAGCATAATTGATAAAGGAATTCTACAAGTGTGCCATAGCAGTGTGTGAGTTGGTTTGAGGTCGTTGGTGTGATGGTGTATTTCTCAGTAATCATAGATTGCTAAAGGTGGTGTTGGACAAATTGTTTTATTTTTTAAGCAGAGGTGGCATTCATGGTTCTAGTTTGAAAATGGATGAAAGATGAATCATTAATGTTAAGCAAGTTATAGCTTTCATATCAGGGGTTGGTGCTCCCTCCAGTAGGTGCTAGTAAATATTTGGGATTTTAGCTCCATTTAGTTGTAGCAATAAATCAGGGACTTGTAGCTTCCTACTGGTTGTAGCCAGAGAAATTTGAAACAACAAGTTGTAGCTTGTCTTATGAAGAAATTGAAGAGCAGTTTTGAAGAATTTGTGTGTTTCTTGTGTTATTGAAATTATTTCATGTCATGTTCATATGAATGGATTGTTTATGGTGTCGTAATATCATTACATAAGTAAAAGAAATTGTTAAAATTCCTATAATATTGATTCACCCCGCCTCTCAGTATTGTCCTGGTTTCTAACATAACAAACATAAAGAACTAAGTGTGTTGGTTAGTTTCATGGATATTGATTAAAAAAAATCATGTTAATTGTGTGATTATCTCACATAGATGTGTGATAGATCCATGCAACTGTTTTCAAAACAATCATAAGTGTCTTGATACTCTACAACAAACAATCATATGAGTATGCCATGTGACTATCACTCAAGTACTTGCACAATTTTGATGACTATTTAGCAAATAGTCACTTGAATAGTCTATGAAATCTTTCATCTTACAGTCACACAAATATCATGAATATTCATCTTATAGTTGTGTAGATTTTGTGATTGTTCACTTAATAGTTACAAAAGTTACATGATTGTACAATGAATAGTCATGTGGGCTTCTAGCACAAATCAATGATACGGATATTGTGAAATTTGCATGGCATTGCAATTGAACTCACGTGCAAAAAAGCCTTGCATGTGAAATTGAAGGTTTGTTACACAAATTTCATAGTACCCACAGGATGCATGGTTGTTCAACCAACATTCATACAACTATTATACAATTGTTCACTTAAAAATCGCATAACCCTACAAAAAGGCTCACAACTTTTTATGCAAGCCCAATAAGCCTTCATTAACAAAACTAAATGGATAGAAATAAAGGTGGATATAAGCTTATTACTTGGATCTCATAAAATCCAAATTAGTTGAATGGTGTGCACACAATGATCAAGGCAAGCTCTAGGTCTCTAGAGGCCTAAGTCAAACTCATTGAAATACAACTTTGACATGTGGGCCCCACCCACTTATATGGTTTCTTCACAAACTTATTGATGTTTATTCAAGAGCTCAAAATCTCTATTTTCTACATCATTCATGGCATCAACATCTTGACATTTCCATCTTCAATGATGTGTGTTCTACTCATCCTCCTCAAAACTTCCATTTTGGGGACATTTTTCCTTGCCAAAATTCAACAAGCATGTATGTGAGCTCATAAGGTCCTATTTTTATGTTGTTTGTGTCATTTTATTTCTTAACACAAGTACTTTCACACTAAGCATTTAGTTTCATGTGTGTAAGTTTTTCTAAGAAGCCACTTTTTCTCCTACTCACACTAAACTGGGCTATAGGCCCCTTTTCCTTTGGGTATACTTCTTCAAATTGGCATGTAAATACTCTCTCTATATATGTAGAATTTCCCAGTCTTCCCTCCCTCAAATTTACCCTTAGTGTTTCCCTTCCCATCTTAGTAGGTAACTTTTCCTAGTTCCACATGTATTCAACTGTTATAGTAGCACTCCACCATTATGTGTTGCCTTGGTTTTCACATGCCATTAAATTATTGAACCCATGTTACTCTTCCCTTGGGATTGGGATTCAGTATAGTTCATATCTCATAGAAGAAGCCTCATACTTCTCTCTCCTAAATATTCTAACCCATTCCCTTGAACTCCTAACGAATTGCAGTTTTTATAGTTTATTATACTAAATGAATAAAAATATTTCATTGGCCTCTCATCTCCTCTATGACCAGTAAACCATCTATATTCAAAAATCATCATGCGCATTCCCCCCAAGGAGACCCACCTTAGCGGCCCCAATCCTATTCTCTCTCACTACTCTAGCCACACATGGTAGAGTTGCTTGATCACATGTTTGGGGCATTAATCTCCTTGTTTGTAACATATACAGATTATTTTATTAATCAATAATTAAAACACTAAAAAATAAATTCAAATAGCCCAAAAATGAGGGAAACATCAACACTCATACCATCTCATTCTATGGCATCTCTTTCAAACTCAATGGAAATTCTTGTCACCCTTGATCAAAGCATTCTACACTAATTCACCTATGACAACAATGATTCTAGTTGTTTATAACACATCTTGTATCCCATTACCCATCACTATTATTCCCAAAGCTACCTTCAATAGATATTCACCCATTGTCTCCACTTACATTCAGTCCCTATTGACATACAATCAACATGTCTAATTGTCCCCTAACATGAGGCCATATTATGTCTAGTTGGTTTTGATTGCTACCTCTGTTAGCTATCATTTATGATCCAACCAAGGGAAGTCTTGAATCTCATCCTCATTGATCATAACTACTCACCATTATAAAAATCCTCCTCTATTACAATTTGGTACTTGGAATTTTCAAAGTTGATTTCAAGGGACCTCCCATTCATTGTTTTGATTTCTTCACTTCTATACACCAACTACTATTTTCCAAGAGTGTTTTTGCATCTTGGTTCTTGTTAGAGTCGGTCTGGTCAGCCCTCCGTCAGAGATCAAAACTCTTTATGCATTTCATGTTTAGGTGTCCCGCTTCATTCACTCAGCTGCATTTCGCTAGGGGCATGCCATGATCTGATGGAGAAATTCATGCTAATCATTCCCCCTCATGTCTAGCTCCTGCTGACTCAAGTATTTTGTCAATAATCACCAAAGTCCATGACAATCAAGGTCTGGTCCTTTAAAGGACAAAAGTCATTTTCTATGTTTAGGTCTAGGAATTCATCAATTGGCTCTTGAAATATGTCCAATAAAGCCATGCAGGCCAGAGGGAAGCCCTTACACAGCTATGGTTCAGAGAGTTTCATCGTCATGTGGATAGACTTCGACTCTTCTTCAAAACTCTATTTTGAAGAAAAGTCAAACAGTGTCATTTATGACAAAATTTTCCCAAAAAAAAAAAATCGCCAGTTGAATTTTTCAGATGCAGTCATGGTTTCCATGGCCAAATGTCCTGTCATACAGTCCCTGCAAAGATGTGACAAAAATTTATTCATTTGAGCCAAAATTTCAAAGGGAAAGTGAAAATCAGTGTGTTTTAAAGTCAGTGAAAAAGTGCAAAACACAACATTAGAAAAATGGGTTTTCAAGGAAGCAAAAATTAAACCCATCTCTTCCAAGGCTATATATACATGTTTTTATCCAAATCAAGGGCATTGTGTTATTGCAAGCCTTGGAGAGACAATGCAAAGGTGTGAGTGCGAAATCGTGAGCGTTTGAGTGAGTGGGAGCTGGTTTTAGAGGGTGTGGCGCACATACCCAGGAGCGCGATGCACACAGAGGGTGTGGCGCACACGTGGCCTGCCCACAGTTCAAATTTTATAAGGGCGTGGTGCACTGGGTTTTGCGTGCGGCGCACACAGACCAGGGGCCGAAAAACATTGCCAAATCACTCCAAATTTTGGTGAATGCAATAAAATCGAGAGGTAGGCCTTACGACATCACCTGTTCATCAAATTTTATCAATGATATGGTGTTTATAGAGATGTTTGAATGTCACCAAAATGCATAAGGTCAACCATAAGAAATCACCAAGAAGATGATGGCTAGGGTTGTTAAAATGTGTTGTTAGTGCCAAGGTTTCACTCCACTCACCTTTTTCCCCTCACCTATCATTTTTCCCATCCTCCCTTTATCATTTTTCCTAAAACCCCTACCCTAAATTACTACCACACCCTCTCCCTATCCCTCCACTATTCAGTCGACACAAAATCACCATAAGACAAGCTCATTGTGCAAGCAAGGCGGTGGAAGAAAGGTGCAAGGTCGAAGAGTTGAAGAGTGAAGCGATTTGGAGCAATTTAGGGTGATATCAGAGTGCCCAGCGCACACACAAAGGAAAGCGGCACACTCATTGGGCGCGGTGCACACAGCATCCGTCCACTGTGTAAATCCTCCACTGGCGCGGCGCACTCAGAGCGCATGGTGCACTGGGCATTGCGCACGGTGCATAGGGATATAAAGCCTAGAAACCAACTAATTCACCCAAAAATTTTGTGGATGCTCATCAAAATTGAAAGGGAGGCAACCTACCTCCACTCTTGCATCAAACTTGAAAGGAATAGCATGGTTTTAGGATTATAAATCAAATGCAAAAATTTTTATAAAGAAAACAAAGGAAGACATAAAAAAAAAAAAAAAACCATGATCCTAGGGTTTTTACTACAGTGACAGTGCTGCCAAGGTGTTTCCTACCCTACCCCTATTACTCATTCCCCTATGCTATTGTCCCCATAATCACTACCCTTACCCTACCAAAAAATCATACTCCCTTTCCCCCTTTCCTATTGCTCAAAAAACCCAAACCCTACCTTGCAAACAACACAAACCCTACCCCATTAACACTATACCCAAACTACTCCCAAGTCCCTGACAAATCTCTCCCTTTAACCCCTATTCCCATTACATCATTCCCTTCCTAATACTCCCTGTTTAATTGTCCCCTTAGTGGTAGATTTTCAAAGCAACTACCAGCTTCATTTGAATCAAAGGGCAACCTAAAACTCAGGGTACAAACAGCAGTAATGGCATCCGATGTTTCATCAGAATATGAAGAGGAGACCCACAGTGACACAGCTTCAGGAGAAAGTGCCCATAGGAGACATCACCGGAGTGGCAAACATCTTAGAGATGAGCCAAACTCCCTCACTGAGTTGCAGGCATGCCCTCTTGCTATGTCTTGTTTCCAGCACTTAGCATGTTTTGAATTTTGTCATAGGGTGGCAAATGTTAGAGTTCATCATGAGTTGGCCCGTCTTTTTTCACTTCACCTACATGGAGGACGGTCTATCTTGGCTGGGGTCACTTTCACATTGACACCCGAAACCATATCAGTGGCAATGGGCATACCAAACATTAGAGAACAGTGGCATAAGAAGAAGAAGGTGGAGAAGCATCATTATGAGCCTTACATCAAAGACAGTTGTTTGAGCCACCTCACGAGAGTTTTTCCATCAGATTTTTGAGAGATGAGTATGCCCCGCTCATGAAATTGATCATGAAGTACTTCAATTGTGAGGGGAGGTTTTCTCGCCTTTATGCCTATCGCATCAAGTTGCTCATGCACTTTACCAAGGTGCAAATGATGAACCTCCCATTTTTCATCTGCGGGAACATAGAGAGGATGAAGAATTTAATGCAGCACAAGACCCCTCGACAGCAGCTCAACAGTGTTTATCACTTTGCCCTTATCCAGATTTTGGTGGACCATCAATTGGGATTGCAGGGTATTGCTTGGGAGGACTTCATCTCCCGTGACTTCTTCAGCGCTCCACAGGTAGTATCATAGGCAGAGCATGAGATAGGTGGCCCATCTCATCAGTATGAGCGACATGAGGATGCTACTATACCAGTATACATCACTTATCAGAGAGGCAGTAGACCCTTATTTGCAGCAGCAAAGCGAGTGTTATCTCCAACCGGGGTGGAAGGGGCCTCGCTTCCGACATCAGCATCACATGAGCAGGGCAAGGGTAAGGAGCGAGTGCAGGAGGAAGGGCCATCAGGTGAAAAGAGACCAAATTCGTTCTCCTTCATCATGATGAGACAGATGCAGAACCAACAAATGCGGAGCTTACAGAGATCATCCAGGAGCAGCAGTCAGTGATTGAGTCCTCATCCCTTGACTTGGAGAGGGCCAAGTGGAACATGAAGTACATGGAGTAGAGAAACAAGCAGCTTGAGGACCAACAGACGATCATGGAGCTGCGAAACATTCGTGAGCATCGCCAAGCTGCTCAAAGAAGAAGGGTTGCGCTCACATCTTTGGAGCAAGAAATCAATGAGGATTGGGAGGCCAACCTTGAGAGGGTCAACATGCATTTGGAGAGGCTGCTGGACAAAGCCGACCAGGAGCTTTCTCTACTGAGACACATGGCTTTCCGTTACAGGGTACGAAACATGAGTGCACAGGCCCGGATAAGGAACTTGAAGGCAAAATTAAGGAAAGCAACAAGAAAGGAAAAAAGGGCAAAAGAGAAAGATCGGCTTCGAATCTTGGCTGAGGCTTCCTTGGCCCATCATAAAACCCCATAGAGATCCTCCAGCCCAAATTTCAAAAAATTTGGGGAAATTTTGGTCACTTGGTAATTTTTTGGGTAAAAAACAGAGATTTTCTCCCTATGCAGTGGCGCGACGCTAAAATTCTAGAGCTCCAAATGAAGAATGGCTCGCAATTTTGGATTCAGCATGGAAAATTACGACTACTAGTGTCCGGGAAAGAAATTTGGGCAAGATCTGAGTCTCCTAAAGGTCAAAAAACACCCAAAAATGGCCTCTCTACCACTTTTTTGACACACAAAAAGTAGTCTTGGGAGAATGGAGATTTGGAAGCGAAAATGAGCACCAAATTTGAAAATTATAGTTGGGTTAGAAAGAAGACAGGACAGGCTTTCTAGCAAGTCCACTTGGGCACATTTTGAACACCTGTAAGTGCCCCAAAACAGGCCCCAAAGTAGCACGACGCACAGAGAAAATGGCGCGGCGCACAGAGGAAAAATTGCCAATTTGCTTCCGTTTCGCGAAATTTCGGTTCGCGACTTCTCCAAGTGGGCCCCCTCATATCCACTTAGGTTTTTTGGCACCAAAGGTGGCATTTAAAGTGTTTTTTTTCCATATTGGCTTCTATCCAAGTGGCAAAGGAAGGCAAACGGTCACCCAAGCCAAATGTCATGTTTGTAGCGCTACACCTGTAGCTAATGGTTGGCTCTCCATCTCCAATTTGCTATGATTCGAGTAACTCCCCAACCTTTGGGCGTTCTATCTCTTCCTCACACATTCTATATATTGTATGCAAGTTATTTGCAAAGGGTTGTTTGGCTTGTAACTTCTGGGAGACTGTGGCAAAGAAACTTTTTTTCTTCACTGTGTATTTTTGATAGAGAATTAATGAAAGGCAGCGGCTCTGTTTCATGAGATTCTTGTGGTTGTGAGTGTAGCAAATGTGTCTCTTGTGTTTTCATATGTATTTCATTATGTTTCATAATTCAATTCATGTTCATTTCCAGTGAAATTTTCTGAGTGAGATTAGGTAGAATTCAGTTTTATTGCCCTGCCTGTGGGAAAATTTCATGTTCAGTGTTATTCTTCTGTTGAAAGGATTCATGTCACTATGCCCTTTTCACTTTCTTCAGCAATCTATTCATGCCGTGGTACCTCAAACTAAATTCTTACATTTTCCGCCTACCTTGCCTCACGGAATAATCTGTGCCTTTGTATTAAATTATCTGTTCTTTGCTGAGCGTCGGTCCCATAACATCCCAGAAGCTTGGTCATTCATGAAAATTGTTTCCTGAATCCCTATTCACTTACTAGCCTAAGGTAAATATTTCCTTGTAAGTCATATCAAACTGTTTTCGATTATCTATTCACTGAGCGTGACTCGGAGAGAGCCCTCTCCTGCTCTGGTAGGGCTAGCTACCAGACTGAGTGTGGTTTGTGGTTACCCTAATTTTTTCCTTCCTTCAGCCTAAGGCAGATTTAGGTGCTAACATAGTGGTGACTCCATTGGGGACAAACTAAAATCAAATCGCCTTGTTTCATAATAATTCTAAGCTTCCGGATGATGAGCTTAGGATTGGAAAGGCTGAGTAAGTTGGTTGTGTCCTGTTATTTTTCTCAATAGCACGCTGGCTTCGAGACGATATACTAGAGCCAATCCAAACCCGGATCCTCCTCATATTTACGAAAACCCCAATTTGATCCCAAGACTCCTTCGTCAAGAAAACACCATAACTCCCGTGTTCAAATCCCATTCATGTCTCGACATTTTTGAGTATCTTGAAGAGCTTGAGTTTGACGAACGGTTTGAGATATCATTGTTTGAGTCTAAATCCGAAAGGGCTGTTGATTATACTATCCCCAATCTGCCAATTTCTTGTAGACCTCGAAACAGAAAGAGCTAATAGGTTAATTGATAATTACATTGCAACACAGCCCCAAACTCCAATTACAATCCCCTTGCAAACTGTGCACTCCTCCAACACCTCCAAGGCCAAATCCACTGAGAATGATGGCTGCCCATTTCGCACCCCTTCTTCTACCCCAAGTTCTAGATGACATGCCAACGGATTATCAAAGTAAAATCTCGTTTTTTGATGGCACTCCTAACAGCATTATTGCTCAGCAACATGTAGACAAAATGGCGGACTTCTATGAACTTCATGAGATTGATGCAGAGAACATGGCAATGAGGCTCTTTGTACAGACATTTGCAGGTGATGTGAGGAAATGGTTCAGAGGTTTTCCCGTAGCAAGTATCACTACCTTGGCTAAACTACGAAGACAATTTTTGATCCGGTGGGAAGTGAAAAAGAATCCCCTTCAAATTCTTGCCGAAGATGAACAAATCAAACGGAACGCTGGTGAGTTGGTCCAAGACTATTGTGTTAGATTTAATGCAGTCTATAACGAAATTCCAAATCATCTAAAGCCACTCATGGGACTAGCAATGATGAAGTTTCTAGATGGTTTTGATGCTGACATGGCATACCAATTAAGAGAGAGAACTGGCCACAATGGAAGATATGAAGAAAATCGCGGTCAACGTTGAAGCAAATCTGTTGTCCAAAAGAGCTAGAGTGAAAGCGGAAAAGAAAATCATAGTAAAAGAAGAGTCTTGTTCAATGGATCAACTACTCAAAAAGGTAGAGCAGATGCTTGAAAGGGTAAAACTTGACAAGCCTGAGCCACAAGTTAGGAATCCTAACTTTCGTGGCCGGCAGCAGCCACAATATAGAATAAGACAGAGAGATCAGCGAACTCAAGAGCAGACAGCACAACATCCAGTACAAACACCTTTGCAACAGAATTTTGTGCATGGATCAGAGTCAGATGAGGACGGGAATGTAATAGGTGAAGAAAACCACCTCTTTACTCCAGATGAGCTGCCTACTTACATTACCGAAGAAGAAGAATGTGCAGTGAATTTAGCTACACACCAAGACACGGATTTTATTCTAGCTAGCGACACTGTTTTGGAGGAAGAATTGGAAGAATATCAAAGGGGATATATGAATGCTTTGTCCACACAACAGCAGTGATATTCACTTAGAAATAGAGATGTGTCGGCCAAACCAATTCAGAAAAAGAAGGAAGTTGAAGCAGCAAAGAACGATTCATCAACTACACAAAGAAAAGGAAAGGAGGCGGTTGGTCCGGAGAGCAGCAAATCAAAATCAACAGAACAATCACAACAGCAAGCTACATCAAAGGAAAAGGAAAGGAAAGAGATCCCAGTCAAAGAGGTAGAAAAGACTCCCACTTTTAGCTTAGAGAATGAGATTTCTAAGTTAAAGGTATCCATCCCCTTGACTGAAATAATGAAGAATAGCAGTTATAGAGGACAGATTTCTAAAATGTCGAATTTGGACCCAATTTCCGACATGGTAAATGTAGAAGATGATTAGCCCGAAATGATTTTTGGACCAGCATCAAATGGTGAGTCTCCTGATAGCGATGTTCCACCCTTCTATATCAGTTTACGATTGCATGATTTTGTGTTACACAATGCCATGTTCGATTCTGGAGCTTCTCACAATCTCATGCCCAAGGCTTTCATGGATAAGCTTGGTATGGACATCACCCGACAATATCATGATCTCTATTCATTCGATTCCAGCAGAGTAAGATGTATAGGACTCATCAAATACTTGGTTGTGAGTTTGGATCAGCTTCCTATGAAAAATGTTTTGATGGATGTGGTGGTAGCAGATATTCCTCCAAGGTTTGACATGCTTCTTTCCAGGTCTTGGGTAGCAAAATTGAAAGGGACACTACAGCTGGATTTCTCCTATGCAACAATCCCAGTGTTTGGACAAATGAGGAAGTTATATCAGGAACAAAAAATGAAATATATGATCACAAGCAAGGAGAAACCTATAAATCATCCTATTAACTATGTACATACATATTTAGAGTCTTTTGTTTTGTTTTCTGATAGTTTAAATGATATAGATAGTCAGATAGTAGAAGCAGACGACATTCTAGAAATAACATAAAATTTCAGAGAAATTTTGAAGAAAGAAGGACTAGAAAAGCAGCAAAATGTTGGGCAATCAGCTGAAAGTAGTGGACAGCAAGTAGACAAGGCATGGCAAACAGATTTCCAGCACTTACAAGAGGAGGAAGAAGGCTTGTGGAGCATGGATTTCGATGGAGCAGTAGGAAATGATGGCGCTGGAATTGGAATTTGGGTACGCAGTCCTTTCTTCGCCCCAAACAAAGTGCC
Source organism: Pinus tabuliformis (assembly GCA_031772625.1). Classification (NCBI taxonomy): domain Eukaryota; kingdom Viridiplantae; phylum Streptophyta; class Pinopsida; order Pinales; family Pinaceae; genus Pinus; species Pinus tabuliformis. Next base: position 616,090,777 of record CM062820.1, read on the forward strand.
TAGCAGCGTGAGGGTTTGCTCTTACAAGCTGGCCTTTGAGTGTTCAAACAATGAAGCTGAGTATGAAGCTCTGATTGCTGGCCTAAAGATTCTTAGAAAGATGAATGCAAAAAGGATTTCGGTAAATGGTGACTCTGAATTGGTAATAAAGCAGGTCAGAGGTGAGTATCAAGCAAAACATCCTTGGATATCGTAATGCAGTTTTAGACATTTTGAAGTTATTTTCAGAATACACCTTGACATGTGTGCCTCGTATACAAAATAGTATTTCTGATGCTCTTGCCAAGGCAGCAAGCAGTTTGAAGATCCCCATGAACTCCAGCAATAAATTTGAAATCCATGTCAAGCATCATCCAACCATTCCAGACAATCAGCGATATTGGCAAGTGTTTCAAGATGATGAGGAGATTAAGGATTTTCTGCTAAACAAAGGCAAGTTCAAAGAAACCTCCATTGATGTAGAAAATGACGATGGCAAAAGGAATGGTACAGATGAAGTGCAGATCAATGAAATGGACGTATTGCAGCTGAAGAATAACATCATTCCTAAAGGCTTGATACCTCTAGAGGAACTTTTTAATCAGGATGATGTAGCCTGCAAGCCAACATTGTAGCCAACAGAGAAGGGTGTAGAAGAGGCCAACATCGGTACAGCTGCCAATCCAAAGTTGGTAAAATTGTCTAAAGCATTACCGCCAAAGATCAAGGACAAATACATCAGTTTGATGGCTTCATTTGCATATGTGTTTTCTTGGGACTATTCTGATTTAAAGACCTATGATACCAATATTATTCAGCACACAATACCCATCAAGCCCAATCAAAAACCATTTAGACAAAAGCTGAGAAGGATAAATCCAAAGTTGTTGCCATCTATCGAAAAGGAGGTAAACAGGTTGTACAAGTTAGGTATCATTGTGCCCATCAGATTTTCAGATTGGATATCTAACTTAGTGCCTGTACGCAAGAAGACCAGTGAGATCCGCCTATGCATTGATTTCATAAATCTAAATAAAGTCTCATTGAAGGACAACTATCCATTGCCCAAGATGGACCACATACTTCAGCGAGTAGTGGGGGCATCTCATATGTCACTACTTGATGGTTATTCCGAATATAACCAAATTTCTGTCCATGAAGATGATAGAGACAAGACAGCATTCACCACTCCATGGGGAACCTTTCACTATGCCAAAATGCCCTTCGGTTTAAAGAATGCAGGTGCCACATTTCAGCGGGCAATGGACTTGGCTTTTGCAAATTAGAAGGATGTGTTTTTGGTGGTGTACCTAGATGATTTGATGGTATTTTCCAAATCTGATGAAGAGCACATGCATCGCCTAAAAATTGTCTTTCAAAGGTGCAGGAAATATGGTCTATCGCTGAATCCTAAGAAGAGCTTGTTCACCATGGAGGAAGGCAAATTACTTGGGCACATCATTTCAAAGGATGGCATTCGTATAGACCCAGCACGTGTGCAAGCAATTTAGAAAATCGATCTGCCTAGGAACAAAAAAGAGATACAATCATTCAATGGTAAGATGAATTTTCTGCGTCGCTTTGTGCCTAATCTTGTAGAACACTTAAGAGAAATGACCAACATGCTTAAGAAGGACAACCAGGTGAAATGGACAGAGGAGGCTGTAAAATCTTTCAACTTGGTCAAATTGGCCCTTTCTTTAGCTCCAGTTCTAGTCAGCCCGGACTACACTCAGGATTTCATATTGTTTTCATTTGCTTCTGAGCACACTATGGCAGCGGTATTATTGCAGAAGAGAGATGATCATGAAATACCCATTGCATTCTTCAGCAGGGCTATAAGGGATGCAGCTTTAAAGTACAACATCATTGAGAAGCAAGCCCTGGCATTGGTGAAGGCATTGAAGGATTTCCAGGTGTATATCCTACATTCTCACATTCTGGTCTATGTTCCTAATACTGCTGTAAAAGATGTTTCTGTGCAGACTAATCCAGAAGGAAGAAGAGGCAAATGGATTGCAGCCTTGTTGGAATATGATGTGGAAATAAAGCCCACAAAGCTGGTCAAAGGACATGGGTTGGCGAAGCTAATGGCCGAATCAAACTTGCATGCCTTGAACATAAATCTGATCGCTGCCATGTCCGACGAGAATGAGGAAGGAACATCAATTCAGGTATCCGAAATGTTTTATTTGTCCCCATGGTATTCAGATATAATATATGTGCTGAAAAATTTGTCACCACCGCCCGGCATGACTAGAAACAAAGCGAGAACACTCAAATTGAAGGCTGCCAAGTTTTGCATTTTGAATTCTGCAGGTATTGGAAAGATCCCGGTGGCATTTTGTTAAATTTTTTGGTGGAAGAGGAGGCGAAAAGTCATGGAGGATTTCCACGGAGGAGAGAGTGGTGGTCACCTTTTCTGGAAATCAACAGCGAACAAAATTTTGAGAGCAGGGTATTACTGGCCTACTTTGTTTGCTGATGTGTATAAGATGGTCAAGTGCTGTCATAAATGTCATATTTTCGAAGGAAAATAGAAATTACAACCTTTGCCACTTAAGCCTATTGAGGTGAATGCTCCTTTCCAGCAGTGGGGGTTGGATTTCATTGGGGAAATTCATCCCACCTCTTCCGAACAGCATAGATGGATCCTTACGACAACAGACTATTTCACAAAATGGATTGAGGTAGCTCCCACCAGAAAAGCTACAGACAAGGTAATCATTTCATTTCTCGAAAATAACATCTTGCCTCGCTTTGGTTGTCCAAACAAATTAATCACCGATAATGCAGCAGCTTTCAAATCAAAGATGATGGTAGAATTTTGTCATAAATATCACATCATTTTGGGTCATTCAACTGCCTATCATCCGCAAGGCAATGGATTTGTGGAATCTTCAAATAAATCATTGGTCAACATCATCAAGAAGCTGCTGGAAATAAATAAAAAGAGCTGGAATAAGAGGTTGGTCCTTGCGCTTTGGGCAGATCGAATCAGTCAGAAAAAGTCCATTGCTATGTCACCGTTTGAGCTTGTTTATGGAGTTGACACAGTATTTCCCGCCTCTCTTGCTGCCCCGGTGGTCAGACTTCTTCAAGAGGCCGGCAGTGAAGAAGATCCCATGCAAAGAAGGTTGAATCAAATGGTCCACTTGCAGCAAACAAGAGAAGAGGTTTTCAAGAACACATCCAAGTTGCAGGAGAAGATAAAGAAAATCTATGACAGAAAAGCAAAGGCAGATAAATTTCAGTTGGATTATGTGTTGCTGAAGTGGGATGCAAGGAATGAAGAGAAAGGCAAGCATGGAAAGTTCGAAAATCTTTGGAAAGGTCCTTTCAAGATTGCATCATATAGGGGTCAGAATGCCTTTCTTCTGAAGGAAATGAACGGGGAAGATTGTCCTGGAGGGCTGATCAATGGTCGACTGCTCAAGCGGTATCACTGCTGATTTACTAACGTTGCTTCCACTGTCATTATAAATACCATTTTTATTTCAGTTTGGTTTCAGTCTGTAAAGTTAGTTTTTGAGTTATTTCAATGTCAAGTTTGAGTCAATTTCTTGGTCATTTCAGTTTCATAAATAAGTCAGAGTCATGTGCAGTTTATTGAAATGATGACTCCATATCCCAATGGACAAAAGGCACTATCTAGCTCCTCCAGAGATCTGTTGTTCTTGGCACCTCCAAGGAGCTACCATCCCCCATTGGAGCCAATGTTAGAGTCGGTCTGGTCAGCCCTCCGTTAGAGATCAAAACTCTTTATGCATTTCATGTTTAGGTGTCCCACTCCATTCACTCAGCTGCATTTCGCTAGGGGCATGCCATGATCTGACGGAGAAATTCATGCTAATCACTCCCCCTCATGTCTGGCTCCTGCTGGCTCAGGTATTTTGTCAATAATCACCAAAGTCCATGACAATCAAGGTCTGGTCCTTTAAAGGAAAAAAGTCATTTTCTATGTTTAGGTCTAGGAATTCATCAATTGGGTCTTCGAAACATGTCCAATAAAGCCATGCAGGCCAGAGGGAGGCCCTTACATAGCTATGGTTCAGAGAGTTTCATCGTCATGTGGATAGACTTCGACTCTTCTTCAAAACTCTGTTTTGAAGAAAAGTCAGAGAGTGTCATTTATGAAAAAAATTTCCAACAAAAAAAAAAATCGCCCGTTGAATTTTTCATATGCAATCATGGTTTCCGTGGCCAAATGTCCTATCATACATTCCCAGCAAATATGTGCCGAAAATTTCATCATTTGAGCCAAAATTTCAAAGGGAAAGTGAAAATCAGTGTGTTTTAAAGTCAGTGAAAAAGTGCAAAACACAACATTAGAAAAATGGGTTTTCAAGGAAGCAAAAATTAAACCCATCTCTTCCAAGGCTATATATACATGTTTTTATCCAAATCAAGGGCATTGTGCTATTACAAGCCTTGGAGAGACATTGCAAAGGTGTGAGTGCGAAATCGTGAGCGTTTGAGTGAGTGGGAGCTGGTTTTAGAGGGCGCGGCGCACATACACAGGAGCGCGGCACACACGCGGCCTGCCCACAGTTCAAATTTTCTAAGGGCGCGATGCATACCCAGTGCACGGCGCACTAGGTTTTACGCGCGGAGCACACAGACCAGGGGCCGAAAAACATTGCCAAATCACTCCAAATTTTGGTGAATTCTATCAAATCGAGAGGTAGGCCGTATGACATCACCTGTTCATCAAATTTTATCAATGATATGGTGTTTATAGATTTGTTTGAATGTCACCAAAATGCATAAGGTCAACCATAAGAAATCACCAAGAAAATGATGGCTAGGGTTGTTAAAATGTGTTGTTAGTGCCAAGGTTTCACTCCACTCACCTTTTTCCCCTCACCTATCATTTTTCCCATCCTCCCTTTATCATTTTTCCTAAAACCCCTGCCCTAAATTACTACCAAACCCGCTCCGTATCCCTCCACTATTCGGTCGACACAAAATCACCATAAGACAAGCTCATTGTGCAAGCAAGGCAGTGGAAGAAAGGTGCAAGGTCGAAGAGTTGAAGAGTGAAGCGATTTGGAGCAATTTAGGGTGATCTCAGAGTGTGCGACGCACACACAAAGGAGCGTGGCACACACAGAGCCCGTCCACTGTGTAAATCCGCCACTGGCGCGGAGCACTCAAAGCACGCGGCGCACTCAGAGCGCGCAACGCACTGGGCATTGCACGTGGCACACAGGGATATAAAGCCCAAAAACCAACTAATTCACCCAAAAATTTTGTGGATGCTCATCAAATTTGAAAGGGAGGCAACATACCTCCACTCTTGCATCAAACTTGAAAGGAATAGCATGGTTTTAGGATTATAAATCAAATGCAAAATTTTTTATAAAGCAAACAAAGGAAGACATCAAAAAAAAAAACCATGATCCTAGGGTTTGTACTACAGTGACAGTGCTGCCAAGGTGTTTCCTACCCTACCCCTATTACTCATTCCCCTATGCTATTATCCCCATAATCACTACCCTTACCCTACCAAAAAATCATACTCCCTTCCCCCTTTCCTATTGCTCAAAAAACCCAAACCCTACCTTACAAACAGCACAAACCCTACCCCATCAACACTATACCCAAACTACTCCCAAGTCCCTGACAAATCTCTCCCTTTAACCCCTATTCCCATTACATCATTCCCTTCCTAATACTCCCTGTTTAATTGTCCCCTTGGTGGCAGATTGTCAAAGCAACTACCAGCTTCATTTGAATCAAAGGGTAGCCTAAAACTCAGGGTACAAACAGCAGTAATGGCATCCGAAGTTTCATCAGAAAATGAGGAGGAGACCCACAGTGACACAGCTTCAAGAGAAAGGGCCCATAGGAGACATCACCGGAGTGGCAGACATATTAGAGATGAGCCAAACTCCCTCACTGAGTTGCAGGAATGCCCTCTTGCTATGTCTTGTTTCCAACACTTAGCATGTTTTGAATTTTTTTAGAGGGTGGCAAATTTCAGAGTTCATCATGAGTTGGCCCATCTTTTTTCACTTCACCTACATGGAGGACAGTCTATCTTGGTTGGGGTCACTTTCACATTGACACCTGAAACCATATCAGTGGCAACAGGCATACCCAACATTGGAGAGCAGTGGCATAAGAAGAAGAAGGTGGAGAGGCATCATTATGAGCCTTACATCAAAGGCAGCTGTTTGAGCCACCTCACGAGAGTTTTTCCATTCAAATTTTTGAGAGATGAGTATGCCCCGCTCATGAAATTGATCATGAAGTACTTCATTTGTGAGGGGAGGTTTTCTCACCCTTATGCCTATCACATCAGGTTGCTCATGCACTTTACCAGGGTGCGAATGATGAACCTCCCATTTTTGATCTGTGGGAACATAGAGAGGATGAAGAATTTCATGCAACACAAGACCCCTCGACAGCAGCTCAACAGTGTTTATCACTTTGCCCTTATCCGGATTTTGGTGGACCATCAATATGGATTGCAAGGTATTGCTTAGGAGGACTTCATCTCCCGTGACTTCTTCGGCACTCCACAGGTAGTATCAGAGGTAGAGCATGAGATAGGTGGCCCATCTCATCAGTATGAGTGACATGAGGCTGGTACTATACCAGTATACATCACCTATCAGAGAGGTAGTAGACCCTTATTTGCAGCAGCAAAGCGAGTGTTATCTCCACCGGTGGTGGAAGGGGCCTCACTTCCGACATCATCATCACATGAGCAGGGCAAGGGTAAGGAGCCAGTGTAGGAGGAAGGGCCATCAGGTGAAAAAGAGACCAAATTCATTCTCCTTCATGATGATGAGACAGATGCAGAACCAACAAATGCGAAGCTTACAAAGATCATCCAGGAGCAGCAGTCAATGATTGAGTCCTTATCCCTTGACTTGGAGAGGGCCAAGTGGAACATGAAGTACCTGGAGCAGAGAAACAAGTAGCTTGAGGACCAACAGATGATCATGGAGCTGTGAAACATTCGTGAGCATCGCCAAGTTGCTCAAAGAAGAAGGGTTGCGCTCACATCTTTGGAGCAAGAAATCAATGAGGATCAAGAGGCCAACCTTGAGAGGGTCAACATGCATTTGAAGAGGCTATTGGACAAAGCCAACCAGGACCTTTCTCTACTGAGACACATGGCTTTCCGTTACAGGGTGCAAAACATGAGTGCACAGGCCCGGATAAGGAACTTGAAGGCAAAATTAAGGAAAGCAACAAGAAAGGCAAAAAGGGAAAAAGAGAAAGATCGGCTTTGAATCTTGGCTGAGGCTTCCTTGGCCCATCATAACACCCCATAGATCTCCTCCAGCCCAAATTTCAAAAAAATTGGGGAAATTTTGGTCACTTGGTAATTTTTTGGGTAAAAAACAGGGATTTTCTCCCTGTGGCGCGACGCTAAAATTCTAGAGCTCCAAATGAGGAATGGCTTGCAGTTTTGGATTCAGCATGGAAAATTATGACTACTAGTGTCCGGGCAAGAAATTTGGGCAAGATCTGAGTCTCCTAAAGGTCAAAAAACACCCAAAAATGGCCTCTCTACCTCTTTTTTGACACACAGAAAGCAGTCTTGGGAGAATGGAGATTTGGAAGGGAAAATGAGCACCAAATTTGAAAATTCCAGTTGGGTTAGAAAGTAGGCAAGATAGGCTTTCCATCAAGCCCACTTGGGAAAATTTTGGACACCTGCAAGTGCCCCAAAACAGGCCCCAAAGTAGCGTGATGCACAGAGAAAATGGCACAGCACACAGAGGAAAAATTGCCAATTTGCTTCCGTTTCGCGAAATTTCGGTTCGCAACTTCTCCAAGTGGGCCCGCTCATCTACACTTCGGTTTTTTGGCACCAAAGGTGGCATTTAAAGTTTTTTTTCTCCATATTGGCTTCTATCCAAGTGGCGAAGGAAGGTAAACGGTCACCCAAGCCAAATGCCATGTTTGTAGCGCTGCACCTGTAGCTGATGGTTGGCTCTCCATCTCCATTTTGCGATAATTCGAGTAACTCCCCAACCCTTGGGTGTTCTATCTCTTCCTCACACATTCTATATATTGTATGCAAGTTATTTGCAAAGGGTTGGTTGGCTTGTAACTTCTAGGAGACTGTGGGAAAGAAACTTTGTTTCTTTACTGTGTATTTTTGACAGAGAATTAATGAAAGGCAGCGGCTCTGTTTCATGAGATTCTTCTGGTTGTGAGTGTAGCAAATGTGTCTCTTGTGTTTTCATATGTATTTCATTTATGTTTCATAATTCAATTCATGTTCATTTCCAGTGAAATTTTCTGAGTGAGATTAGGTAGAATCCAATTTTACTGCTCTGTCTATGGGAAAATGGCATGTTCAGTGTTATTCTTCTATTGAAAAGGATTCATGTCACTATGCCCTTTTCACTTTCTTCAGCAATTTATTCATGATGCGGTACCTCAAACTAAATTGTTACATTTTCCACCTACCTTGCCTCACAGAATAATTTGTGCCTTTGTATTAAATTCTCTGTTCTTTGCTGAGCGCCGGTCCCATAACATCCCAGAAGCTCGATCATTCATGAAAATTGTTTCTCGAATCCCTATTCACTTACTAGCCTAAGGTAAATATTTCATTGTAAGTCATCTCAGACCATTTTCGATTATCTATTCACTGAGCGTGACTCGGAGAGAGACCTCTCCTGCTCTGGTAGGGCTAGCTACCAGACTGAGCGTGGTTTGTGTTTACCCTAATTTTTTCCTTCCTTTAGCCTAAGGCAGATTTAGGTGCTAACAGTTCCCATCCCCATTATTTATGGTGAATTTTTGATTGGACAAAGAGAGACATCATTTCTCTCTACTTTAGTTGCTCCCCCTAATGTTCAACATCAAATCATTATCAACTCAAGGTGGGTCGCAAAATAGCGATGGTTGCAGTTTCAAATTCTAAGTAAAGATCCTTGGGCTTAGATGGCTATAAATGTCCTCATGCAAGAGAAATTTTCACATTACTCCCCATAGATTCTAGAGCATCTCTTAATAAGTAGTCTTCTACTATTACTAGTGCCATCAAGGGTGATGCATATTTCTACATCATGTATTCACTAGTTACAACTTTATTCATTATCATCACCATGCAAATGAATCATAAAGTTTAAACATATGCTAAGAGCACACATGTTTGTTGTTATAATTTGTTTTCCCAAATTTCACGAGCATGGGAATGACTATCTCATTTGTATAATAGATCATTCATATAGGTATGTTTAGTTATTTTCAATTGGGTTTCATTGCTTTTTTGCAGGAAATCCTTTCTTCTTGGTGAAATCTCTCTCTCTCTCTCTAAGCAACCTTTACAAGTTACAAGAATGTGAGATAGAAAATGTTGATGCATTTTAGCTCTACAATAGCTCCTAACCTCACAAATTTAAGAGGGCAAATGTTATCACCTAAATTTTGCTTATGACACATTTAGGTGATTGTTTAAAGACATCATCAATTAGCAAGAATACAACATAATAAGACTACCTCATGACTACTTTACATCACTTCAAAGAGTAGGAAGAAAAACTTACAAAGTGGGTTTTCATACAATTGTGTGTCCTTACTTCACTGATGCTCATGCAACTTGCACAATGTTTCTTTCAAATGTTACACAAGTATGCTTACCCTAGTGGACTTTTCCTCTTTGGCACATTTAAGAAGAAATACCTAGATCAATTAGCTCTAGGTTGACGCATAGGAGAAATTATAGCTCCCATCTCATTCATGAAATGTACTTTGGCTTTCCAAAATCCCTTTCAAGAATTGGGGTCTCTTTGACTGAAGACCTTTTGTTATAGAAATTTTTGGGCACTGCAACCCCAATCATAAATGTCCATAAACCAAGGGCTCTTAAGTCCCTAAAAGTGTTGTTCCAACCTCTAAAAGAACAAGGTCAACTGATTACATCTTCTCCCAGAAGTTCTCCATGAAAAACTACTCAGAACTGGTCAAAACTGAACCATCTCACCTGCTCCATGGTCAAAGTGCGCTGCATCCCACCTAAATACACATGGGAGGTGCAATGCATACTGAAAATCCCTTCTATGGGGTGCGATGGGTGAGAGTGGACAAATGGCAGGGTCAATCTGCAAGGTGGAGGATCATGGAATCTTCTAGAAACTTCTCCTGTGACACTTGCCTCTCAGCATTGGCCCAGGGATGAGTAAGAGATCATCAATCTCCAAGTGGAATCAAGAACTATCAGAGAGAGGACACTAATAAAATCTCAAAAGTTGACTCACCCCCCTTGCGAACATCTATATATGGATCCCTCATCCCAGAGATCCAGAGGCTGGAATTGTGTATCTTGTAAGGAAGTGTTGTTGGTTTCTTGGTGCAACATCATAGTGTTGGGTGATCTAAGCTTTTCATGAGGTGAAGAAGGGCTTTATTGCTGAGAGGATGATGCTGGGTCAGAACAATTGGTTGTAATCCTCTTTGCTATTCTTGATTATTAATAAAGCTATTCAAGTTTTCCTCCACATTCTTGTATGATTGATGATATATGCATTTGTGTGGTCAATATATATTTGGTCCTATATTGTTTATGATAGTAGATCTATGTTCTTGGATAGTGTTATGCTGCTTTGATTCTACAGGTGCTCTTTGAAGCTGGGTAGACGAGGAAGCGAGTGGCAAAGATCTATCAGAAGGGAGAGGAATCAAGCAAGGAACCAAGCGCAAGATAGAGGTTGGTCTCCTTTATTCCCCTCTTATCTACTTCTCATAAAGGAAAACGAAAATGGTTTTAGTTTGTTTGTTTCTAAGGTAGCTACCAGCCTTAGTGGGACTAGCAGCTCTGCATAGACACTAGATTTCCCGATAACAAAATGGCGACTCCACTGGGGAGCGAATAGATTGTTTGTCTATATTTGTTTACTTTATAAACTTACAGACGGAGCCTGAAGTCAAGCCAGCTAGCCTTCGAATTGCATTTGTTATGCAAGTGCAAAGTAGATCAATGTTGCTTCAGTCTATCTCCGGGTTTTGTTTATGAACTAAACAATCGATTTACAAGCTCTCTAATTGCCCTTGTGGTGGCTCTAGTAACCTCCTTAGATCTACCCCTGTGATTTTATTTACTGATTACCACTTGCTCGGCCTAAATCCCTAAATTGAGCTACAAACTGTGACCCGGAACCTAGTTGAAGTCTCGTCCCTGGACCATCGCACTATCTCTTCTTTGGATTCTGGTTGCATCGCACTTCCTGAGTGTAGTGGGTGCACTACATCTCACTTTCCCTGTGTTACAGGTGCGCTGATCAGACAAGGCCTCTTCTGCACTTAGATTTTGGTTTCTGTGTTCACTCTTTTCAGCTCTATTCATGAGTTTTGCTGTCTGTAGTCAATATACCTCTGTTGAAACCCCCTTCCTTTCCATTATTCCACCTCCATTGTGCAATGAACTGTAAATGTTTTTATGTATTGTGATCCATTTTCAGTTCTCTTTACAAAGAAGTAGCGTAATTGAACTGTCGTTTCTTGATTTGAAAGTGTCGCAAGTGTCGTTTTCAGTCATAGAAGAGAATCTGATTGTTCTTGATAGTCGATTACACTGTTACTCTTGTATTTGATTTGAATTAGTAGTTTTTCAAGTGTCGAAAGTGAGTTTTCAATTCCAAATCGCAAAGTGTCGTCATTGTCTTCATTTTGTCTTGAAAAGAAACTTGTTAGTAATGTCGCTTTGAAAAAATAATTCAGATTTGCGCTTAGCTTTCTTTTTATCATTCACACCTTAAGAAGGCTGAAAACAAATACATGCATGTGCATTTGCATTTAGAATGTTTGTTGGTTTGATTTAGGATAGTGCATATAGTGTGTGCTCTCTGCTCTATGTTGAAAGAATATCATCTCTCTTTCCTTAGTAGCTAGGATTTTCATTGCAAAAAGAAGGTTAAACAATTGTTTATCATCTTAGATTGCATTTTAGGAATTGTACATCTACATCACGCGGTGAACCTGAAAGGAAAATTTCTTAAGCAAGATCAACTGTAAAATAAATTTAATGAATCTAAAAATGCTTTGGAATCTAACGCACAACATTTAGAAGTCTAGGCTAGAGACGTATTCTGGTGTCATAAAGCCTGGTAACTGTTGTTTTCACTGCTGGTTGGGTGACTCCTCCACTTTGAGACGACAAGCGCCAGTACAGACTTGTGCTCCCACGTACCATCGATTATATATTGGGAGACCACAATAGGCTTTATCCTTTATCCATAGGAAGTTGTGTCTGCCGCCCTATCGATCGCAATGCACTGAACACAGCATTCGAGAAGATTGACTGTCGTATCGTAAAAAGTATTCTGCAGTTTTTCGATTGGTTTGGTAATCCCTCTGTCTAGATTTCCAGAGTAGTCTCTTTCGTTCCTTTTCAGACACCTTAAAGGAAAAGGTCCATCTGAGCATTTGTCACTTCAGGCTCATTAAAAATCGAAGGTGACTAGAGTCATCTTTTGTTTTTTCTCGACTCTTAAAAATTGAAAAAACAAGTTATGTCAAAGCGTCTAAAATTCATTTAATTCGGAAACATATTTCCCCTTGATTTTTAGTTGATCGAGTAATCCGCAATCGTGGAAGAAATTCAATTGAAACCCCGTTGTTCGTGGAGGCTTACGAGTCAACCATCTTTGTCTCCAGAATCAAAATTGTTACGGAAAAAGCGAACTCGTTTAACCGGTTCCAAATCCCTTGGTAAAGTTAGAACGAGTGTTCCAACACCATCGGAGACCCCGGTTACTCCAAACATTTCTGGTATCCCAGCCTTTACAGAAGAAGTTCCGCAGCCACCAAGGGACAACAGGGCTGATCCTACTGTGAAGGTAAACACTTGAATTATTGAGCCAGCTCCATCTACAGCTGATTCAGAAGGTGTTATTCCCCAAACATCTGTCGCTGCAGATTCTATACCTTCCTCGGCACCAGAAATATTTTACGGACCTGACAGTCTACCTCTTCCACCTGGACTGATTGCTATAGAAGAGATTGTGGAGGATCCTCCATCCAATACTCCATCGCAATTTGGAGTTGGGATCACCCTATATCCTTCTTCATCAGAAATTAGTCTACCGTTATCGGAAGCTCCTATTGAATCGCTAGGAAATCTTTTGGATAGACTAGAAATGTCTAAACAACCATCGACATCTAGGACTATGTCATCTGACACAGCAACGGCAGAACTTCCTGCTGTCACTCCAACAATGTTCGTCGGCATACCATCTATCCCAACTAGCTCTCAATCGCTAGATGGGGCCCACTCAGGGGCTATTTTGACAGTATGGTCCGTTCCTGTTTGTTCATCCAGAATAATATCTGGAAACTCTTATGTTGAGTCTCAGCAAATTGATCCTTCACGGTGTCAATTTGGGCAATCCGGTCCTCAAGGACAAACCATTCCTTTAAGTACCGGATTACCGCCGTATGGGGGGCAATATACCCTTTCATTGTCTCCTCCGGGAGGACAACCATGCGAGAGTTCATAACAAAATTCAAGTTATGCTGGAATTACATCTAGCGGTTGGGTGCCAATACTGCCTCAACAACCAAGAGTTGTATATTCGATGCAACAATGTTTACCTATGTCAAATATACCAACTGCACCGGCTATTGTGACAGTGTCACAAGTACAAGAATTGCCTATTGTATGCCAACCTTAGGTTTCTCAGGTTGTAATGCAACAGCCTCTTGTCCCTGCGACTCAACCACAATCGCCAACTAGTGGAATGACACAGGCCCAAACAGGTACAATTACCCCTCATCTTGGTCAAACAGCCAATATTGGACAACAGCACATGGCTTCACAACCATGGCTGGTGCAATATCAATAACCGCAATTCCAACAAGTATACCAAGGATCTGAGCAACAAATCTTTGCAAATAATGGACAGTCGTATATTCAAAACGGTCAAAATCAACCATTCTATAATGGTTATGCCCATCAACCTTACCAAAGTTACCAGCATCAAATGAATTATGCTAGTATGCAAAGACCAACTGCTCAGGAAATTCTATCTTATCCTGGGTATGCTTCGCCAAACCTGAATCAGCAGTTACCCTTCGTGGAAACTTTAGAGTTACCGGATCTAAATCGGCTAACGAAAGATCCAATTGCTTACGCCCCTTGGTGGCCAGCGATTCCGCATAAACTTCCGTCAGATATTCCTAAATTTAATGGAAATTCAGGTGAAGACCCATCGAATCATGTGATGACATTTCATCTGTGGTGTTCATCAAACACCCTAAATGATGATTTGATTAGGCTTCACCTTTTTTAGAAGACGTTAACTGGTTCGGCAGCAAAATGGTATATCGAATTACCTAGAGCTTCGTTTGACAACTTCAGTGCCCTAGCCACAACCTTTTTAACCCATTTTCAGTTACCCATAAGGTACGAAACGGGAACAGAACTTCTTACCAATTTCAAGCAAACAACGGCCACTCACATATCCGATCATATTCATGAGTGGCGACGTCGTCGTAGAATGGTAAAAACGTATGTTCCTGATCAGCTTTTAGTTGAATGGTTTATTAAGTCACTATTACCTTCCATTACAGAAGATGTGGCAAAAGGAGGAGTCGTCACTGAAGAGCAAGTTATTGCTCGTGCACAATATTTAGACTTGATTTATACTCAGTCTGGCACGCTCTAAGATAAAATTCCTGACGCTCCCAGGCTGGAATTTTCCGTTCCTCCCCCTCCTAAATCGAACAATGACTCTCATGCCACTGATGGCGTGATTGGCACGACAGATACGAAATCGAAAAAGGCTACATCTAAAAATGCCTGTAAGATTTCTAGTCAAAATGCAAAAGAAGAAATTCTCGCCTCAGAAGTAAATGTTGTCTCAACCGATAAAGGCAAAGAAACAAAGCAACCAGGAGGCAAAAAGAAAAACAAAGGGAAGAAGAAGAAACAAGAGGAATCATCACCTGAAAAATCTTCTGCAAACCCTTTTGGAGATAAGAAACCAAGTCGTCCATGTCTTATATGTGATGAGGATCATTGGACAAGAGATTGTCCATATAAAGTTGAGCTTAGAAAATTCTTCAAGAATTCAAAAACCTCGGCGGTATTGACTGATCCGTTTCCAAATCCAGGAACAAATCTGGTTGCTAGTGAAAATGCTTCCCCGTCCAAAGTGCTGATGTTGTTGCTTTCGAAGCAGCAAAATGATGCTTTGATATCGACAAGGAATAAATATTACGGGAATCCACAGCTGTCGAACAACAAGGATAAAGATCAACCTAGTAGTTCGACAATAACTTCGACAGAAGTTGCGCCGCCCATCATTCCAGAGCTAACAATAAAACCGCCAAAGGGAGTAGTACACAAGTCGACATTTAATCCTCATGCCAGAGCAACACAACATTATAATATAGTGGAAGATCTGGCCCAATCGCCATCCGCTATGTCGACACTTGAGGTACTGCAAAATTTCCCCTCCCAAAAGCAGGCTTTATTGTCAGCAATAGGTGGGATAGACCCAAAGGATTCTAATCTTGTGTCCTTTAATCACAAAGGATACGATCCTCAGTTACCAGCTCAACTAGCTTTCCTCATTCAAGTGAAAGCCCTCAACAAAACTGTTCATCAAACAATTATTGATGAGGGGGCGTCTACATGTATTATGTCGATGAGTTGCTGGAAAAATTTAGGATCTCCAACCTTGTCGCGATCTTCGACAACATTAAAAGCATTTGATGGACGAACATATACCCCATATGGGATTCTAAGTAACTTGCAAGTTGAACTAGGGGGAAAACAGTAGAAATAGATGTTGAAGTAATCGACGGAAACCTCGATTACAACATCCTACTGGGAAGGCCTTGGATATATGCTATGGCTGCGGTCGTGTCGACATACTTTAGGAAGATTGCATTTCCTTTCCAAGGAGGAATTACAATCGTCAACCAACAAACATTTCTCCCCAATAGTTCCCAAGTTACGGGAAGCATTCCGATGATCCATGGAAGCCCCCATTCGCTTCAAAATATCGGAGTAGGCCTACTAAAAGACCCTATATTAATGGGGACTTTTTCCCTCCCGCCTCCAATCAATCTGGCGGAAGTGGCGATGGTAGGAACCTGCAATATGATATCTTCGATTCAAAAGATCTCAGAAAACGATATTGACATGGATCATCTGCAGGTATTGCCTCCAAGCCCAATAGAAATATTATAGCAATCAATGTTTTCGGCATGGGAGGCAGACCCGAATCAATGCTCATCAAGCGTTTGGATAGATAGTTCTAAGGAATATGGCACCCCTTCAGATCCTTGGTCGCAAGTGCATTACACCGATGAAGGAATTGTTCAGTCAATGATAATTGAAGGGGCGCCATGGGAAGATTACCACCATCGTTCCCATCTTCCGGATTGTCAAGAAGATACTCCTGATGACCTTCATCATCCTTTAGTTTTTGATTTCCTATCAAATACTGTAAACACGGTGGATTTCGAGCGAAACTTGTCCAATATTGAAGAGGCCATCACCATAAATATCTCGACCAAAACGGATGTTGTAGAGAATATTTATGTTGGCAAATGTTTTTCTCCTTCAGAACTGGAAATATATAACACTCTTTTTCGCAAATTCAGAGATGTCTTTGCTTGGTCATATGATGAAATGCCAGGCATTGACTCGAGTATAGTTGAACACGAAATAAAGATGTATCCAGATGTCAAACCAGTACGACAACGGCTACAGTAGGTGCACCCCAAGAAAGCCGCTGCCATCAAGGCAGAAGTTGAAAAAATTCTCCATGCTGGTTTTATTTACCTGGTTCCTCTAACCGATTGGGTATCAAACATTGTTCCTGTGATGAAAAAGCAAGGAATGATTAGAGTGTGCGTCGATTATAGGGATGTAAATCAAGCTTGTCCAAAAGACAACTACCCTACACCCTTTATTGACCATATAATTGATGAGTGCGCCAGATGTGAAATATTTTCATTTATGGATGGATTCTCCGGGTATAATCAAATAAATATCCGCCCACAGGACCAGTCAAAGACTGCATTTATTTGTTCGTGGGGCACATTTGCATATCGCAAATTACCCTTCGGTTTAAAGAACACAGGGGCAACATTTCAGAGGGAAATGAATTATGCCTTCCATGACATCAAAAACATCATTCAACCATATCTCGACGACCTTCCGGTGCATTCGCGAAAGCGGACCGATCATCCACAGCATTTGAGAGCGATATTTCTACGTTGCCGACACTACAAGATACGACTCAATCCACACAAATGTGTGTTCTGTGTCAGTTCTGGTCGTTTTCTTGGCTTTGTAGTCTCAAAGGATGGGATTCGTCTCGACCCATGTAAGGTTCAGGCAATCATAAATTTGCCTCCACCTTCAAATTTGCTTCAGATTCAGAAACTCCAAGGGAAAGCAAACTTTCTGAGGAGGTTCATTCCAAATTACGCCGAACTGGGTAAAGGTTATACATGTCTATTGAAAAAAGAAGTATCCTTCGTCTGGGATCAGGTCGCGCAAGCTTCCTTTGATGCTTTAAAAGAATCCCTAATGAAAGCATCATTAATGTATGCTCCTGATTATCAAAAAGACTTTAACCTGTATCTAGATGCAGCGGATACAACCATCGCAATGGTTTTAGTTCAAGAAGACAAGGGAATTGAACATCCTATATATTATTTGAATAAGAACTTAAATGATACAGAAAGCAAGTATTCCTATGTTGAAAAGCTGGCTCTCACAGCTGTTCAAGCGATACAGAGATTTTGACACTATGTCCTCTTTCGAAAAACTACCATTTTTTCAGATTGCAACCCCATGACTTATATATTGTCTCGACAGTTGCTGGGGGGCAAATATTCAAAATGGATAGCAATTCTTTAAGATTTTGACCTGGAATTCATAAAATCCAAATCAAAGAAATCCCTGGTTTTCGCGGAATTACTATGCGATCTCCCATCGTCCTCCAACGATGAAACATCCAAAGAAACCATCGTGGATGAATCTTTGTTTCTGATATCTTCAAGCAATCTGTGGTATGGAGATATAATCATCTATCTCCAAACACAAAAATATAGGTCTAATACCTCTCGCTCGGAACAAAAACGTATTCGATACCAATCAAAAGACTACATGATCGTCGGTGATACACTTTATCGTCGTGGTGTCAATACAGTTCTGAGGAGGCCAAAAAAGTCCTGAATGATTGCCATTCAGGCGCGTGTGGGGGGCATCAATCTGGTTATGCTAAAGTGCAAAAAAATTTATGAGCAGGATACTTCTGGCCAACAATGTTCAAAGATTGCATAACCGCAGTCAGAAGTTGCCATGCATGTCAAATTTTCGATAGCAAAACCAGAAAACCACCCGCACTTCTGCAACCGATAGTTGTTGTCGGGCCATTCGCCAAATGGGGCATTGATTTCATGACATGTAACCCCACCTTGACCAGGGGGCATGGGTACATCATAGTCGCAATAGACTATTTTACCAAATGGGCCGAGGAGATGCCTACATTAGATAACACTGGTGAAACAGCTGCCCTTTTCTTTTTCAATCATGTAGTCACCAGATTCGGCGTTCCACAGGCTATAGTCACAGATCATGGATCACATTTTCGCAATCACATGATGGTCGAATTGGCTGCCAAATTGGGGTTGTCCCACGACAGCTCTACTCCATATTACCCGCAGGCCAATGGACAAGTTGAAGCAATCAACGAAGTCCTAAAGCGGATGCTGCAAAGTATGAATGGAGTCCACAAAAGGAGTTGGCACCTAATCCTGTACTCAGCCTTGTGGGCATACCGAACATCGGTAAGGAATGCAACCGGGTTCACACCTTTTCAACTGGTGTATGTTCTAGAAGCAATCTTACCAGTTCAGTGTGAAATCTCTTCTCTCAAACTCGCGGTCGACCTTCTCCCCGGAACTTCAGAAGAGGAGGCTCGTTTCTTGGAAGTAATCCAATTGGATGAAACCCATCGTGATGATGCATTGGCTAACGAAACCCATAAGAAATGAGTCAAGGCGCAGTTCGACAAGAATTTCAAACCCTGTGTCTTCTCAGAAGGTGACTTGGTCTTACTTTATGACCAGGAATCCGATAAATTGGGAGCAGGTAAATTCAAGTCTTTGTGGATGGGCCCCTATATTGTTAAGTGTTTATTAGAAAAAGGAGCCTATGAGTTAATGGATTATGACAGGATTCCACTGGCGCAACCCCGTAAGGGTTGTACCTTAAGCGTTACTACGCATGATTCAGTGTGGTAACCCATATGCTTTTGTTACATTTTTGTTTTCGTTGAGAGTAATCATTTTGGTCAAGTAATCCACTTTTTACATTTGTCGCAGATGTCAAACCTATTGGAATCGTTTGTTGGATATGCCGACGGGGTGAGTCATAGTTCGTGGAACCTATCTTTTGCGGCCTGGGCCATTTTAGATCCAAGCAGCGAGTTATTAAGTTTCAGAGGGGTATGTATTGGTCGGTCAACAAATAACATCGTTGAATATAGCAAATTGATAGAACTTCTCTCTGATGCCATCACACATGGCATAAGCCGACTTGTCGCCAGGCTAGACTCACACCTCGTCATACTACAACTCATTGGTATCTACTTCGTCCGAAATCCAGCTATTTATCGCATGTTCCTAAGGGTCAAGATTTTGGAAAGGCAATTTGATTTTATTCAATATCAACATATTTCCAGAAACTTAAACACATTAACAGACTCATTGGAAAATTATGTGTTAGATAGACATTTGCAACATTTATAAAAAGAAGCATTTCATCAGTATTTGCATCAGGATCATGTAACTTAACCAAAATAAAACTTTGAAAATCAAAAATATATATAACTGTTTATGGTTTACACATAATGTTCTGTAACCAAGACAAAATCGGTCAAATGACCCAAAACTCAAAATGCTAGGGGGCACCCTAGTCTAATGATGCTGGTGATAACAAGTCACCGCCTGTGCAATCATGCGTAAAAGCCTAGTCCATCGACTCGGCATGCCGGTAGTATGTCACTGCAACCTCAGAGGCAGCTCGTCAGTCCTCACATCCGGAATACCAAGAGTGAGGCCTTCGACCTGATCCTGCAATGCTGAAAGAGTCTCGACCACATCAAGGTCGCGAAGGATAGCCCTTCCCACAGCCTCTCCTGCTGGGGCGGCAGCTGGCACTCTCAGGCGCACTACTGGATGGACTGGTCCAACATCTGCATGAGCACATGAGTTTTGATTAGTCCTGATAGAAGAAAGCACAAGAACATTATAAAATAAATGATAAATAGAGATATGGTCAGAGAATTTGCCGATGACACCCCACTGCTCGCCAGCAGGCAGCACCAAATCCGGATCACCCCAGAAATCCATACCAGCATATGGATACTCGGAACAAACCATCTCCTGACGGTTGAACCACTTGAAAATGGTATCATAAAAGGAAACCTGGGACTGACCAGCATGTCTGGCCATAAGGTCGACCCATCTCTACATTCGTGGCTCAGTCGGTGGAGGTAAACCAAGTGAAACATATTGTGGCTGCATCAGTGAGATCTTTTCCAAGGCAAAAGTTGTCAAAATAGAACCATATCCAAATTTCTTCAATCTTCCATTTTTCACCTTGGTCAGTTGTTCTTTCATCACAGAGAGTACCACATCACACCAATTGAACACCTTTGGTTCAAGGCATTCCAAGGCGTACTGCATATAAGACCTGTTGGCCATGTGAAGTGCCGCACTACCATCCAGTCTAGCAAAAGTGAACAGAATGGCCCTCAAGGACCTGTCAGTGACATCTCGGATATTGATCTTGTCGTCCTTACTCGGCTGAGATCCCTCTCTGCAATACCTGCTAATGTAATCTCTCACAGATTCACCCCCACAGACCGAACCTGATAATGAGATAGGGGCACCCCGCCTCGATAAGCCAGTCAAAAAATAGATGTCCATGACAGTTAAGGGGATGGACTTGCCCCTAATATGGAACACCTGGGTGGTGGGATCCCATGCATCGAGAAAATATTGCAACAGGTTGATTTGTTTCCTCATGCAAGAGATGCAGAAAAACTTGAATAGGCCACAGTTCCGTAGTGCATTTACCGTAACCGGATCATGTAAAGCAAGCATGTCCTCTTCTTCATGCTCACGTTCTCGCCATGTAACAGGAATTTTGCTCCAATAAATCTCTGAAACAAAGAAGAGAAGAGTCAAGATCCTGATTTGGTAAAAAACAGGCAAAAATTTCCATGAAAAACTGTGCATAAATTGCCCTCTTTGCACCCATCGCACCCCCAGCAGTGTTCTAGGTGGGATGTACACTGACTGGCCAATGGCCAAGCCAGCATGCAGCGCACCTTTCGATATAGAAGAGGTGCGATGGAGCCAGGGCGAGTTTTTCAAACCCGAGAGGCTCAGAAAAACCAGAAAACATGCTCAGAATTCAAAAAGGAAAAGATGAAATTAAAAGAGCTCAGGTTTAGCTCCTACCTAGTCCAAACGGCACCAAGAATCGTCCACAGAATCTCCCGGAATCAACTAGTGAAAATCAAGGGGGAAAGGACCTCCAAAGCTCCAACAAACCAAAGTTCAAATGAAATGGTAAAATGAGAGGTAAAAAGCACTTTTAAATTACTTTTCACATAATTCAAGTAAAATATTAGTGTTTTAACTCATTTTTCAAACATATATTGTTCGTTTCTAACTAGTTTGATGAAGCAATTGAGGAGGCAGTACAACCTTTGAAAGAACAAAGTTGTCAATGGTAAAATCAAGATAATCAATGACCATTATATCGAGCAGTTTTAACGCGGAATTCAAGCTTGTTAAAAAATAAACATAAGCAATGATAAAATGCTCCCCTAGAGTTTAAGCTCATTAAAAAATGAACCATTTTCCGGTAAATGACCATTGTGAATGTATTGTCATCAGCCTTTGAAGTCTTGGTCGTGTTCTCATCATCACCTCCACTCTGTATTGGCCGATCATTCACCTCCATTTGATTTTTTACCCTTTTGAGGAACAGCTGCAAAGAGTGATCTTGTTAGCCATCCTTGTGACACTGTCGTGATTGGAAAATTCCAAACCTTACCTGGAATCAGCTGCTACCCAAATTTATCATTCGTTCCTCAAAAAACGAGTCTTCTTTAAGCTCTTTTCAACTGACTTGTAAAATATGAAAAGATTGCCGAGCAATTGGCCTCTCCAGCTCGTTAAAGAGACCGGAAGCGCTATCCCTCCTTTAAATTTTAATCTTTTTGGACTTGAGGGATTATTACACAAAAAGGTTGAGTGCTTGTTTTGTTTGGCTCGTTAAAAGTACCGAAAATTCATCCCTTTTGTATTGTTTTATACTTTTTCGGACTCAAGGGATTATATGACGAAAAAGGATTATTGGAGTTTTCTTTACGTACCTTTTTCAGACTCTCTAAAATTGAAAAGGACCGAGTTATCCTTGTCGTTAAACTCGTTAAAACCGAATAGTGACAAACTTGTCCATACAGACAAGAACGAGTTTCACTATCGCTAGGCTCGTTAAAACATAGCGATGGGTTTTCCCGAAGGGCAAATTATAGAACAAGCATATGTTATCCTCCTCAAACTTGACAAAAATAAAGAGGTACTGGTCAGCAATGACTGGGGAAAAATTGGGAAGAAAACTTGAAGAAACTTTATTGGTAGCAAGTCGCTCTTGAACATGACACTTTCACTCCAAATCCGAGTCGGGTTGGGTTGTTCTGTTCACTGGTCATATCACCATGGGTCCATCACACCATCCATATTTGGGGTTAACGCTACCAATCCATCATGTCAGTGTCGCCGATATGTTCAAGAGAAGTCGCTCAGAGAATTCACCTGTGTCTCATCCACTGCAATACATTTACGCCCCATTCTTTCATGACCGCCACCCTGAACATTATATCACCAGATCACTTTCACCTCCATTGAAATCATTTGCTCCGTTCCGTGTCATTGATGTGGGATTCACTAAGGCCCTCCTATGGCGAATCACTTCTTGTCGACATCGGCTCATTATCCAAGAAGTCGATCTAGGAACAACCCTTTCAGTACTTTGAAACTTGCATGCCTCAATGGCAAGTTTCTCACTTCCGGCAACAGGTTTACATCAATGGCCTTCGACTAAAAGACTTTGCATGGTGTTCGATGCCAAGTCCCTTATTCACACCACGTGAATTGTACTGTAGTACCTTGAGGGTCATCATCATTATCAGTGATTCCTCTCGCGCATGTTAACAGCTTACATCATCGGCTGGTAATCAGGCGATGTCTTTCCATGTTCGACTCCAGAACATCTCTCACATGGATCGACTTGTACTTTGAGTGAAGATCGAACGAGATTGAAGACCCCGGATCTAGTTTCATCCATCCGGGCTGCGATATATATTCAGGAAAATAAAGACATCAAATGTACATCATTACTGCACAGATAATCATCCAATCCAAGGGATGATGGCTCTACCAGGATCATCAGTCTACACTCAGATGATTGTCTGTCTTATGTACATGAAAATGAATTTATAAAGCTGAGCATGGGAATGCCCGCCTCAGCTAGATCATGAAAATATTATGAAAATAATGTATTGTATTGTATCTTATTACAGGTCACCTTCCAGCTTGAAAAAACTTCAGATCCTCATGATAAAGCATTTCACCCGACATCAACAAATTAACGACCTCATGCTTTAGGGGGCAACTGTTATAGACATTTTTGGGCACTGCAACCCCAATCATAAATGTCCATAAACCAAGGGCTCTTAAATCCCTAAAAGTGTTGTTCCAACCTCTAAAAGAACAAGGTCAACTGATTACATCTTCTCCCAGAAGTTCTCCATGAAAAACTACTCAGAACTGGTCAAAACTGGACCATCTCACCTGCTCCATGGTCAAAGTGTGCTGCATCCCACCTAAATACATATGGGAGGTGCGATGCATACTGAAAAGCCCTTCTATGGGGTGTGATTGGCGAGAGTGGACAAATGGCAGGGTCAACCTGCAAGGTGGAGGATCATGGAATCTTCCAGAAACTTCTCTTGTGGCACTTGCCTCTCAGCATTCACCCAGGGATGAGTAAGAGATCATCAATCTCCAAGTGGAATCAAGAACTATCAGAGAGAGGACACTAATCAAATCTCAAAAGCTGACTCACCCCCCTTGCAAACATCTATATATGGATCCCTCATCCCAGAGATCCAGAGGCTAGAATTTTGTATCTTGTAAGGAAGTGTTGTTGGTTTCTTGGTGCAATATCATAGTGTTGGGTGATCTAAGCTTTTCATGAGGTGAAGAAGGGATTTCTTGCAGAGAGGATGATGTTGGGTCAGAACAATTGGTTGTAATCCTCTTTGCTATTCTTGATTATTAATAAATCTATTCAAGTTTTCCTCCACATTCTTGTATGATTGATGATATATGCATTTGTGTGGTCAATATATATCTGGTCCTATATTATTTATGATAGTAGATCTATGTTCTTGGATAGTGTTATGCTGCTTTGATTCTACAGGTGCTCTTTGAAGCTGGGTAGACGAGGAAGCGAGTGGCAAAGATCTATCAGAAGGGAGAGGAATCAAGCAAGGAACCAAGCGCAAGAAAGAGGTTGGTCTCCTTTATTCCCCTCTTATCTACTTCTCATAAAGGAAAACGAAAGTGCTTTTAGTTTGTTTGTTTCTAAGGTAGCTACCAGCCTTAGTGGGACTAGTAGCTCTGCATAGACACTAGATTTCCCGATAACACCTTTCACATCAGAATTAGTTCTTTAAAGACTTTAGGTTTTTTGTGTAAATGAAAGCCATGGGGAAGAATTTAAAGGAGAGAATAATTGCAAGGTTATGAGATAGGAATGAGGTTATAAATCCTCTTGTCTCTATTCTTCATCACCCTCATGTTTGTTTGAGTCCTTTTTTCAAATATTAGAGACTTCATCATTCACCATTGTTAGAGAGGACTTTCAAGAGGCCAAAGAAGCCATCCCAGGTAGATTGTTTTATCCCATTTGCTCATAACCATTCTCCCTTGATGTTGGTACTCATGTTCATGCCTTTCCATTGGAATAATATAAGAGTATTTCCATTTCCCTCCATCATTTGTTTTTGAATGGTATACTTTGTTGAAAATAGAAACAAGAAATTCTAAATATAGAAGTGCTAAATTTAGTACTTCTATAAATAACATTTCGGGATACCTTCCTAATTTAATTAGTCGTTAAACTAAAATAGAGAAGTAAAAATTTGAATTTGATCTTAGTAGTTGTTTGTAAAATAATTAATTAATTCACCATGAGTTAATTAGTTGTAGAAATTCAAAAATGAAGTCTATGTGGGGACATGCAATAGTTTCTCCATTAATTGAGGAATTTATCCATCAGTTAAAGAGATAAGGATGACTTGTAATATGGACTTGTAATTAGTTGGCTCAGTTAACTGAGTCAAGTCCAGTTAGATTAATTCAAACAGTTTGTTGAATTAATTGTGAGTTCAGTTAGTTAATGCATGCATGCATGTAACTGTTGCACTTCAGATAACTGAATATTCTCTCATAAATAACTCATGCATGTCAATTCAGACAAAGACCCAGTTGAGATTAGAAGGAGGGACAGTGTACTATCAGTTGCTAGAATATTCCATTGTGAATATCTCTTGCATGCATAAGGAATTCTTTCCTTGAGGATTGCGTAGTTACTTCTTCAAGTTTTGTGAATGTGATGAGGCCAATTCACACATGTGGCATTACTAGACCCCAAGAAAAATTGCGCAAGGAAATAGGAGGCTTGGAGGGGCTTCAGGAGGACATATACTATGTCTGTTCAGTCTGTGAGCTATATTGTTTGATTGCAGAGAGAGCAGGATAGCTTGAGAGTTGATTCTTTTTGTAACTTGAACAAGATTTCCACTTGTATGATAATACAGAGCTTGGGTTTTTAGGCTGAGGCTTTCCCCGGGTTAATTTCTTCTGTGTTATGTGCGATTGATTTCTCGTTATCAGTTATATGTGTTCTCATTGATCTTGCTCATATTCGATTAAGCTTTTGCAAAGTTTGTTGTAGAAGTAGATCTTGTATTTTGCTTTAGTATATTGCATAATCTGTTGATCTACAGTGGGAATTTCTACATGGTATTGTAGCAAAGGTGATCAAAGGAGAAGAACAGTATACAAGAAGGGAGAAGGGAGAAGTTTGTGGTTCCTGAATATAGAAATCGAGTTCTTATCACATCTCAATTTCACCAATGGTGTTCAGCAGTTTAAGACTCGAGTATGCCCTTGATGGCAGCTCGAATTATATAGCTTGGAAGGATCGCATGGAAGTAATATTAGAGGATAACGGTCTAAAGGACTTCATTCATCAAGAAGTCCCCAAGCTGACTGATGCTACTCAATTGGCGGAATGGAAGAAATGTGTGGCCAAAGCAAGGAGAATCCTTCTAGAGAGAGTTCGAGACCACATAGTCTCAAGTCTCCATGGGAAGGAGACACCATTTTTGATGTGGAAAACATTGAAAGATCTATATTAGAATAGTAGCGATCAGAGGAAATTGGCGCTAAAAGACAAGCTTCAAAAGATCAAGTGTGAAAAGGGCGACACGATCTCTACATATGTGAACAAGCTCACCACCTGAAGGGATGAGCTTGGAAGTGTAGGGATCATGACCATTGATGATGACATGGTGAGTCTTGCACTTCTCGGTCTTCCTAAGATCTAGCATAGCTACCAAGACTCGGTTAATGGAAGAGAAAAACTACTAGATTGGGAATGACTTTGGTCGGATCTAATGCAGGAGGAAATAAGAAGAAGCACCAGAGATGGGTCCTCATCGAAGCAAGATGATGAGGAAAATATAGCCTTAGCGAGTAAGGTGAGGAAAGTGAAAGGGAATTCGTCCCATCCCAAATCCAATTCTTCCCATGGTGGGAAGAAGTTTGACAAATCGAAAGTGTGATGCTTTCATTGTCATGAAGTGGGCCATTATGCTACGAATTGTCCACAAAATAAATCCAAGAAGGGTTCCTTGAAGGGATCTGATGGTGAGGCACTGGCCTCACAGTTTGAGTTGGATATCTCGCTTATCGCATGCATGGTTTCATCCACGGTGGGATGTGTGTGGTACCTGGACAGTGGAGCTTCATTCCACATGTCAGGTGACAAGAATCTTTTCAGTACCTTGGAGGAGAAGGATCTCCAGATGCGGATCGAGATGGGCGATGATGGAAAGTACCGTATTTCAAGTGAAGGTATAATTGTGTTTCAGAGGAAGCATGGAGCTCCCCTCACCCTCACTGATGTAAAGTATGTACCAGGTCTGAAGAAGAATCTTGTGTCTGTCGCTATGCTAGAAGATAAAGGCTATGATGTGGTCTTTAGTAAAGGAAAGATATTCCTAAGGCATATCAGTACTGGACAGAAAAAGCGAATTGGGGTTCGAGTAAAGAATCTCTACAAGCTGGAGGTAGACGAATATGTTGGAATGAGTTCCAAAGCTGAGATGGTTCAGAGCCAAGATGTTGGTGAGTTATGGCATAGAAGACTAGGCCACTTGCACCATGGACCCTGAAGATTATGCAACAAATTTCTATCGGATTACCCAAGGGAAAACTTGAGCAGACGAATACATGCAAAGGTTATACCTTGGGTAAGTATGTGAAATCTTCCTTTCCGGATCGAGACAGTAGAGCTGGAGCAATCCTGGAGCGAGTTCACTTAGATGTTTGTGGACCATTCGCTATAGCCTCCACCGCTAAACAAAGGTATTATGTTATTTTTACTGATGATTTTTCTCGTAGATGCCGGATCTACTCTATGCAAAAGAAGGATCAAACCTTCTTGAGGTTTTGTGAGTTTAAAGCCTTGGCAGAGAAAGAATCTGGAAAGAAAATAAAAGCCTTGCGTAGCGAACATGGTGGAGAGTATGTCTCCCAACAATTTAAAGACTTCGACGCTACAGAAGGAATTAAACGGGAATTGATGGCACCCCATAACCCATAGCAGAATGGGGTAGCCGAAAGGAAGAACAGGTCGATTATGGGAGCAGCTCGAGCAATGTTGCATGACCAAAGCCTACCACTGCATTTTGGGTTGAGGCATGCAATACAGCAGTATACTTGCAGAACAGAAGCCCGCACCCTATATTAGGAATGAAGACACCTATGGAGGCCTTTTTCGGGAAGCGACCAGATGTGAGTCACTTCTGAATCTTTGGATCATAAGTCTATTGTCATGTGACCAAAGATGACCGGAAGAAGTTTGATCCAACAGCTGAGTTGGGAATACTTGTGGGGTACACGAATACACCCCACAACTATCGGGTGCACCTGCCTACCAGTCAGAGGACAGTGGTGCGCAGGGATCTAAAGTTCGATGAGCAGAAAGCCATGTGATTATCACTTGAGAGGGAGCTCAAGTTGCATGCCGAGAAGGAACTTTCAATTCCTGAGGAGGAGGAGCCTCAGATTGATGCGAAGTAGCCACATGCAGAGGATCCACAAGTGGAGACATCCACTCATGCTGAGACTTCCAGAGTTGGGAGGAAACGTTCAAGGGAAGCTGATAGGTTGATGTTGGACGCGCGGGAGAATGTGGGACAGCCATATTCTCAACATAGATAGAGGAGGTCGCCCGAGCGGTACATTAGGTACATGGCCCTGGTTTGGGAGTGTGTAGATACCGAACCTTCTTCATTCGAGGAGGCAGTGCAGCAACCAATCTGGGTTGATGTAATGGTAGAAGAGTATGACTCTATCATTCGGAACAGTGTGTGGGATGTTGTCCCAAGACCTCACGTGTTATAGACATTTTTGTGCCTTACAGCATGAAGCATGAAATGTCCATAATCTAAGGGATCCAAAGTCCCTAAACATGTTGTTCCTACCCCTAGAGGAACAAGGTCAGCAAACCACAGCACTGAATAAAAGTTCTCCACCTGAAAACACTAAAAAACAAGGCAATTCTGGATCATGTCAACTGCTCCACTGAGCATCTGCGTTGAATGTCAACTGCTCCACTGTCTACCTGCGTTGAATGTCAACTGCAAAGAAGGCTACCTGCGCTGGGCGAGTTTGGACATGTGGCACAGTCATTCCTCAAGGTTTCAATGCCCAGGAAGCTTCCAAAATGACACTTGGATCAGGGAATTCGACTGGTGATGAGTAAGAGGTTCTAGATCTCCAAGTGGAAGCAAGAACCTCCAAGTGGACTCAAGAACTGAAGAATAACTGAAGTGAGAGAGGACACTAGTTAGCTTCATGCCAGCCTCAAGCTGACTCATCCTTTCTCCAAAACTCCTATATATAGATCTCTTTCATGAGATCTAAGGGGGCTGGAATCTTGTGAATGTAAAGAATTGCTGTTGGTTTGAGTTTAGAACTATTGGGTGATTTTCTTTGAAGGAGGTGAAGAGGAGATTTCTTTCTGCTGGGAAGGTGATGCTGGATTGGGCCTCTTATGGTTGTATCACTTCCTGAACCTTACTTCTTCCATTAATAAAGCATTTGAGGTTCTTCTATATGCATGTGTTTCAATGGTGTGTTGTTATACTTGTGTATTTGATTTATTCTAATCCTTGAATCAATTATGAATGTATGCTTCTTGTAGTTTCCCTCTCTTGCCATTTTGCAGGATCTTGGTGTAGCTGGGCCAGTGAAAGAGCAAGGAGTTGGGAGCAAGCAGCAAGGAGAGAAGATTGGATCAACCATTAGCGGAAGACATCGGTTAGTGGATCTCTTTCTCCCCTCTTTTACATCTCATAAAGAAGTAATCTCAGATAGCTTTGCTTTGATTGTTGCTAAGGAACTATCACCCTTAGAGTGGGATAGGGTCATTCCGTATTGGATACTTTTCCCAACAACAAATTGGCGACTCCACTGGGGATCGTATCTTGTTGGTTGTTTGTGTTTTTGCTATTCATTTCCTAAACACAGGGAGTACCGAATCGAACTGCATTTGGATCTTTCAAATGCAAAGTAGAGGGCAGCTACTCTAGCTCAGTTTCTGGGCATGTTTATGATTTGAAGAGCTGATCCACAAGGACTCTGAATAGCTCTTAGTGATAGCTTTTCATCCTCCTTCTCATCCTTTAGTGTGTACTTGATTGATAGCTTTGATTTGGCCAAAAACTGTTGATTTTTGAGCAATTTGTAACCCAGAAACCAAGAGAAACGAGAGTTTCTCTCTTCATTGCAGGCACTGTGAAGGCAGTCTGCATTTCATCGCAGGTCCCGAAGGGGCTACCTGCACTGAATGTCAAACTGACAGTGTACTACCTGCGCTGAACTAGTGTGGCCTTGTGCAACTAGGGTTCTCTGCTTTCTGTTGCCCTGTTTTCATCCTTGTTTTTGCAGCCTGTTATCAGTCAATGTACCTATCTGAAACCACCTTTCTTTGCCACTATTCCGCCTCGGTTGTATAAAGAAACTGTATTTGTTCTTTGTGTATTTCTTATATCATTTGCAGTTTCCCATAACAAAAGTGAACTAGTCTTGCTGTGACCTCTTAGATCTAGACCTGTGATAAGTGTCGTTCTGATCTTAAGAGTTAGTTTGTTTGTTGTTCATAGCTGATTGAGCTTTTGTTTTCGTCATATGGTTTGAATTTATGTATTTCTAGTGTTGAAACAAGTAAATCTTAAGGTGTCTTTTGATTTTGGACAAAAGCTTGTTTGTTTTCACTTGAAATTGAATTCGAAGTTATACAACAGCTTTCTTTTTGTAGTACACCAACATTAAGAAAGAGAAAAGAAATACCTGCATTGTGCATTTTGCATTTTGACAGTTTGCATGTTGATTTAGGAAAAAGTGCATTAGTGTGTGCTCTATGATATGTGTGAAAAGATGATGTCTTTCTTTTCCCTCAGTAGTTAAGATTTTCATAAGTTGAAAGATTGTAAAGCTTGCTTATCATCTTAGACTGCATTTAGGAATTTGTATCATACATCTCGTGGTGAACCTTGAAAGGCAAACTTTAAAAAGATCAACCTAAAATAAATTGAATGAACCTAACAACTCTTTGTAACATAACGCTCATCGTAGAGGTCTAGGTAGAGACGTGTTCCGGCGTCGTTAAACGTAGTGACTGTCGATCTCTAAGAAGGTGGGTGATTCCTCCTGAGGGACGATTGCACTAATACGGACTTGTGCTCCCACGTACCGTCGCGTATATATTGGGAGACCCCTATAGGCATATATCTTTTATCCCTAGGAAGTCGTGTCGACCGCCCTACTGATCGCAATGCAGTGAACACAGCATTCACGAAGATCGACCACCCGTACCGTAAAACGTATTATGTGGTTTTGCAAAAAGTTTGGCACACCCTCTGCCTAGACCTCCAGAGCAGTTTCTTTTGGCCTTTTTCAGACTCTATAACAGAAAAAGTCCACCCGAGCATTTGTCACTTCGGGCTCGTTAAAACATCGAAGGAGACTAGAGTCATCTTTAGCTTTTTCTCGACTCTTTAAAACTGAAAAAGCAAGTTGTGTCTAAAAGCGTCTAATAAAATTCATTCAATTCGGAAACACAAATTTCCCCTTTTAATATTTTGGTTGATCGAGTAATCCGCAATCGTGGGAGAAAGTCAATTGAAACCCCGTCGTTCGCGGAGGCTTACGAGTCAACCGTCTTTGTCTCCGGAATCGAAAACAGTACGGACAAAGCGAACTCGTTTAACCGGTTCAAAATCTCCTATAAAAGTTAGAACAAGTGTTCCAACTACATCTGAGGTTCCGGTTACTCCAAACATTTCTGGAAACCCTGCCTCTATAGAAGAAGTTCAACAGCCACAGAAGGACAGTAATACTGATCCTAGTTTGGTGGCAAATACTTGTATAACTGAACCAGTTCCATCTGTAATCGGTCCAGAGAGTTTTGTTCCTCAAACAACTGTCGCTGTCGAAACAACCACTTCTTCGGCACCAGAAATATTTTACGGACCTGACGGTCTTCCTCTTCCACCAGGTTTGATTGCGATAGAGGAAATTACAGAGGATCCGCAAGCAAGTACTCCAACCCATTTTGGAGTCGGGGTCACTCTATTTCCTTCATCAGAGGTTAATCCACCACAAGTGGAGGTTCCTGTAGAATCGCTAGGCAATCTATTGGATAGACTTAAAATGTCTAAACAACCGTCATCATCTAGGACTGTGTCAAATGACACAGCGACAGCAGAAGCCCCTGCCGTCACTCCGACAATGTTTGCCGGCATACCAGCTGTCCCGACTAGCTCACAACAGCTAGAAGGAGTCCACCAAGGGACTATTTCGACAGTATGGTCTGTTCCAGTTTGTTCATCCGGAGTAATATCCGGCAACTCTTATGTTGAGACTCGCCAAATTGATCCATTTGGAGGTCAATTTGGGCAATCCAGTCCCCAAGGAAAATCAATCCCCTTGAGTTCCGGATTGCTACCGTATGGGGGGCAGTATGCCCTTTCATTACCCCCTCCGGGAGGGTACCCATACGGGAGTTCACAACAGTATTCAGGTTATACTGGAATTGCATCGAGTAGTTGGGTACCTATGCTACCTCAACAACCAAGGGTTGTATATTCTATGCAACAGTGTGTACCTATGACGAACATCCCAACCACACCGGCTATTGTAACAGTGTCACAAGTTCAAGCGATGCCTGTTGCATGTCAACCTCAGATTTCTCAGGTTGTAATGCAACAGCCCCTTGACCTTGGGTCACAACCACAATCGCCAACTGGTGGGGCGACACAGGTCCAAACGGGTACAATTACCCCACACCTCGGTCCAACGGTTAGCATAGCACAACAGAACATGGCTTCACAACCATGGCTAGTGCAATACCAACAACCACAATTCCAGCAGGTGTACCAAGGTTCTGAGCAGCAGATCTTTGCGAACAGTGGACAACCATATATCCAAAACGGTCAAAACCAACCACTTTACAGTGGTCAAGTCCACCAACCGTATCAGTCATACCAACATCAATTACATTATGCTGGTATGCAAAGGCCCACTGCTCAAGCGGTCCCATCGTACCCTGGTTATGCTTCGCCTAACCTGAATCAACAGTTACCATTCGTGGCGACTTTAGAGTTACCCGATTTACACCGGTTAACCAACGATCCGATTGCTTACGCCCCTTGGTGGCCAGCGATTCCTCATAAACTTCCATCTGACATTCCTAAATTCAATGGAAATCCAGGTGAAGACCCATCGAATCACGTGATGAATTTTCATCTGTGGTGTTCGTCGAACACACTAAACGACGATTCGATAAGACTTCGCCTTTTTCAGAGGACATTGACAGGTCCAGCGGCTAAATGGTATATTGAATTACCTAGAGCCTCTTTCGACAATTTTAGTTCCCTAGCCACAACTTTCTTAACCCATTTTCAATTACCGATAAGGTATGAAACGAGAACAGAAATATTAACCAACTTCAAGCAGACAACTGCCACCCATATATCTGATCATATACATGAGTGGCGTCGTCGTCGTAGGATGGTGAAAACATACGTTCCCGATCAGCTGTTAGCTGAATGGTTTATAAAGTCGTTACTTCCTACTATAACGGAAGATGTGGCCAAGGGGGGGGTCGTAACAGAGGAGCAAGTTATCGCTCGTGCACAGTATTTGGACTTAGTTTATACTCAGTCCGGCATGCTCTACGACAAAATACCTGACGCCCCTAGACCAGAATTTTCAATTCCTCCTCCTCCTAAATCCAACAGTGACTCTCATGCCGGTGATGGCGTGATTGGCACGGCAAACGCGAAATCGACAAAGGCTTCGTCAAAGAAAGCCCGTAAGAATTCGGATCAAAATGCAAAAGAAGAAATTCTTGCTTCGGAAGTAAATGCCGTATCAGCAGATAAAGGCAAAGAAACAAATCAACCAGGAAGCAAGAAGAAACAAAACAAAGGGAAGAAGAAGAAACAGGGTGAATCATCTCCTGGAAAAAATTCTTCAAACCCTCCTGGGAAAGGGAAACAAAATTTTCCATGTCAAATATGTGACGAGGAGGATCACTGGACAAAGAATTGTCCATTCAAAGCTGAGTTAAAGAGGTTCTTTAAAAGTTCCCAAACCTCAGCTGTGTTAACTGATCCGTTTCCCAACCCAGGTCAAAATATGGTTGATAGTGGAAATGCTTCCCCGTCGCAAGTGCTTATGTTGTCGGTTTCAAAACAGCAGAATGATGCTTTGATTTCGACAAGGAACAAAGATTACGGGAATCCTCAGCTGTCGAACGACAGAGGAAAAATATCAACCAAGCAGTTCGACGACAACTTCGACAGAAGTTGTGCCACCATTGACTACGGGAAGCATTCCAATGATCCACGGAAGGAATCATTCTCTCCAAAATATCGGAGTAATTTTCCTAAAAGACCCCACTTTAATGGGTACTTTGGCCCTACCGCCTCCGAGTAATCTGGCGGAAATGGCCACAGTGGAATATGAAACCTTCTATTTCTAATGGATCTAAAACTTCGAGGATAGTTCCTATCTTGTGTCAACCTCATTAAAAAAATGAAACAAATCCCCGAGG
Source organism: Pinus tabuliformis (assembly GCA_031772625.1). NCBI lineage: Eukaryota > Viridiplantae > Streptophyta > Pinopsida > Pinales > Pinaceae > Pinus > Pinus tabuliformis. The sequence goes on from CM062820.1 coordinate 616,125,251, forward strand.
TAAACCTTCATTCCAACCACCGAGTTGAATGCAATGAAGCTTGGGGGCATGCACCTCGATTTGCATTATTATGCTGGGGGCATGTAAACTTATCATCGAGCAGTTTTAGCATAAAGTTCATGCTCGTTAAAAAATAAACGCAAGATCCGAGCAGTTTTAACGCGGTCTTCATGCTCGTTAAAAAATAAATAAAAGCAGTGAGCAATGTTTCCTCCAGAGTTTAAGCTCATTTTTAAATAAAAAATGAACCTATCCCGGTAAATAACCGCTGTGATCGTAAATTTATCAGCCATAAAAAACCTTGGTCGTGTTTGCACCTGCCACCTCCACTTTCATTTGGCCGATCGTTCACCTCCATATGATTGTTTACCCATTTTGAGGAACAGCTGCGAAGAGTGATTTCACCTAGCCATCCTTGTGACACTGCCGTGATTGGAAAATTCCAACCTGTACCTGGAATCAGTTGCTATCCCTGTTTATCACTCGTTCCTCAAAAGACGAGTCTTCTTTAAGCACTTCTCAACTGACTCGTAAAATATGAAAAGTTTGCCGAGTTTTGGCCTTCCAGCTCGTTAAAAGGACCGGAAGAGCTATCCCTCTTCTAGATTTTAATCTTTTTGGACCTGAGGGATTATTGCACAAAAAGGTCGAGCGCTTGTTTTATTCGGCTCGTTAAAGTTATCGAAAACTCATCCCTTTTGTATTGTTTTATACTTTTTCGGACTTAAGGGATTAGATGACGAAAAAGGAATCTTGGAGTTAACTTTATGTACCTTTTCAGACTCTCTAAAAATGAAAAGGACCAAGTTTTCCTTGTCGTTAGACTCGTTAAAATGATTAAATAGCGACAAACTTGTCTTTAGACGAGAACAAGTTTCCCTATCGCTAGGCTCGTTAAAACATAGCGATGGGCTTGCCCGAAGGGCAGGTTATAGAACAAGCATATGTTATCCTCCTCAAGCTTGACAAAAATAAAGAGGTACTGGTCAGAAATGACTGGGGAAAAATTGGGAGAACCTCAAAGCTTTAATGGTAGCAAGTCGCTCTTGAACATGACACTTTTCCTCCGTACCACATCGGGTTGGGTTGTTTCATTCACCGGTCTCATCACCATGGTCTCGCCAAACCATCCACATTTGGGGTAATGCTACCGATCCATCGCATCAGTGTCGTTATATGTTCAAGAGATGTTGTTCAGAAAGAGTCAACCGTGTCCCATCCACTACCATACATCATCTTTCATCCTTTCATGACCGCCACCCTGAATCATATTTCACAAATTGTTTTCACCTCCATTAAAATCATTAGCTCCGTTCCGTGTCACTGATGTGGGATTCATTAAGGCCCTCCTTTGACGGATCGCTCCTTGTCGACATCAGCTCATTATCCAAGGAGTTGATCTAGGAACAACCCCCTCAGTACTTTGAAGCTTGCATGCATCAATGGCAAGTTTCTCACTTCTGGCGACAGGTATACATCAATGACCTTCGACCAGAAGATTTTGCGTGGTGTTCGACGCCAAGTCCTTTATTCACACCACATGAATTGTACTGCAGTACCTTGAGGGTCATTATCATTATCGGTGATTCCTCTCGCGCTTGTTAACGGTTTACGTCATTGACCGGTAATCAAGCGATGTCCTTCCATGTTCGACTTCAGCGCAATTCTCACATGGATCGACTTGTACTTAGAGTGAAGATCGAATGAGTTTGAAGACCCCGGATCTAGTTTCATCCATCCGGGCTGCGATATATATTCAGGAAATAAAGACATTGACATGTGCAGCAGATGATCATCCTACTCAAAGGATGATAATTTCAGCAGAGAATTATCATTCTACCATCAGACGGTTGTCTGTTCTATGTACAGAAAAATGTATTTATAAAGCTGAGCATGGGAATGCCCGCCTCAGCTAGATCATGAAAGCAGGATGAAAAATAATGTATTGTATTGTATTTTATTACAGGTCACCTCTCAGCGATTGAATGAACTTCGGATCCTCCTGATAAAGAATTTCACCCGATAAACGACCTCATACTTTAGGGGGCAACTGTTATAGACATTTTTGTGCCTTACAGCATGAAGCATGAAATGTCCATAATCTAAGGGATCCAAAGTCCCTAAACATGTTGTTCCTACCCCTAGAGGAACAAGGTCAGCAAACCACAGCACTGAATAAAAGTTCTCCACCTGAAAACACTAAAAAACAAGGCAATTCTGGATCATGTCAACTGCTCCACTGAGCATCTGCACTGAATGTCAACTGCTCCACTGTCTACCTGCGTTGAATGTCAACTGCAAAGAAGGCTACCTGCGCTGGGCGAGTTTGGACATGTGGCACAGTCATTCCTCAAGGTGTCAATGCCCAGGAAGCTTCCAAAATGACACTTGGATCAGGGAATTCGACTGGTGATGAGTAAGAGGTTCTAGATCTCCAAGTGGAAGCAAGAACCTCCAAGTGGACTCAAGAACTGAAGAATAACTGAAGTGAGAGAGGACACTAGTCAGCTTCATGCCAGCCTCAAGCTGACTCATCCTTTCTCCAAAACTCCTATATATAGATCTCTCTCATGAGGTCTAAGGGGGCTGGAATCTTGTGAATGTAAAGAATTGTTGTTGGTTTGAGTTTAGAACTATTGGGTGATTTTCTTTGAAGGAGGTGAAGAGGAGATTTCTTTCTGCTGGGGAGGTGATGCTGGATTGGGCCTCTTATGGTTGTATCACTTCCTGAACCTTACTTCTTCCATTAATAAAGAATTTGAGGTTCTTCTATATGCATGTGTTTCAATGGTGTGTTGTTATACTTGTGTATTTGATTTATTCTAATCCTTGAATCAATTATGAATGTATGCTTCTTGTAGTTTCCCTCTCTTGCCATTTTGCAGGATCTTGGTGTAGCTGGGCCAGTGAAAGAGCAAGGAGCTGGGAGCAAGCAGCAAGGAGAGAAGATTGGATCAACCATTAGCGGAAGACATCGGTTAGTGGATCTCTTTCTCCCCTCTTTTACATCTCATAAAGAAGTAATCTCAGATAGCTTTGCTTTGATTGTTGCTAAGGAACTATCACCCTTAGAGTGGGATAGGGTCATTCCGTATTGGTTACTTTTCCCAACAACATCAGGGTAAGTCAGTGGTGAGTTCTAGATGGCTTTACAAGGTAAGGCAGGCAGCTGATGACGGTGTTGAGAAACATAAGGCAAGGTTTGTTTCTTGGGGTTTCTCACAGGTAGAGGGGGTCGACTATGATGAGACTTTTGCTCCCGTAGCAAGGTACTCATCGATGAGATCGATGTTGGCACTATCAGCTTAGATGGGGTGGAAGATTCATTAGATGGACGTGAAGACAACATTCCTCAATGGGAAGATTGAGGAGGTGTACATTGAGTAGCCAAAGGGTTTTGAGACCTTCGATTGTGAGTCGCATGTGTGCTGACTCGAGATGGATTTGTATGGGCTGAATCAAGCACCCCGTGCTTGGTACACCAGGATTGACAACTATTTCACTAGATTGGGCTTCACCGAGAGTGAAACACATGTGAACCTTTACCACATCATGGTAGAAGGTAAACCATTGATCATTGTTCTTTATGTCGATGATCTGATTTTGACAGGTGATGATCAGTTGATCCTGTCTTGCAAGGAGGACCTTGCAAGAGAGTTCGAAATGAAATGCATGGGTCTCATGCACTACTTTCTAGGCATGGAGGTGTGGCAGAAAGATGGTGAAGCATTTATGTCTCAAGGAAAGTATGCCAATGAGATACTTAGGTGCTTTCAAATGGAGAAGTGCAAGCCCATGCAGACTCCTCTAGCTAGGAACTAGAGGAATGAGGATGCTACCTTAGGTGAGGTAGTAGCTACTATTGTTTATTGGCAGCTGGTGGGTTCACTTATGTATCTGGTGAACACACAGACCCACTTATGCTTTGCAGTGAACCAACTGATTCAAGCTATGGTTCAGCCTACCAAGTTGTTTTGGAAGGCAGCGAAGCATGTGATGAGATACCTCAGAGGCACATCTCAGTTAAGGTTGTGGTACAGAAGGACAGAGGGAGTGAAGCTTCAAGGCTTCATAGATGTGGATTAGGCAGGGAGTCCATCAGACCGGAAGAGCACTTCTGGAGGAGTCTTCAACCTTGGTTCAGCTGCAATTTCCTGGTACAACAGGAAACAGAGGTCAGTTGTACTTAGCTCAGTAGAGGTTGAATACATGGCTACTAGTCAGGTTGCATGTGAGGCCATTTGGATGCGGAATATTCTAGTGAGATTGTTTGGTCAGAGGATGGATCCAACCTACTGTGATAATCAGAGTTGTATCAAACTCTCTGACAATCCAGTTTTTCATGACAGTTCAAGCACATTGATATTCGGTATCACCATCTTCGAGACTGTGTGGTCAAGAGGATCATGTTGTTGCTGTATGTTTCGACCGAGGAACAGGATGCAGATATTTTGACTAAGGCATTGTCAAAATGCAAGTTCAAGTTCCACAGAGACAGGATTAGGGTTACTAATAATCCCTTTCTTGTTGAGAGGGAGTGTTGAAAATAGCAATAAGAAATGCAAATATAGAAGTGCTAAATTTAGTACTACTATAAATAGCATTTCGGGATACCTTCCTATTTTAGTTAGGCCCTGAACTAAAATAGAGAAGTAAAAATTCAAATTTGATTTTGGCAGTTGTTTGTAAAATAATTAATTAATTCACCATGATTTAATTAGTTGTAGAAAATAAAAAATGAAATCTATGTGGGGACATGCAACAGTTTCTCCATTAATTGAGGAATTTATCCATCAGTTAAAGAGATAAGGATGACTTGTAATATTGAGTTGTAATTAGTTGGCTCAGTTAACTGAGTCAAGTCCAGTTAGATTAATTCAAACAGTTTGTTGAATTAATTGTGAGTTCAGTTAGTTAATGCATGCATGCATGCAACTGCTGCACTTCAGATAACTGAATATTCTCTCATAAATAACTCATGCATGTCAGTTCAGACAGAGACCCAGTTGAGATCAAATGGAGGGACAATGTACTATCAGTTGCTATAATATTCCATTGTGAATATCTCTTACATGCAGAAGGAATTCTTTCCTTGAGGATTGCACAATTACTTCTTCAGGTTTTGTGAGTGTGATGAGGCCAATTCACACATGTGGCATCACTAGACCCCAAGAAAAAATGCGCAAGGAAATAGGAGGCTTGGAGGGCTTGAGGAGGACATATATTGTGTCTATTCAATCTGTGAGCTGTATTGTTTGATTGCAAAGGGAGCAGGATAGCTTGAGAGTTGATTCTTTTTTTAACTTGAACAAGATTTCCACTTGTATGATAATACAAAGATTGGGGTTTTAGGTTGAGGCTTTCCCTGGGTTATTTCTTTTGTGTTATGTGTGATTGATTTCTCATTCTCAGTTATATGTATTCTCATTGATCTTGCTCATATTTGATTAAGCTTCAGCAAAGTTTGTTGTAGAATTAGATCTTGTATTTTGCTTTAGTATATTGCATAATCTATTGATCTACAATGCGAATTTCTACATACTTGTAGTTTGAATTTTATTCACATTTATTTACTTATTTTTTTCTAGCAATAATATTGTGTTTTCCCCACAACTAACCATTGCATGTTGTTTAGCTCATAGCCTAGCTTAACAAAGGAGATTTTTCTCACATATGCAATGAAATACCCATCACATGTTTCATCAAAGGTTGCAACCTCTCTTGGTTCAATTGTTTTCATTCCTATCCTTGTTCCTTTATTTGGTTATCTCCTTTCTTTTCAATTTCCATGGTTTATTTTTTGTTAATTGATGCTCTATCATGTTATAAACCTTGAGACTTGGGAGAAATACCCTCATAATACTAATCAAACCCTAGTGAATATTAACCCAATATTAATAATTAACCTAGTGGAATGCCTTCTTCTATTCACCTTCCCCACTTTAGCTCCTATCTTCCTCCATAAATCAAGTGGAAACTCCATTCCCATCTTCCTATACTCCCTTAATTGGTGATGTATAGTCTTTTGTGTGGTAGTGTGGTGCTTCTCGCTAACCACTTCCCTACAAAGTGGATCTCATGTTGAGTGAGAGTTGTTGATTATAAATGAGGGGTGTGAGCTTGAATGTTATAAGAGTAGAGAGTGTTACTCTAGAATAAATCTTGTACTTAATATAACTCTAGTGTACTTTTAGTTTTTTAGTCAATAACATTTAGTTTTTGTACATATTCTTGTGTGAATTATTTTTGTGGTTGGTTAGAACTTATTTTCTAAACAAATTATTATAAGAAAACCCAAGGGATGTTTCCCCAAATCCATGGATGGAATCCCTTGTTAATTTTCCATAGGGCTATATTGTTCTTTGCTTTGATAATTGCATTTCTTCATTAACACATTAAGTTCACCCCATAACATCATAACATTATTCTGATTTACATCACTATTTAGAAGAAGATGCAACTATGTATAAAGAATAATATCATCATCATCAATGCAATGGAACATAAAGGAACAATAGAATAAAACCATTCACATGTAGAGACACCAGAATTGGTCGGAGACCAGGGCAAAACCCACTATGGGGAAAACCCTTTCAAATTCTTCTTCTTCTTAGATTGTCATCAAATGATTCAGCAAAAGAGAGTACAATGATCCATATCTTCATCTATGTAACTAACTAGCAAAAACAACTACAACATCCATAAATGAACCCAACAAAGCTTATACTCAAAAATATGATTCTGAAGTTTGTAATGAATTGTCACTGTCTGCAGTCAACTGTCGAACCCTACAGTCACTAAGTGAAATCTTAGAAAAACTGAGATTCCATCATTTAGGTATGGGTCACACGAAAGAGGAGCCATGCGAGCGACTATAGCATCCTTGTCACACCCTTAAGCCTAGCATGCGAGTGACTAGGGTCGTATCTGGTCTGAGAGAAGTGAGCGATTATGATTCTGAAACCCTAACTCCTAGTCGCATGGATGGAGAGTTGTTTGTGTCACTGGAAGGCTCCAGTCACACGGATGAGCTTCTGTGAGAGTGAATATGGTCTACTTCATCATGTGTTGTGCCTGTGACTATGGCCCAAAACCCTAAAACAAATGCAAGCTTTGGACCCTGCAATTTCACCTCAGAGCGAACCTGTTCCTCCGCGGACGAGCCTCAAACCTGTGCGAGCCAAAAACCAAGATAGAAGAATGTCTCATGATGGTGTCCAAATGAGGTGGATATCACTTGTATTTATAGCCTTCCAAGGGTGTCCACTTTGATTTAGGGTCAACCTTGTCAAATGTGCACAAGTGGTATTTTCTTCATAAATACACTTTCCCTTATTTGTTTTGAGTGATCTTTAGGTCGATTTTGGTCCTCTCAAAAAGAGGAATTCAAGGCAATTATTATCTCCATCAAGTGAGTTGTAGAAAGTGGAATTTGACCACAATTTCATATTTTAACACTCTGTCTCAACTAGGGAGAATTCCACCTGCATCATGTCACATGTCTACTATCATCAAATCATATCCAGTCTCAAGTATCTCATCATTTCGTATCATCATTGATCATCTAAATTCATCTCTTGATCATTCCTACTTATCTCTTGACTGTCCCTGCTCATATGTTGAATATTATTGAATCTAAAAGAAGAAGAATTTGTCATCAGAAGGGAGCCTAAGCTACCACCCTCTATTCAGCAGGCTACTACCCGGAGATATCGGTGGGGAGTTAAATCTATGAACCACATCACCATCGGAGAGAATATCATCAAGGAGCCCATACAAACCCGGAACTACATCAGGGAGCATATCTCAACCCATAATCTCATGGGGAAGCTACTACTATCACCCCATATCGAGAAATAGGATATCTAAACACATAGGGGAGCACATATCAACACTGGAATCACATCGGTGAGCTCATTCCCAACCCAAAACTGCTAGGAGAGAAAATCTCTACCTAATCCTATTATCATTTGATCTTCCCATCAATGACTCTAAGCAGTCATGTGGTAGAACACCTGCATCATAATCAACTTGGGTTGTACACCCCATGTACACTCTCAACCCGTTGGCGAGACGAGGAGTGGTATTTCCAACAAGCCCAGCTTGAGGGTATGATGCCAACTGGGGTATACTCTGCAAAGACCAAGATAGGGGAGCAACATCTCTGACCCTATGAAGATAGGGGAGTAACATATTCAACCCTGTGGGTAACAAATAGGGGTGATACCCTATTGTCCAGAGTTACCTCAACCCCAGGAGCCCTCCATCTCAATTCCACACCCTGGGAGCTCAAATAGGGGAGGAAGAGTTGGCTCAGTTTCCTCGATCAAGGATGTTATCTATAGATCATCAACATATCATTGTACTCATATATCGTAATCATCATGTCTTAATAATAGTTGCCTTTTGTTCATACAGGACATCAAATCAAATGTCATATTAGAACATAAACATATATATATATATATATATATATATATATATATCACAAAAAGGATACCATATTCATCCTCCCTCTCAAGGAGGTGCCAACCACAATCCTAAGCTTGTCTCATACAACAACATTGTCTCAATATATGAAGGTAACTCAGTCCCAGCTATATGCGGGATTCTCTGCCAATCAGTTCCCTCTCTTTTTCATCATAATGTATCTATATTGTATCCAAATCCTGCTCAGACGACTCTCTAAGGAGCTTCTTCATCCTACCTCACAACTAGCCATGCTAGCAACATCGTACTCAACCTTGGTCATGCTACGAACCTTTCATCTAAGATATCATGGAATATCTCATACTAAGTCATCATCCAAATGTGATCATCTCATCAATAATGATCCTAATTATCATCAATACATCCAAGTAGTCACATATCATAGAATGAATATCTCAGATCAAAAATTGATCATCCCATGCAAGTATTTTGAAGGATGCACGGGGAAATTCAATGTATATGAAGTGGCTCAATCATGAATTCATCTAGGTTCTATGCACATCATATATATATATATATATATATATATATATATAAACAGATGTTCAAAACAAAGCATCAATGCTTCAATCAATTGTTGGTTTCCAAGTCAAGTTCAACAATATCTCTTCAATAGCTTCGCAATATAAAATTTTCTTTTCCAAACTTAAGTAATTGATTCATCATGCCATGATTCTTCATTTTGCACTTTAGAGACCATCTCCATCTTACTTTGATTACGAAGGGCTCATTTCCTGTCAAGAGTAGACCATCAACATATAAAACCAAATTCAAAATCAAAGTCATACCTTGGAACACTTTTGAAGTAGAGGTTTGGATCAACACATCTTCTTGGCTTCACCAGATAACTGTCAATGCAGACATATCTGGATCAGGGAGCTTGCTTTACACAAAGCTTTCTACAAACATAACACTTTACCAAAGCAATATGCTTAGCCTTACACGAATCATTGCTATCATATCAAAACTAATATCAAACTCATCAATATCATTTGTATCAAATTCTTTAGACCAGGTGACAGGTAGAGCTCTCATCAAGTCATGACTTCATCTATTATCATGCCAACAAGTTTTCATTTATCAAACAATATCAATCAAAATTTCATCAAGTCATCCTCATGATCATAATATAAGTCACTAGATGAAAATGCATACACCAAGAATAAGTTATGCAGGTTCCATCCATTCATTGTCAGATTACTTCACACTGAATCACAACTGTCAATACTTCAACCAATGTGCTAAGAACGAGGAGGCCAATACAAAACCATTATCGAATATGAATATTAGTCACTGAAAGTCACTATGCCCACATAGCATTGTCGTCAAGGAAAATCACCAGTCGTCAAATTAAATCATTAGTCATCAGTTCAAATCCCAAATTTGCTATCATAATGAGATCTATAGTCCAAAACATATCTCAACTCAATTCAAAGTTCTAAGTTAGTATCAAGCATCATGTCAAACTCTTGTAGCACAAACTTTAAACATAATGACATATCTATATGCATGTCACGGTCTCCTGCAAACATAGGTTTAATCTATTTATTCATATTATAGTAAACATTCAAACTTTCTTTTTCACAGATCTTTCTGTTGTCTGCTCCACATCTGTAGGCCTAAAATATTTCAAGTGTACTTCTGATTTTATACACAAAACTTCATTCTTATGTCCAACAGACATAGTCGCACCCATAAGCCTTCCCTGTAAGCAGTTGGGAGGCTACAGCCGCACCCTTGAACTTACAATTGTGCAGCTTAAAGGCTATAGTCACACCTGTAAACCTGCTTCTGTGTGACTGAGGCTTAGAGTAAGGGAAAACTCTCTCTTCTTAGATCATAACTTTGTTGCATATCAACAATGTCATATATTTGTCTATTCATGCCCATAAATCATACTTCAACAATAAATAATATACATATAATGCCAATGGTAATAGGAGTAGGAATCTTATGGAGAGATTATCCCTCTAAATGGGAAGCCACTTCAATTCTCTATATTCAAGTCATCAGCTTGACTATAATATTGTCATGCATCAACAGATCTATTAGATTATAAAGTCATACTATATCCACATATTCATCATGGTCATATATGTTAGCATCAACTACTTCACCATGACATCATGACATCAATATTTCATCAAGGGTTAGTGTCAAATAGCTAATAGGAGCATACTTCAAGAATCATGATCACAACATTACTTCTTTGTCACGTAACTCAATCCATCAAGTCAGGGAATTCAATTTTACTATGTGCCATAATTACTGGGCACGTCAAAGCATAACCATGGTCAACAAAAGATCCTAAATATCAATCTCATTGTTACACTTCTATCATCATGGCTACCATGCTCAATATCAATAGTATCAAGTTACCATCTATTAGAATCAAGGTGCTAGCCTTCTTCATGGGATCAAGATATAAAAAATGATAGATGTTAGCCAAACATAAAGTATACCAATATATCAAAAATCAATATTTCCAAGTAGCTTCATAGAATCAAGAAATTCATTATGTCTAGAAGGTAATATACTTGTTCAAAATCAAGTGCACCATTTCATCATAAGAACCATGAATCCAAATCACTTTCATATGCATGCATGAACCATTTGAGAAGGAGACATTCTCATCATACCATGGGGCTTACCTTGCCATCCAATATTATAGTTGAAACATAACATTGAAACAATATAGCATGCATAGCTTGTAGTATTCAAATACTTGTGCACATTTTCATTCGACACAGGCAAATTGTAGCACTTTGTCATCTTTTCATCAGGTGCCTCTTTACCTTTTCCAGATTTAGATTTTATTTCATGCATCTCAAATGATCCTCAAGAAGGATCCTATTATTACTTCTCATCAAGGAGGTTATAAACACCCAAATACTCAAATATACATGCAAGAAGTATAAGTAAAGATCAAAACAATAATCGATCAATAAGTCTAAACAAAAGTAAGGATATAGAGAAGCATCATAAATAAAAAAGAACTTATCTTCAATGAGAGGTGATCCTCTCCCTCTTGAACAAACCTTCAAGAGCCATTACTGTCTATTGTCTATATGACAATGTTGACTTCATTATTTCAATCAACTTTATCAACAACCACTCCTACTAGAGACTATCCCATCTAGGGCTTCGTGAAAGATGTCACAAGTGCTTGAGAATATTCACATAGACCATGTCAGGTTTCATATCTCAAATATTTTCCATAAAATAGGGTTTCTCTCAAACCCTAACCTCATAATATCCATCAAACCCTATGCACAAATTGCCTAAGGTTTTCTTCAAACCCTGGAATTATTTGAGGTATCCACCATATTCTTCTTGCTTCCATCAATGGTGTCATCATAGGGGTGATATCCATGGATTTTCTTCAGCCCAACTCTGATACCATGTTAATTTTTCATAGGGCTATATTTTTCTCTACTTTGATAATTACATTTATTCATTAACAAATTAATTTCACCCCATAACATCATAACATTATTCAGATTTACATCATTATTCAACAACATATGCAACTATGTAGAAAGAACAATATCATCATCATCAATGCAGCGAAACATAAAGGAACAATAGAAGATGTAACAACCTTGGTGAAAATTCCATGTAAAATATATAAATACCACGGATGATGGGACATGTATTCCAAGTTGAATGGTGGATAGGACATCCTAGTGGGTGTTCATTTGGTTGTTTATGGCTAAGGAAATTGACAAAGGCAATGAATAAGGCATTAAAGAGGCAAAAAGGTATTTTGGCACATTTATTTATGAAAACAATGGAAATTAGGAGAAAAGGAAGGTGAAAGGTCACAAGTTGCATGTGAGGAGGAAATCAAGGAAAATAATGGAAAATGAAGAAAATAGAGTCCTCATTAATAAAAAGGCTTCTGAGGATCAGTGGGCAGGGATTGGTCAGTTCAGTTTTGGAGATCTCTCATTATTCTCTCTCTCTCTCATACTCTTGGAGACTTAGAGTTTTCTTGGAGCACTCTTGGAGGGGTGGCATACTTAGATTATTGGATCAAGAAGGCAAAGGGAGAGTAGGAAAGCACAAGAGGGAATCATGATCAGCAGCTAGAACGAGATTTTCTTGCAGGTACCGAGTTGCATGTATGTTTTCCTCACTTGTTTTGGCATGAATGTGTTTTCTTGGTTATGATATGTCATTGGCATGGATGATGGTCGAGATTGACAGTGGATTTACTAGCCTTGCCATTTCCTGGATAGCCATGGTAATTGTGGGTTTACTCTCATTGTTTATTTTTTGTTGGTTCTCATGTTTCCTTAGCTTGGGTTGAGTTATTAGTCCTGGAGCCTTGGTTGGACAAACACTTTGGAGCCCTGTACCAGCTTGGGTTGAGTTACTAGTCTCAGAGCCTTGGTTGGACAAACGCTCTAGAGCCCTTGGTGGGTTGAGTTACTAGTCATGGAGCCTTGGTTGGACAAACGCTCTAGAGCCCAGTAAAAGATGTGGGTTGAGTTACAAGTCCTGGAGCCTTGGTTGGACAAATGCTTTAGAGCCTTGGAGGGCTTGGGTAGAGACCGATCTGATGATGGTTTTGTGATGTACGACCGTGAGGTTGAATCATTGTTTGATGGGTTGAGGTGGATGGCCTCTGGAAGCCCTGGATGAGTTTTGATTGATTTGTTTTATGAGATCCCACATTAATGCTTGGAATATGGCATGGGGGTGAATGGTTGAAGAGATATTTGGCTCAACCATTCTACAGTCAAGTGGAACATGATAGTCCCATCTCCGATTGGTTCATTGCATTCATTAATGAGAAATCCATTCCCTTGGTTTTCATGTATAAAGGTACTAATGTATTTATGGATTTGATGGTTGATATGTTTATTGTATTTCTATTCCTATTATGCTAGTTATATGCACATTTTATGATAGCAACTATGTATGGCTCTCAGCATGTTTTTACTTGTATGTGAATGGATAATGTGCCTATGACCTAATAGATGATAATGCAACAAATGGCATGATGGAGCAATGGTTCACAACGATTCTCAGATAAGTATGAGATCCCTACACTTAACTCTGTCATTTACACCTATAGATTACATGTTTATGATATGTTTGAAGAAATGCCTGTCATGGCTAATAGGGATCCATTCAAGGTCTTCAACAAGTATTTGCTTTAGTACTTTCATTTGCCTATTACTTTACTAATTTGAAGATATGGATTAGTTCTGGGAAGTGTCCTGGGCTCTGAGCCTGAAAAAGTGGCTTAAATCTTAGGGTCACTGGCACAACACTGACAATTTTGGTCCACAGTCGCTGGCAGGTAGGCCTATGAGAGCGAATTTAGGTTGTTGGTCACTCCCTTACCCATAAAATGAGAGCAACTATGGCCCAAGGGACCTAAAACAACAATGGAACCCAGGTACAGTTTGTCTGAGTGGCTGACTTGTCTTTTGAGGGTTATGTTGATTATGTTGAATGTCTATATGGTGTGTTTCTGTTGGTCCCACTTCCTCAATGTGACTTAGGAGGTCGAATCATATCATAGTGGCCTCTCGTCGCATGTTTACCCTGGCTAGTTAGTTACTTTGGTAGATGTGGGAGGAGGGTGTGACAAAGTGATATCAAACCGTGGTTGCACTCTCCTTGGGATGTGTGTTAATCATGCTTTCATGTTGGTTGCATACATGTTCCAGGGTGTGACAGAGTGGTATCAAACCGTGGTTGCACTCTCCGTGGGATGTGTGTTGATCATGCTTTCATGTTGGTTGCATACATGTTCCTTATGCATGTAGTCCATGTGCTTGTTGCATTTGCATGGTGTTAATCATAGTTGTAGTGATGTCACCATGTAAAGGTTGAAGGTATTTTCATGGAGTATGTCTTCATGTGTGTATGGTTGATTATGCAATTGTTATGCATGTATGGCCTTGGTCATAGTTATGCACGAATAGTAGGTCAAACATGCATTGTGAATTCATTATATGCAACTTAGGTCATCGTGGTGATATTGGTTGTTATGATGCTAATGTGTTGGTGAGATAGAACAGGAGATGCATATCATTAAAGTGAAGTTGCAGCATTGGACCTCAAGGTAAGAGCAGATTGTCATACAGGTATTGTATGTTTGGCATGCAGGTATGTAATTTAAGGATTGCCATATGCATTAGGTTATATACGTTAGGTTATGTACATATTGTTTGATGTTATGGTTATGTACCTGATAGATTATAGTTGATTAGCATAGTCATATGCACATGAGTTGGATAGTCAAGAATGATAGTAACATGTGGTTATAAGCATTGATATTGTTGGTTAGGTTCGATAACTTGATAATTATTTTATATGATATGTTGTCGATGAGTATGTTATAGGTTAACTTGTTGTTTCTATATGACAGTTAGCTTGATGATTAGGTTTTATGTTGTTGATGAGCATGATATATAACTTATTATTGTTATATGTTATTAACTTGATGATTAGGGTTATTTCATTGAGATATTGATGTTGTAATTTGGATTTGTCATATGTGTGATGGTTATGTTCATTGCATTGAAGATATTGATGTTATATGTATTCTGTTAACTTAGTTTGACTAACGCAAATGGTTATGGTTGCGATATTCATGTATGAGCCAACATATTTGTGATATGGTGTCATACTAATCTAGATTGATTGTACATGTGTGATTGTTATGCATGAATGAAAAATGCTTATGAGCTTATGAGCTTATGACGTGAACATGTTAGTTAGTTATTGTTATGGATATCATGATTTATGTTTGAGTTGATATGTTGTGAAGTTGTATTTTGCTAACCTAGATTAATTGTGTAGACAAGATAGCTTCCCCTGAAATACACTAGGGTATGAGTTCACTTATATTGTATATTTGGTGCTTGATTGTTTGATTATGCCATCTATTTGGTGTTTGAATGTTTGGTGTCTATTACATAATCTAGTTGATTCACTTAACATGGTATGCTTGCAAGTTGGTTGAATGCTTGATGAATTGCATAATATGAGTATGTGTTCCAATGATCTTGTTTTAAGATGATTGTACTAATACATACGTGTTGAGACAGTTGATAGGTACTTGAGTGTAGTAGGTGATAGTTGTAGCATTATATCTAATGACTATGAGTTGAGTATGGGTTATGACATGTTTGTTAGTCTTGGTAGAGGTTGATTTCAATTGATAAATATGATTGTCTTGATGTTTGGAACATGTGGTTGACATGTGTCAGCAGTTGTAGGAAGCATGTTGGTATTAGCCTGGCAAGGTAATAGTTGATATGTTTATATCACTAACAATTGGGTGATGTGACAACGCATAGTAAGCCTCAAATTGCAGTAAAGTAAAAAGGTAAAAGGAAGGAGTTGGACAAGAATTCCTTTGGCTATGTTTGGAAACCCTAATTCCAAACGAATGAGTGCTTTGCATACAGGGAGTCTTCTTAACCTTAATTTTGTTTGACATTATGTGGATACATGATATATTCATGAACATGTACTTGATAGGTATATTAGCTAGTCTTTAGTTACAGGTGGATTTGTCAAAGGATTGGAGTCTCTTGAGAGATGGCGTGGATGTGTTCAGTTGCAAGCAACACGCTTGGCACATCAAGATAAGGTAACCGATGTACTTTTATGTTTAATTATACACTGACAGTTACGTGTTTATGGAAATATGGTGTAGGGGACTTTATGGAAAAGAGAGGTTGCCATGAAATATTGAAGAAGGTTATGGTTGAGATTTCCTTGGGAACCATGGGGATTGAATCATGGTGTCTGTTGCCGGTCTTGTGCTTTTGGTATTTTATGAATTATTGAACTTGATTCATGGTTTTGGTTATGTTTGGTGCAAGGCCTTTCCACTTTGTTGTGGTGTCATATTGTTATTGACTTTCACTGTTTTCTTCTTAGTTGTTCCTTGTCTCGCCTTTTATGTTTTGAGTGTCTTGGGAATTGTTTGGGAAAGAGGAAAGTTAATGGAGCTCGGGGAGAGATGTGTGGTACCCAACAAGTAATGTAAGACATAGATGAGGATCGGTGTATGAGTAAGCACAACATAAGGTAAGTTATGATTTCCAGTTGGACTAGTTGGGTCCATTGGTGTAAATGGACAATGGTAGTATAGTCATGGGAAAGGTAATCAAGAAAAGGGTAAAGTAAATGGATCCGAGGCATCAGATGCCTTGGCTATGCTGGGACTGTTGTTCTCAATATGGCACATGTGTTGTATGAATAAAGGAAGTTCTCTTAACCTTGAACTTATAATATCTGGAAATTTTTTTGTGATCATGATTATGTTGATGTTTATATATGTATACATGTAGGAGTGTATGTATGTCATGTCTGACAGGGTGATCATGAATCATGATTTTTTTTATGCTAATGTTTATGCATATATATGTATGTGTCTATGTATCTATGTCACTGTCTGACAGGGTCATCAGGAATCATTCTTGTGGAGGAATGATTGCTTACGCAGGCAAATGACATGAATAGGTTCTTGGTCTCACGAGGAATCAATTGGGAAGAGTAGTCATGACAAATATATGAGGTCAGTATCATGTGGTTATGACTAGATATTATGTGATTATATTATGTCTATGTTATGGACAGGTTATACCAAGGGATACATCAACGAAGTGAAAGCAGTGTGGTCTGCACATGCTGGGACAAGCATGGATAAGACATTGGAAGCAAGTTTGCTTGGTAAAGAGTCAGTGTGGTTTTGGATGTATGGTACAATTGTTGTGCATATGTCATATATGTTGTACTTGTTACACCTGTGATGTTGTGTGCATGTGGTGTGGTGTGTATTTAGTGTGTGTACATGTTGATTATGTAATGTTATGTACATGGTGTAGAACAGATAGTGTTGTATGAATGTTGCATATTCAACGTTGGGTATAGATGGTGCTACGTACATGTTGGATATGTTTTATTGTGTACATATTGTATTGTGTGCATGACGGATATGCAGTGTTGTGTGCATATGGTGTTGGGCACATGTTGGATATGCAGTGTTGTGTACAGATGATGCTATGTACATGTTCGAAATGCAATGCTATGTATAAGTGATGTTGTGTGCGTTTTGTACATGTGGTGTTATGTACATATGGTGTGGTGTGCATGATTGTACAAGTGGTGTTATGTACATGTTGTACAAGTGTTGTTGTGTGTAGGTGGTGCTATGTACATGTCTTGCATGTGGCGCTGTGTACATGTGGTGTCGCGTACACGTTGTGCATTGGGGGAATTTTGAGGTCTAAAATGGGCCTCCTAAGAAAAATGTACAACCAAAATAAACTTTATAAGAACCAATAGAATTCAAGATGATGATGTAAACCATGGGGGATGATTCATCATTTTTGGAGTAAAAAGGTAAAAAAATAATAAAATAATAAAACTACTTTTTCAACTCATATTATCAACTTATCTCCCTAAGTTTTTACTCAAATTTCAAATGGGGATACTCGTTGGATGAAAATTTTAATTCCTCATCCAAGGAGTACCCATGTTGCATACTTTCAATGGACCTTGCTATAAGGAAAATAAGAAATACATGAAAAAACGTGATTGCAATCACGATTTTCATATATTTCTCATTTTTCGTGTAGTAGGGTCCATAGAAAGTATGCAACATGGGTACTCCTTGGATGAGGATTCAAATTCTGCATCTAACGAGTGTCTCCGCTTGAAATTTGAGTAAACCCATAGGGAGATAAGTTGAAAATATGAGTTGAAAAATAGTTTTTTACCTTTTTCCCTCTTAAATTTGATGACGCAATCTAATATTATTTATTATTTCCACTATTATTTTATAGTTTCTTAGGAGGCCCATTTTAGACCTCAAAACTCTGCTAATGGTGTGTGTGTACATGTTGTACAGTGGTGCAGTGTACATATGGCGTTGTGTAGGTGGTATTGTGTACATGTGATGTTGTGCACACATTGTGCAGGTGGTGCTTGGAATGTGGTACTGGTGTATGTGTGGGATTAAGTGCATATCGTACATGTTGTGTTGTGGGCATGCGATACTATGTATGTGCATTGTGTAGTCATGGTATCGTGGCATATGCATTCATTGTGTTGCACTCTAGACACGTATTTGTGTTGTGTTGTGTTGTACACCAGGTGTAGGTTTATGTGTTGTATGTCAGGTGTAGATGCATGTATTACATGGTGTGGTATGTTGAGTGCGGTTGTATGTGTGGGATGTACACTATGTGTGTGTGTGTGCACGGTTGAGGAGAAGGCACTGGGTGTTTATCGGGTGTGACAACCAATCCAGTGTGTGTACAAAAAGAACAAGGGCAGAAGTAAGGATCGATTAAAGGATAAGTATCGATATATTATTTTAGTTTTATCATGCATTTGATTTATGATTCTGGTATATGATGATTACATGTGAATTATGATTATGGTTTATGATGGTTACATGTGATTTATGATTTTGATCTATGATGGTTATGTTTTTAGCTAACCTGATGAGATATTTTTATACATGTTGATTTGGTCAAATATGTTAGTTTGAATTGTTGTGACCAGAAGCGAAAAGGATTGCAAGTGTACCTTATTGACGAACTACCAATGAGGTATGATTTGAGTTTATTTCAATTTATTTTAAATCTAATGGAAGTTATGTGCTTGGTACAAGAATTCATGAACATGCCTGGTTGGGTGGTTGAAATCGACTGCAAGAATTAGCAGTGTCAACAAAAGGAATTGGAAAATGCAACAGTATGTTGGTAAAGAACTTCAGGAGCAGGGTCATTATGGGACACTAGTACCCAATAGTGTCCATTGATTGCCATGAGCATGATATGATTGGTATGACGGTTTGAGGCAGGTATATGCCTTGGTTTTGTATCTTCCAATGCAAGGAAGCCTTGCCAAGGGATGGACTGCCCGAGATGGGCGTACCAGCAGAACTTGGAAGGTGAGTGACTGCATGGAAGGGGTGACAGGATTTCCCTAGGGACTGTGTAGCAGAGAAGGGAAGGTCACAGATGGATTTGTTTTCGTCGTTAGCATTGTCAGATGGAATTAGATGCACATTGGGAGTGCACCCTAGAACAATGCGCTAGTAATTGTTCACTGAGAGGACAAGTGGCACAAGATTATAGCACTGGACATTGGATGCATATTTGACTTTGTAGCAGATTCTGGACTTCCTAGGAAGGAGGTGAATCCTGGAATTACTTTGAGGGTGGAGGTGTGAGCCTCTGGATTCCCTTGTTGCGGATGGAGGCATCATATCTTTTTATTTGTTGGTTGAGCAAATGTGTATATGCGTATATTATTGTAAATATTGTATTGAGATAGATTTATAAAGTTAGATAGACAATATGATTATTTGCTGGTTGAAGCAAATGTGTATGTGTATTTGTGCTTATTGTAAATACCGTAATGAGTTGTCTCATAAAGCTCCAGTAAATGATATGTTTGTCATGTTTCAGCAGTGGTCCTTGTAAATACTATAACGAGCTATGTTATAAAGCTCCATGGGCAGTATGCTTTGTTTTAGTAGTCTTGTTGGTTATAGGTGCCATTGAACACCGACGACGATGTTCCCCTGGGGGGGTTCTCTAGCAGCCCCGGTGAAAATTCCATGTAAAATATATAAATACCATGGATGATGGGACACATATTCCAAGATGAAAGGTGGGAAGGACATCCTAGTGGGTGTTCATTTGGTTGTTTGTGGCTAAGGAAATTGGTAGAGGAAATGGTTAAGGCATTAAAGAGGAAACAAGTTATTTTGGCACATTTATTTATGAAAATAATGGAAATTAGGAGAAAAGGAAGGTGAAAGGTCACAGGTTGCATGTGAGGATGAAATGAAGGAAAATGAAGAAATTAGAGGCCTCATTAATAAAAATACTTCTGAGGATCAGTGGGCAGGGCTTGGTTAGTTCAATTTTGGAGCACTCTCATTATTCTCTCTCCCTCTCATACTCTTGGAGACTTAGAGTTTTCTTGGAGCACTCTTGGAGGGGTGGCATACTTGGATTCTTGGATCAAGAAGACAAAGGTAGAGCAGGAAAGTGTAAGAGGGCATTGGGATCAATAGCTGTAATGATATTTTCTTGCAGGTACCGAGTTGTATGTACGTTTTCCTCACTAGTTTTGGCATGCATGGCACATGCATGTGTTTTCATGGTTATGATCTATCATTGGCATGGAGGATGGTCGGGATTGATAGTGGATTGCCTAGCCTTTCCATTTCCTAGATAGCCATGGTGATTATGGGTTTACTTTCATTGTTTGTTTTTGGTTGGTTCTCATGTTTCCTTAGCTTGGGTTGAGTTATTAGTTTTGGACCCTTGGTTGAACAAACGCTCTGCAGCCCTGTACTAGCTTGGGTTGAGTTACTAGTCCTGGAGCCTTGGTTGGAAAAATGCTCTGGAGCCCTTTGTAGGTTGAGTTACTAGTTCTGGAGCCTTGGTTGGACAACGCTCGGGATCCTGGTAAAAGTTGTGGGTTGAGTTACTAATCCTAGAGCCTTGGTTGGACAAATACTTTGGAGCCCTAGAAGGCACGGATAGAGACTGATCTGATGATGGTTTTGTGATGTCTGACCGTGAGTTGGAATCATTGTTTGATGGGTTGAGGTGGATGGCCTCTGGAAGCCTTAGATGATTTTTGATTGATGTGTTTATGATATCCCATATTCATGCTTGGAATATGGCTAGGGGTGAATGGCTGAAGAGATATTTGGCTCAGCCATTATACAGTCGGGTGGAACGTGGTAGTCCCATCTCTGGTTTGTTCATTGCATTCATTAATTAGAAATCCATTCCCTTTATTTTCATGTGTAAAGGAATTGATGTATTTATGGATTTGATGGATGATATGTTTATTGTATTTATATGCGCATTTTATGATAGCAACTATGTATGGCTCTCAACATGTTTCTACTTATATGTGAATGGATAATGTGCCTATGACCTAATAGATGATAATGCAACAAATGGCATGAGGGAAAACTGGTTCATAGCGATTTTCAGATAAGTATGAGATCCCTACACTTAACTCTGTTATTTACACCTCTAGATTACATGTTGATGATATGTTTGACGAAATGTTTGTCATGGCTAGTAGGGATCTAGTCAAGGTCTTAAACAAGTATTTGCTTTAATACTTTCGTTTCCATGTTACTTTATTGATTTGAAGAGATGGATCAGTTTTGGGCAGTGTCCTGGGCTATGAGCCTAAAAAAGTGGCTTAAATCCCAAGGTCATTGGAACAGTACTCACAATTTTGGTACACAGTCGCTGGCAGGAAGGCTTATGAGAGTGATTTTAGGTTGTTGGTCTCCCCCTTGTCCATAGAATGAGAGTGACTATGGCCAAAGAGACCTAAAACAATAGTGGGATCTAGGGACATGCTGTCTCAGTGGTTGACTTATTTTCTGAGGGTTTTATTGATGATGTTGAATGTATGTAGTATGTGTTTCCGTCGGTTTGACTTCCTTAATATGACTTAGGAGGTCGAATCATATCATAGTGGCCTCTCATCGCATGTTTACCCCGACTGGATGATTGCTTGGGTAGATGTGGGAGGAGGGTGTTATAGAAGAAAAGCATTCACACATAGAGACACCAGCATTGGTCGGAGACTAGGGCAAAACCCACTATGGGGAAAACCCTTTCAAATTCTTCTTCTTCTTAGATTGTCATCAAATGATTCAGCAAAAGAGAGTACAATGATCCATATCTTTATCTATGTAACTAACCATCAAAAATAAATACAACATCCATAAATGAACTCAACAAAGCTTATACTTAAAAATATGATTCTAAAGTCTGTAATGAACTGTCACTGTCTGCAGTCAACTGTCGAACCTTACAGTCACTGAGCAAAATATTTAGACAACTAGGATTCCATAATTTAAGTCTCTGTCACATAGAGGAGGAGTCATGTGAGAAACTATAGCAGCCCAGTCACACCCTTAAGCCTGGCATGCGATCGATTGGAGTCAGATCTGGTCTGAGAGAAGCGAGCGACTACGATTCTGAAACACTAACTCCCAATCGCATGGATGTAGAGTTTTCCATGTGACTAGAAGGATTTAGTATCATAAATGAGCTTATGTGTGAGTGACTGTGGTCGAATCCATCCTTTGTTGCCTATGATTATGGCCCAAAACCCTAAATCAGGTGTGAGCTTCGATCCCTGCAATTTCACCTCATAGCGAACTTGTTCCTTCATGGACGAGCCTCAGACTCGTGCAAGCCAAAAACCAAGATAGAAGAGTGTCTCATGATGGTTTCCAAATGAGGTAGAGGTAACTTATATTTATAGCCTTCCAAGGGTGTCCACTTTTCTTTAGAACCAACCTTTTCAAATGTGCACATGTGGGCTTTCCTTCATAAGTACAATTTCCCTTATATGTTTTTATTGGATATTTAGGTCAATTTTGGTCCTCTCGAAAAGAGGAATTCAATGCAATCATTATCTCCATCATGTGAGTTGCCCAAAGTGGAATCTAACTGTCGTTGCATATTTTAACATCCCTAGTAAACTAGCTAATGTAGATTGGTGCACCTCACCCAAGGTGGTATGACCCACATAACTATTAACAAGAAATTATCCAAATACTTAGAAAATTTGACAGAAATAATTGAGATAGCCACTAGGGATTTTAATTTTTTTACGAGGGAAAGCCTTATGATAACCCCTATTATTCTTTAAAATATTTACATGGGGGGTGACTCAACTGCAACTCATAGTAGCAACTAGTAACCTTGAGGACTTAATGAGATTGAACCTATGACTTATGACCTCCATGTCAAAACCACGATTTGGGTAGATGGTTCAACCAACTGAGCTAATCTTTTAGGCTCATTGATTAAAACTCACCTACTACTACTTGTCTTTTAAGTTCATTTGAGATTGTTTGAGTTAACATAAGAAGATATAATAGCTAAGTTAAATGATATTGTGAGGATTTATTGGGAGCTATCCATAATGATATGGTTTGTGCTCATATACTCAGATTTTTAAATAAAATATCCATATTACAACATTGTATTTAGAAAATTCATATGTATTGATAATATGTTAAATGAGGTTAGGTATCCTTAAAACTGATTGGTATCAAAGATTGTATATTATTAAGGTTGCATTTTATTATTTAACAATGTCATACGTGGTAAGCATTTTACCCCAAAGGAGTGCAATTGCTCAATAGCTTACTTAAGGACACTATTCTGGGGAATTATTTGGGTTTCATGGGAGTTATCCATACTGACATGGTTGTGCTCGTATACTCTCCTTTTTAATGAAATATCCAAATTACAACATTGTAATTAGAAAATTCATATGTATTAATAATATGTCAAATGAGGTTAGGTTGATATCAAAGATTATATATTATTAAGGTTGGATTTTCTTATTTAAAAATGACGTACATGGTAAAACTTTTGCCCCAAAGGAGTACAATTGCTCAACAACTTACATAAGGACATTGCTTTTACCTTGACCTTAATTAAATAATTAATTTTGAGTAAGGAAAAACTTCTCCTCCCCTTTCCAAGGTCAAGGAATGTTATTTTTCCTAAGTCATATATAGGCCATGAAATATGAAAATGAGGTAATGCCAAAAAATAGATAATGCAAAAGAACATTTGAATCACTTACCTAGGAGAAAGAGGCAGTTATGATGTCACAAGCATTAAGGAGGAAAAGTGAGGAAGCAAAAAAACACACATCATCTCATCAATTCCTCCTCCATGCATGATAAAAGTTACACATTCCAAAATCCAACGTTCAAGTCCTTCACTCATTCTCCATGCAAGGGAAGGGTGGTAAATTACCAAATTCTATGTTTAGACCATGCGACGACACCTTCCCCTTACACAAATTCCTTCTCCACCCATATATATCTCAGTTTTAGAGTTGGAGGGATTTTTTTCGCACCTTTAGTCACCATCCTTACATTGTGTTTCATCATGTTGACTATGCATTGTGTTATAGGCCATTTTGTCGCATCTGGTAAATAGGCCTACAATCGGATCAATCCAAATCTCTAAACATGTTGTCATCATCCCTACACAAATCCCTAAACATGACCTTTCCAAATGTCTAAGTTTCTGTGTGTAACAGCTAAAAGCAATGCTTTTAAGACCCAAAGCACCCCACCCCTTTAACCACCTACATTCAACATTGGTTGCTCCTTTCTGCACCAGTTTTGGTCAGCATTAGTTGCTCCTCGGTGGGGGTGCATTGATTCTATAAATTCAGGAAAATTAAAAAGATTTATGAAGCTTCCGAGGGTTATTTTAACCATTTACCTTGGATAAGAAGCTTGATTCCTATCTGATCCTACCTTGGAGATATCTACAAAGTCAGACTTCTATTTATGGTTGTACTCTCTCCTATTTTTGTTAATACAAATAACATCTTGTTTTCCTATATTTGATGTGTTATGATTTCACTCATATATTTCAAAGGTTGTCTCACTCATTGAATAGAGGTTTTATATTATTCTACATAGATCATGGTTTCTTTGCTTGTTTTCATCGTGTATGCAAGTTCTAATTATATCGTTTGGAGCTACAATTGGAGCTTACAAGAAAGGAGGAAAGGAAGTCTTGCTATAGATCCAAGGTATGCTTCTTTCCAATACTCTAATTTCTCTAAGGAAAAAATTGAAGTCTTTTGTATGTTGATGTTCTAGACCAGACCATGAGGTCTAGGGAATTCACCTTTGTCCGCAATCGTGAAAATTTTGCATAACAAATTGGCGACTCCATTGCGGACTGATTTTCCCTTAGTGGTTTCCTTGACCTTAACACTTTTTCGCCTCTCAAATTGACCTTGAATGACTCATTCAAAGATTGTTTGACCTTAGGAAAACACCTTGTTGAGCTTCTTTGAATTTCTTGTGCTGTATTTTGACTGAAACTACCCTGTCGCATTCCCTATTTTGAGATAGAGAGTTTCAGTGCACATGTTCCTTAATTGTACCCGCTCTACAACGCACCTTCTCCTGTGTTGCACCTGTGATGATTGCTCGATTGTTGATTGAATTGAAGAAATTTATATTACAATCATATTCTGTGTGATTTCTCTTATCAATGATCATTCCACATCTTATTTTTATTTGCATTTGAACATTTAAAAGAAAAAAGAAAAATGATTATTTGCATTCCATATAGGGCTTTAATTTATTTTGGAATAGTGAAGTTGAGGAGATCGATTGTTCCATCACTTGTTTGTTGCATTGTTGATTGATTTCTTCTTCCCCTACTTAGTTAGGCCTTTCATTATTAAAAAGAAGATGAAAAGAATTATTTTCATCATGTTAGTTGCATCATAGGTGTTCAGGTGACATCAAATTTTGAGGCTTCAAATCAAAAAATAATTCAAGAAAAACTATAAAATTCACTCAATTAACCGAATGAGCATTTGAAACATTAATGAAAACATATAAAGGTCTAGGCTAGAGACGTGTTATGGCATCTTTAAGCATCGGAGTTATCATTTTTTTCTAACATTGCATTCCATGGATGATATCCTATTCCACGTACGTAAGTGTATCATATCATTCTCCATGTACCTTCGGGTATATCGGATGGCACTCCACTCATGAAAAGTGTATGGGAACACTCTCATTGAATAGTTACGCATTAGACAAGACTGCTATAGAATGTGCTTCCATGCCCCTATGTGTATATTTTGGAAGTCCCCACTAGGTTGCTATCCCACCATAGGTAACCAAGTCGACCACCTTGTACAGTGTGATACACTGATCACAACATTCGAGGAGATTTCTTGCCCGTACGTAAATCATTGGTTTACTAAGGTGGTATATCGCAGTTCACAATGACTTGGTAATCCCTTTTTTCCAAGTTATCCCTTTGTTTTGTTTGTGTCTTTGATTTCTAAAATCAATTAATTGACCGTTGAACAACATCCTTACCGCGTGACACCCCCTTAGTGGATATTAGGTTGAGAGAAATGGTGACAGATCCCAAGTCTACTAATAAAGGAAACCTCTCTAACGGAAATCCCGGTCCTTTTCCTTCTTTTGGAAATGTTGTCCCTTCCGGAATTCACCATTGGTTTGCCAGTTTGGTTGATTTCGACATCCTTGGTTCTGCATGTCCAAACCGCTTCTCAACCAAGTAGTCCTCCACCTGAGCAATATCAAATTCAAATCTATCCTAAAGTTGACCCTTTTCCTTCTTCACCTGTTGTTTCTTCATTCCTTTCTTCCTCCTCGCCTGGTGAAACTATTGATTATATTAACGATGGAGCTAAGAAGAAGAAGAAAAGGACGAAGAAGAAGAAGCAAAATAAGAAAGGGGGCAACCAAGCAAACGTTGTTATCAATGCAACTAGTATGGAGAAAATTTCTAATCAATCCCACAAAGCTAAATTCCCCTGCAAGTTATGTAAGGGTGACCACTTTCTTAGAGATTGTCTTAGTATTCCCAAGATACTAGAAGTGTGGTCCAAAGGCTCACATCAGCCTTTGTCACCAACTTCTAGAGATCATGCTAGTGACAAAATATCGACTGGTGATCATAAGGTTCACAGAATGAAGGGTAAAGTTAAGTTTCCCTGTAAGTTATGTGAAGGGAATAATCCAATTCACCTTTTCCCTTATATGGATGAAGCATCCAAAGTGTTGCAAAACCTTACAACTTATCAACCGCAACTTCTAGCTCGTTACTAGAAGCTTTCCCCTAATCCTCCATTAGTTGATGAAGTGCTTGATCAGAATTTGTTTCCATTCAATCCCACTCTCTCTGAATGTGAATCCCATGAGTCTATACCCGAACAACCACTGGTTGGGAAAACGATTGACTCAATTCCACTTTTGGTTAATCGTACCTTTCGCGTAGAGAGTGAACTTCATACCACTCAGGTTCTTCTCGTTTCTTTAGATTCCAATGAATTGGGTGGAAATCCTCCCATTCCAATGGAACAGGGGGACAATCTTCTTGTTCCCACGACACGGGGGGACAATATTCCCATTCCCATGGCACAGGGGAGAAGTTCTCCCATTCCTACGAAACCTCCTCCAAGAAAACAGGTCATTGTGTTTGATTGGAGTTAAATCACACAATCTCATCTCCCTTCTCACATGCCCTTCCAGGTCATGGCGAATGCTTATAATATAGAAATATTTCACCCTATTATTAATGAAGGTGCCTCTATTAGCATTCTATCCTCCACTACTTGGCAAACTTTGGGTTCCCCACAACTTGTCTTCATCGCTATATATCTATTAGCTGTTAACAAAATAACTAGTCAACCTTTAGGGATCCTTCCTCATTTTCCTATTACTTTGGGAGGGAAAATTGTATGTATTGATGTTATGGTAGCCATAGACCCCTTCGATTTCAATTTACTCTTGGGGTGAGACTATTTTTATGCTATGAACGTTGTTGTGTCCACACTCTTTCAAGTGATGTGCTTCCTACATGATGGAATGATTGTGACTATTGATTAACTTTCATTTGTTGGTCCTAATTTGACTGCAAATCATCCTACTTCCATGAGCATTCTGAATATGCAAGTGGTATCTCCCCCACCATGGGTTAATTATGTGGCAACCTATTCCATGCTCACGTCAACTGATGATCTAGTTGGAGATGTAGTGCATCATTTATTGGGGGCATTAGAGTCTAATATTTCCATTGGATCGTTTGAAACCTTCCAGATTATTGTTCTTCCATCTAATGAGAACCGCTTGGAATCCATGGCCTCCTGGAGGTCATGATCAAGGTTCCTAGAGCAGAGTTCCTTTTCTTGTGTCAAACTCATTAAAAAATGAAACAATGTCCCATGAGCATAGTTCTTTTCTTATGTCAGGCTCATTAAAAAAATGAAACAAACCCCCTTTCAATTTCATTCTTTGATTAGATCTCGTAAATTCCCAATCGAGTCTTTCACTTGATCTTGTAAATGAACCTTCATTCCATCCACCTATTAGTAACTAGTTGTCTACTTGGATGAATGAAATGAAGCTTAGGGGGCATGTGCCTAGAATTGAGTCATTATGTTTGGGACATGCAAACTTATTTCAAGCATAGTTTTTATCTATTTCAAGCTAGTGTAAAATCAAAACTATTGTCAAGCATAGTTTTTCTCATGTTTCAAGCTTGTCAAAAATGAAACCATCTTCAAGTATTCTCAAGCATAGTTTCCCATGTTTCAAGCTTGTGTAAAAATGAAACCATTTTCATCCTACCTCTCATGATTGCCATTTTTATCAGACTGTTTCGGCCAGATAAGCCTTGGTTTTCTCATTCCATCGTCACCATCTGTTTGGCCAATCATAAACTTTCACTTGGTTGTTTTACCCTTTCCTGAGGAACCACTGCGATTAGTAGTCTTATTATCCAACATCTTGACCTTTGCGTGTTTTGAGAAGTTCCATCATGACTAGAACTAGATGCTACCCTTTATACCACTCATTCCTCGAGGAGGAATCCTCTATGAGCTCTTTTTTTTTTTAATTTGGATCTTTATTTTTGATAGTTTATTGAAAATTGTTTTTTAATCATTTCAGTCTTGATATTTTCTTAATTCTTTTTATTATTTTTTTGTTATGTTTAGGTCCCTTGACAATTGGAGCTTACAAACAAGGAGGAAAGGAAGGCTTGCTACAGATCCGAGATAGGCTTCTTTTGAATACTCTAATTTCTCTAAGGAAAAAATTGAAGTCCTTTGTCTTTTGTTGTTCTAGACCAAGTCACTAGGTCTAGGGAATTCACTTTTGTCCGCAATCATGAAAACTTTTCATAACACATTGGTAATTCAGAGAGCTTGGCAATGACATGAGAGATGAAGATCAAGGGGAACCCATGGTCGAGTAAAGGAACAATAGTGCGTTGATTCTTGTTTTATGGGAAGTTAGGTACATGCTAGTAATGGTTTTGATAAAAGTGCACTAGCATGGTTGACATGAGATTCTTTCCTTCTCCTTTTTGGTTTTCTTATATAGCTTAGATGCTACAACATTCTCAACGAAAATTCTCAAGAGATAGAAAGAGTGACAATTCTTATCCTTGTCACCTCATAGATTACTTTAGGGGTGATGCCTACAATGAATGCCTATTGCTAGTTGGCAAATCACTCATTGACAACCATTTTTTATGTTCATAATTCATAAAAATAACTGTTATTTTATTTTCAATGATTTTAAGGTCATATTCTCAAGTCAAGTTCTTTCCACTTGTTTTCATTCGCTATTTTATGGAATCAACATTTAAGTTTCTAATCTAAAGTTTGTAGCTATAGTTTCTCAAATTTAGTTGTAAGGTGGTTCTAGAATGCCCCATTGTATAAGGTGGTTATCTAGGTATATGTTAGAGAACTATTATTTAAGGAGATCAATAATTATAGTAAAAGAATATTATACCTAATGAAGTGTTAGTTTTAGACATAGATAATGAAAAAAAATGGATTTAAGTGTAATTGTAAACTAGAGAACTAAGTATGAACATCAACAGTATACAAGAACATTACACAAAGACAATGATACAACTTGTCAATTAGATCTAGCTCAGGCATTGGAGAGGAATAATTACTATCCTAATCACTCAAGTTCAAGTCCTATTGGTGATATATTCTCTCTTAGTGAGCCAACTGTAATTGAAACTCTTTGTGGGTTACAAGGAATATCTCATCCTTACCTACATGTTGGAGGGTGAGATACATAAGAAAAAAGAAAAAAGAAAACAATAATACAATTCAAAATATATATTACTGTTGTGATTATAAAAGTATAAAATTGAGTAGTGATTGTAAGATAATAAAATATCCTATTCAACACACCTTGAGATGTTCAAATTGTTTTTAATTCACTTGCCACATCCCTCTTAATGAAAAAAAACAAATACACCCTTTCTACATTTGGTGTATTGGGAAACATTGGTGATAAGAAGAATCATCCAAAATTTGTATTCCTCATTAGGTTACTAACTTCCTCTTCATTTTTTTTTATTATTATCAATAAAATCTAGAATTGTGTTATAATGAAAGTGTTTACATAGATTACAAAAAAATGTACAATTAAACACATGATGGATAGACCACGAGGGTATCATAATTTCCATACATATCATGACCTTACTAAAAAAAAATATTTAGTGTGTGAGAGTGATAACTAAAGATCACATATCATCTAGATAGATTGAGAACTAAGGTTGTCTATGTTATCGGGAAATCTAGTGTCTATGCAGAGCTGCTAGTCCCACTAAGGCTGGTAGCTACCTTAGAAACAAACAAACTAAAACCACTTTCGTTTTCCTTTATGAGAAGTAGATAAGAGGGGAACAAAGGAGACCAACCTCTATCTTGCATTTGGTTCCTTGCTTGATTCCTCTCCCTTCCGATAGATCTTTGCCACTCGCTTCCTCATCTACCTAGCTTCAAAGAGTACCTGTAGAATCAAAGCAGCATAACACTATCCAAGAACATAGATCTACTATCATAGACAATATAGGACCAGATATATATTGACCACACAAATGCATATATCATCAATCATACAAGAATGTGGAGGAAAACTTGAATATCTTTATTAATAATCAAGAATAGCAAAGAGGATTACAGCCAATTGTTCTGACCCAGCATCATCCTCTTAGCAAGAAAGCCCTTCTTCACCTCATGAAAAGCTTAGATCACCCAACACTATGATGTTACACCAAGAAACCAGCAGCACTTCCTTACAAGATACAAAATTCCAGCCTCCAGATCTCTGGGATGAGGGATCCATATATAGATGTTTGCAAGGGGGGTGAGTCAGCTTTTGAGATTTGATTAGTGTCCTCTCTCTGATAGTTCTTGATTCCACTTGGAGATTGATGATCTCTTACTTATCCCTGGGCGAATGCAGAGAGGCAAGTGTCATAGGAGAAGTTTCTGGAAGATTCCATGATCCTCCACCTTGCAGATTGACCTTGCCATTCGTCCACTCTCGCCCATCGGACCCCATAGAAAGGCTTTTCAGTATGCATCGCACCTCCCGTGTGCATTTATGTGGGATGCAGTGCACTTTGACCATGGAGTAGGTGAGATGGTCCAATTTTGACCAGTTCTGAGTAGTTTTTCATGGAGAACTTCTGGGGGATGATGTAATCAGCTGACCTTGTTCTTTTAGGGGTTGGAACAAAACTTTTAGGGACTTAAGAGCCCTTGGTTTATGGACATTTATGTTTGGGGTTGCAGTGCCCAAAAATGTCTATAATAGTTGCCCCCTAAAGCATGAGGTCGTTAATCTTTTCGATGTCGGGTGAAATGCTTTATCATGAGGATCCGAAGTTTTTTCGAGCTGGAAGGCGACCTGTAATAAGATACAATAGAATACATTATCTTCATAATATTTTTCATGATCTACTTGAGGCGGGCATTCCCATGCTCAGCTTTATAAATTCATTTTCATGTACATAAGACAGACAATCGTCTGTGTGCAGACTGATGATTCTGGTAGAGCTATCATCCCTTAGGTTGGATGATTATTTGTGCAGTAATGATGTACATTTGATGTCTTTATTTTCCTGAATATATATCGCAACCCGGATGGATGAAACTAGATCTGGGGTCTTCAATCTCGTTCGATCTTCACTCAAAGTACAAGTCGATCCATGTGAGAGATGTTCTGGAGTCGAACATGGAAAGACATCGCCTGATTACTAGCCAATGATGTAAGTTGTTAACAGGTGCGAGAGGAATCACTGATAATGATGATGACCCTCAAGGTACTACAGTACAATTCACGTGGTGTGAATAAGGGACTTGGCATCGAACACCACGCAAAATCTTTCAGTCGAAGGCCATTGACGTAAACCTGTCGCTGGAAGTGAGAAACTTGCCATTGAGGCATGCAAGCTTCAAAGTACTGAAAGGGTTGTTCCTAGATCGACTTCCTGGATAATGAGCTGATGTCGACAAGAAGCGATCTGTCATAGGAGGGCCTTAGTGAATCCCACATCAATGACACGAAACGGAGCAAATGATTTTAATGGAGGTGAAAACGATCTGATGATATAAGGTTCAGGGTGGCGGTCATGAAAGAATGGAGCGTAAATGTATTGCAATGGATGAGACACAGGTGAATTCTCTGAGCGACTTCTCTTGAACATATCGGCGACACTGACATGATGGATTGGTAGCGTTAACCCCAAATGTGGATGGTGTGACGGATCCATGGTGGTATGACCAGTGAACGGAACAACCCAACCCGACTCAGATGCGGAGTGAAAGTGTCATGTTCAAGAGCGACTTGCTACCAATAAAGTTTTTTCAAGTTTTCTTCCCAATTTTTCCCCAGTCATTGCTGACCAGTACCTCTTTATTTTTGTCAAGCTTGAGGAGGATAACATATGCTTGTTCTATAATTTACCCTTTGGGCAAACCCATCGCTATGTTTTAACGAGCCTAGCGATAGTGAAACTCGTTCTTGTCTGTATGGACAAGTTTGTCGCTATTCGGTTTTAACGAGTTTAACAACAAATATAACTCGGTCCTTTTCAATTTTAGAGAGTCTGAAAAAGGGATGTAAAGAAAACTCCAATAATCCTTTTTCGTCATATAATCCCTTGAGTCCGAAAAAGTATAAAACAATACAAAAGGGATGAATTTTCGGTACTTTTAACGAGCTAACAAAATAAGCGCTCGATCGTTTTGTGTAATAATCACTCAAGTCCAAAAATATTAAAATCTAAAGGAGGGATAGCACTTCCGGTCACTTTAACGAGCTGGAGAGGCCAATTACTCGGCAATCTTTTCATATTTTACGAGTCAGTTGAAAAGATCTTAAAGGAGACTCATCTTTTGAGGAACGAGTGATAAATTTGGGTAGCAGCTAATTCCAGGTAAGGTTCGGAATTTTCCAATCACGGCAGTGTCACAAGGATGGCTAACAGGATCACTCTTCGCAGCTGTTCCTCAAAAAGGGTAAACAATCAAATGGAGGTGAATGATCGGCCAAAATAGAGTGGAGGTGATGATGAGAACACGACCAAGGTTTCAAAGGTTGATGATAATACATTCATGATGGTTATTTACCAGAAATTGGTTCATTTTTTAATGAGCTTAAACTCTAGGGGAACATTTGCTCATTGCTTATGTTTATTTTTTAACGAGCTTGAATTCCACGTTAAAACTGCTCGATCCAGTCGTATAATAAGGATGCCTCATTTAAAATGGCATTTTATCAAAGCTTTGCCCCACATCCTTTCTTTATGCAAGTTAGGAAACGACCAATCCTACGAGTTTAAAGGGTTAGAGGACCTACAAATTTAAAAAAATAAATGGTCACTCTTCGCTTGCACGCCAAAAGGTTTTCATGCCCCCGGATATAGCGAAAAATTTCCAAGTTACCAAAGATTGTTCTATCCGCACTGCGGACAAAACACTTCCTCGGCGATGTCTACCGAAATAAACAAAGGTCAGTGGCGCAACTGGCTCCACTCACATAACTTTGACGAAGGAATCTTATTCCAGTCTAATCTCATAAACTAGTCATATATCCTTTGCGGAAACCTACCCTATACCCAAGGTTTTCCTGTTGAAACAGACCAGGGTGCATGCCCCCTAGGTTTCAGTCATGTCCTCCGAATCACTCGCGCTCATCAGGTGGATGGACTGGGGATTGATGAGACATTCCTTGCGTGAAAAGACCATTCATGGATGGTATTTTACTATTTGCTATGTGTGAACCGGGGAATGAAAGCTGGTCTACGAGCTTGACCACTCTTCCTTCATGCGAAAAACACATTACTCTAAAGAGTGAGGAGACAATGGCTCCCATGCAATAAATAGAGTCGTGTCCAAGGAGTAGATTATAATCTAGGGGTCCTTGGACTACCATTATGTTCATGTGAACAGTTTTCCTTCTCAATGTTATCGGCACATTGGGAAGGATCCCTAACGGTCGATTGGTTCCTTTGTCAAAGCCTGTTAGATTTCTCATTTTAGGCAAAAGCGATGGCGAACCAAGCACTTTCCAAGCAGTTGAGGAAAGGATACTCATAGAAGCCCCTTCATCTATGATGGTACCGGCCATGACCATTCTATATATTTGAGCAATGATTCGAAATGGCACACTAGCCGATAAGCGGGGTCTTCCTAGTAGATTCCAATCAAATGAAACAACTAGGTTGCTTGGAGGTGGGACCGAATAGACAACCAGATACGACTCTAACGAACTTCCTTCCTACGGTAAAGGAACGGGTAGACTGCCCCCATGTTCATCGGAGTCTATGTTTACGAAGAGAATTTGGACAGTGTCGTTCTTGTTCTCTCCAGTGACTGTATCATCAGAAGATGGATCCTCTGAAGGCAAGACCGGGTCAACTGCCACCTCGACCTTTTGACTTTCGTCTGGTGTGGATTCAGATGGTTTATCTTCAATGATAGACGCTTCGGCTGACCACAATGGCGTGTCAGCCGGATTTTCAACTAGTGACGGACTCGGCAAGAGCTTCTTATATCCAGGAGGAAGTCGTAACGGTGAAACCGGACGGTCATCCAAAACTCTTTTAGCCTCGTCTAAGAAGGGACAACGGTGGACGGCGTGATCGCCTTCACACAGTTTACAAGGAAATTTACATTTTCCTTTTTGTCTAGGGGCTTCACTTTCACTAGTTGACGGTGTATTTTCAACATGATCATCAGAGGTTGATGACACCAGATTGTGCAAACGAGGAGACCAGTCCCTTAAGATCTGAGGGATGCAAGGACAATCTCGATGATAGTGGTCTCCTTTGCAAATGACACATGGCAATTTAGGCCTGGACAGTGCAGTGTGTGGATTTTCGCTAGACGATGCCTGGTTGCCCCTTTTCGCCTTTGGCTACTTCTTCTTCTTCTCTTTCTTATTCTTCTCCTTCTTCTTCTCAGTTACTTGATTTTTGGCTTTACCAACTTTATCAAGCGAAGAGGAAGGAGGAGAGGGAGAACTGGACGAAGTAGAAGGTTGGGGGGTAACTTTGGTATCGTTTAGTTGCTGACTTGATTGTTCAGGAATCATAGTGTTCTGAACGACAGAGGTCGAGAAGAGCCATACAGGCAAGCCGATTGTCAATCCTGGAAGTGACAATGTGGCCATATGGGGTGCACCAACATCTCCCCAAGAGGAGAAAGGACTAGGATTTCCTCCAAGGGGAAATCCTTGGTTGGTGGACTCCATTTTTCTCAACCTAAGACCAATGGAGGAAAGGTGATGTTTATTCCGATTAAAATAAATTTTAGACGCTTTGACACAACTTGTTTTTTCAATTTTTAAGAGTCAAGAAAAAACAAAAGATGACTCTAGTCGCCTTCGATTTTTAATGAGCCTGAAGTGACAAGTGCTCAGATGGACCTTTTCCTTTAAGGAGTCTGAAAAGGAATGAAAGAGACTGCTTTGGAAATATAGATAGAGGGATTACCAAACCAATCGCAAAACTGCAGAATACTTTTTATGGTACGGCAGTCAATCTTCCCAAATGCTGTGTTCAGTGCATTGCGATCGATAGGGCGGCAGACACGGATTCCTATGGATAAAGGATAAAGCCTATTGTGGTCTCCCAATATATACTCGACAGTACGTGGGAGCACAAGTCCGTATTGGCACTTATCGTCTCAAAGTGGAGGAATCACCCAACCAACAACGAAAACAACAGTTACCAGGCTTTACGACGCCAGAATACATCTCTAGCCTAGACTTCTAAATGTTGTGCGTTAAGTTCCAAAGCATTTTTAGATTCATTAAATTTATTTTACAGTTGATCTTGCTTAAGAAATTTTCCTTTCAGGTTCACCGCGTGATGTAGATGTACAATTCCTAAAATGCAATCTAAGATGATAAACAATCGTTTAATCTTCTTTTTTGCAATGAAAATCCTAGCTACTAAGGAAAGAGAGATGATATTCTTTCAACATAGAGTAGAGAACACACATTATATGCACTGTCCTAAATCAAACCAACAAACAGTCTAAATGCAAATGCACATCCATATATTTGTTTTCAGCCTTCTTAATGTGTGAATGATAAAAAGAAAGCTAAGCGCAAATCTGAATTATTTTTCAAAGCGACATTACTAACAAGTTTCTTTTCAAGACAAAATGAAGACAATGACGACACTTTGCGATTTGGAATTGAAAACTTGCTTTCGACACTTGAAGAACTACTCATTCAAATCAAATAAAAGAGTAACAGTGTAATCGACTATCAAGAACAATCAGATTCTCTTCTATGACTGAAAATGACACTTGCGAGACTTTCAAATCAAGAAACGACAGTTCAATTACACTACTTCTTTGTAAAAGAGAACTGAAAATGGCTCACAATACATAAAAACATTTACAGTTCTTTGCACAATGGAGGCGGAATAATGGCAAGGAAGGGGGTTTCCAACAGAGGTATACTGACTACAGATAGCAAAACTCCTGAATAGAGCTGAAAAGAGTGAAAAAACCAAAGTCTGGAGGCAAAATTAGCCTTTTCTGATCAGCGCACCTGTTACACAGGGATTCCAGTATGCATCCCACCTACAACACATGGGAAGTGTGATGCATACTGAGATCCTTGAAGAGAGGGTGCGATGGTACAATGCGAGACTTTTGATCCAGTTCTTGATCACAGTTTGCAGCACAGTTCAGGGATTTAGGTCGATCAAGTGGTAATCAGTAAATAAATCACAGGGGTAGATCTAAAGAGGTTACTAGAGCCACCACAAGGGCAATTAGAGAGTTTGTAAATCAATTGTTCAGTTCATAAACAAAACCCGGAGATAGACTGAAGCAGCATTGATCTACTTTGCACTTGCATAGCAAATGCAGTTCGAAGGCTAGCTGGCTTGACTTCAGGCTCCGTCTGTAAGTTTATAAAGCAAACAAATGTAGATAAACAAACAATCTATTCGCTCCCCAGTGGAGTCGCCATTTTGTTATCGGGAAATCTAGTGTCTATGCAGAGCTGCTAGTCCCACTAAGGCTGGTAGCTACCTTAGAAACAAACAAACTAAAACCTCTTTCGTTTTCCTTTATGAGAAGTAGATAAGTGGGGAACAAAGGAGACCAACCTCTGTCTTGCATTTGGTTCCTTGCTTGATTCCTCTCCCTTCCGATAGATCTTTTCCACTCGCTTCCTCGTCTACCCAGCTTCAAAGAGTACCTGTAGAATCAAAGCTGCATAAACTATCCAAGAACATAGATCTACTATCATAAACAATATATGACCAGATATATATTGACCACACAAATGCATATATCATCAATCATACAAGAATGTGGAGGAAAACTTGAATAGCTTTATTAATAATCAAGAATAGCAAAGAGGATTACAACCAATTGTTCTGACCCAGCATCATCCTCTCAGCAAGAAAGCCCTTCTTCACCTCATGAAAAGCTTAGATCACCCAACACTATGATGTTACACCAAGAAACCAGCAGCACTTCCTTACAAGATACAAAATTCCAGCCTCTATATCTCTGGGATCCATATATAGATGTTTGCAAGGGGGGTGAGTCAGCTTTTGAGATTTGATTAGTGTCCTCTCTCTGGTAGTTCTTGATTCCACTTGGAGATTGATGATCTCTTACTCATCCCTGGGCGAATGCAAAGAGGCAAGTGTCATAGGAGAAGTTTCTGGAAGATTCCATGATCCTCCACCTTGCAGATTGACCTTGCCATTTGTCCACTCTCGCCCATCGCACCCCATAGAAAGGCCTTTCAGTATGCATCGCACCTCCCGTGTGAATTTAGGTGGGATGCAGCGCACTTTGACCATGGAGCAGGTGAGATGGTCCAATTTTGACCAATTCTGAGTAGTTTTTCATGGATAACTTCTGGGAGATGATGTAATCAGATGACCTTGTTCTTTTATGGGTTGGAACAACACTTTTAAGGACTTAAGAGCCCTTGGTTTATGGAAATTTATGATTGGGGTTGCAGTGCCCAAAAATGTCTATAACAGTCTCACTAAGCATCTAACATATGATGCTTATGGATTAATGAATAAAACATAATAAGAAGTAGAGAGTATATAGCCTAACCATAAATATCCAAACAAGCATGGAAATATATAGTTAAACATAACAAAAAGTAGACACAAGGAGAGTAGGCAAACTAGACTTCATTGGACTCACAACCTAAGAAATACCATCATGATCATCAATGGTCTTCTCAATAGTGAGCACACCCCTCATTTGAAGATTGACCAAATTGAGGATACTTTTACAAATTGCTACAAAGTCTTTGGTGATAGGTCTGAGGGTTATCACAAGCATGTTAATACATAATATATGTATCCCTTTATGTAGAAATCCAATAGACACAAAATCCATAGTGTGCTAGTGCATCTCCCATACCTACTTGAAACAAGTTTTCTTTCTTGTTGTATGATTAGGGTCCTCAATGGGGGCATACAAAGGTTCTCCTTTATCCCAACCAGTTCTCTTTCCTATTTATTACAGGCTCTTGCTAAAGCTACATAACCCTCTATAAGCATTTTCAAAATGTTTGATATGGAAGGTAGAGTGTAGATCAATATTCAGCATTTCAAGTTTGAAGGAGGTCCCCCATTAATGACCAAGGAATGATTCCATACAACATTTTTTCTCACACTTGCAAGAGCTTAAACCTAAAGGAGTATGAGTGACCTACCTAATATCTCTTTTCATTGGCTCATCAACTTACTCCCTAGTAGTTGTTCAATGTTTTCTAGAGGTAGGCCAATACATTTGAATGGGAATGGTTGCCCTTACCCAAGTCATCATTGTTCTCCCAAATGAGGATTGGGTTTTCTTTATCCATCCTCCATTAAAGCTTGTAAACTAAATGAAATACCTTAGAGGGAGAGGAAAACAATGGTTTTTGATAGTTATGCTAGGGTTGTAGGATGATCTAAATGTAACAATCATATGGGTTTATATTACCATTGAAATAGGGGCTCCCTAAATGGTCTTAATGAATAGGAGACACCTTTCCATGTTGTTCCGTAATATCGACATATACTAATTGTCTTACACCACTACAAGGAGAGAATTCCATATAAGGTTCCCATCTTGAGCATAGCTTAGCATGCCACCTCCACCTTCCATACTCACATATTTCTCATCATTTGAAGATGTGCACGAATTAATTGTCCATTAGCCACCCACCCTTAACATAGCTAGTTGTCACTCCATGAGGGAAATTCCTCCTCTTCATTACTTGTCATGGTTTTTGACAAATTCAAAATATTTGATGTCTTCTTTGAGATTTTCTTTGCCAGTTAGTTTCACTACACTCATCTAAACTTCTTCATGTGCCTCTTACACAACACTTTTTCACCTCACCCTCTAGATGACTTCTTATTTATCTTTCTCTCATTACCTCCTAGAACATATCTTCCTTGTCTCCACTGAAGCTTTCCAACACTTGCTTTTACCTTACTTCATGATCAACCTCTCATTTATTTAGCCATTGATCTCAATTTCACTAACTTATCTTCCTTTAACACCCACTATATTTGTTCTACTTCAGAGTGCTACTTATTCCCCTTATCTCATCATCACCCACCCCTAATGTACCTACCATGCATTGTCATCTTGGCTATGAATACAAGGTCCTCTATACCCTTTTCAACTAATGACATCTTGATCAAACAATTTGTAAACTACTATGGATATTCCACTAGAAAAAAATGTCATGATAAATCTTGTAAGGTTATGCAATATTTTATTATTCAATTCATTTCCTTCGATTTCAAATTTATTATCACCATCTTAGTGCTTACATTTACGAAAATCACTAAAATATGAAAATGAAAGAACGAGAAAATGAATGTACCATCCATAATGTGAATGGATAATGTGCCTATGACCTAACAGATGATAATGCAGCAAATGGCATGGGGGAAAACTGGTTCATAGTGATTCTTGGATAAGTATGAGATCCCTACACTTAACTCTGTTATTTACACCTGTAGATTACATGTTGGTGATATGTTTGACAAAATGTTTGTCATGGCTAGTAGGGATCTAGTCAAGGTCTTGAACTAGTATTTGCTTTAGTACTTTCATTTACCTGTTACTTTATTGATTTGAAGAGATGGATCAATTTTGGGCAGTGTCCTCGGCTATGAGCCTAACAAAGTGGCTTAAATCCAAAGGTTGTTGGTCGCTCTCTTGCCCGTAGCATGAGAGAGACTATGGCCCAAGAGACCTAAAACAACAGTGGGACCTAGGGATAGGCTATCTTATGAGGGTTCTATTGATGATGTTGAATGTATGTATGGTGTGTTTGTGTCGGTTCCACTTCCTTAATGTGACTTAGGAGTTCGAATCATATCATAGTGGCCTCTGATCGCATGTTTACCCTAGCTGGCCGGTTGCTTGGGTAGATGTGGGAGGAGGGTGTTACAGAAGAAAATCATTCACACATAGAAACACTAGGATTGGTTGGAGACCAGGGCAAAACCCACTATGGGGAAAACCCTTTCAAATTCTTCTTCTTCTTAGATTGTCATAAAATGATTTAGCAAAAGAGAGTACAATGATCCATATCTTTATCTATGTAACTAACCATAAAAAAAAATACAACATCCATAAATGAAATCAAAAAAGCTTATACTTGAAAATATGATTATGAAGTCTGTAATGAATTGTCACTGTCTGCAGTCAATTGTCGAACCTTACAATCAAATATTTAGACAACTAGGATTCCATCATTTAGGTCTCGGTCACACGCAGGAGGAATCATGCGAGCGACTATAGCAGCCCAATCGCACCCTTAAGCCTGGCATGTGAGCGACTGGGGTCAGATCTGGTTTGAGAGAAGCGAGCGACTATGATTCTTAAACACTAACTCCCAATCGCATATATGGAGAGTTTTCCATGCAACTAGAAGGCTTTAGTCTCACAAATGGGCTTATGTGCGAGGGATTAAGGTCGAATCCATCCTTTGTTGTGCCTGTGATTGTGGCCCAAAACCCTAAAACAGATGTGAGCTTCGATCCCTGCAATTTCACCTCAGAGCGAACCTATTCCTTTGTGGACAAGCCTCAAACCTGTGCGAGCCAAAAACCAAGGTAGAAGAGTGTCTCATGATGGTGTCCAAATGAGGTAGAGGTAACTTATATTTATAGTCTTCCAAGGGTGTCCACTTTTCATTAGAGCCGATCTTGTCAAATGTGCACATGTGGGTTTTTCTTCATAAGTACACTTTCCATTTCTGTTTTGATTGGATATTTAGGTCGATTTTGGTCCTCTCGAAAAGAGGAATTCAATGCAATCATTATCTCCATCATGTGAGTTGTCCAAAGTGGAATCCGATTGTCGTT
This sequence comes from Pinus tabuliformis, assembly GCA_031772625.1. Lineage (NCBI taxonomy): Eukaryota > Viridiplantae > Streptophyta > Pinopsida > Pinales > Pinaceae > Pinus > Pinus tabuliformis. The sequence continues at coordinate 616,167,013 of CM062820.1, forward strand.
GCATATTTTAACATCCCTAGTAAACTAACTGATGTAGATTGGTGCACCTCACCCAATGTGGTATGACCCACATAACTATTAACAATAAATTATCCAAATACTTAGAAAAATTGACATAAATAATTGAGCTAGCCACTAGGGATTTTAATTTTTTTACGAGGGAAAGCCTTATGATAACCCCTATTCTTCTTTAAAATATTTACATGGAGGGTGACTCAATTGCAACTCAGAGTAGCAACTAGTAACCTTGAGGACTTAATGAGATTGAACCTATGACTTATGACCTCCATGTCAAAACCATGATTTGGGTAGATGGTTCAACCAACTGAGCTAATCTTTTAGGCTCATTGATTAAAACTTACCTACTACTACATGTCTTTTAAGTTCATTTGGGATTTTTTGAGTTAACATAAGAAGATATAATAACTGAGCTAAATGACATTGTGAGGATTTATTAGGAGCTATCCATAATGATATGGTTTGTGCTCATATACTTAGGTTTTTAAATAAAATATCCATATTACAACATTGTATTTATAAAATTCATATGTATTAATAATATTTTAAATGAGGTTATGTATCCTTAAAACTGATTGGTATTAAAGATTGTATATTATTAAGGTTGCATTTTCTTATCTAACAATGTCATACGTGGTAAGCATTTTACCCCAAAGGAGTGCAGTCGCTCAAAAACTTACTTAAGGACACTATTTTTGGGAATTATTTGGGTTTCATGGGAGCTATCCATACTGACATGGTTGTGCTCGTATACTCTCCTTTTTAATAAAATATCCAAATTACAACATTGTAATTAAAAAATTCATATGTATTAATAATATGTCAAATGAGGTTAGGTTGATATCAAAGATTATATATTATTAAGGTTGGATTTTCTTATTTAACAATGACGTACATGGTAAGACTTTTGCCCCAAAAGAGTACAGTTGCTCAACAACTTACATAAGGACATTGCTTTTGCCTTGGCCTTAATTAAATAATTAACTTTGAGTAAGGAAAAACTTCTCCTCCCCTTTCCAAGGTCAGGGAATGTATTTTTTCCTAAGTCATATATAGGCCATGAAATATGAAAATGAGGTAATGCCAAAAAATAGATAATGCAAAAGAACATTTGAATCACTTACCTAGGAGAAAGAGGGGGTTATGATGTCACAAGCATTGAGGAGGAAAAGTAAGGAAGTAAAAAAAAAACACATCATCTCATCAATTCCTCCTCCGTGCATGATAAAGGTTACACATTCCAAAAGCAAACTTTCAAGTCCTTCACTCATTCTCCATGCAAGAGAAGGGTGGTACATTACCAAATTCTATGTGTAGACCATGCGATGACACCATCCCCTTACACAAATTCCTTCTCCACCCATATATATCTCACTTTTAGAGTTGAAGGGATTTTTTTCCCACCTTTAGCCACCATCCTTACATTGTGTTTCATCATGTTGACTATGCATTGTGTTATAGGCCATTTTGTCACATCTGATCAATAGGCCTACAACCGGATCAATCCACATCTATGAACATGTTGTCATCATCCCTACATAAATCCCTAAACATGACCTTTCCAAATGTCTAAGTTTCTTGGTCTAACAACTAAAAATCAATGCTTTTAAGACCCAAAGCACCCCGCACCTTTAACCACCTACATTCAGCATTGGTTTCTCCTTTCTGCACCAATTTTGGTCAACATTAGTTGCTCCTTGGTGGGCGTGCACTGATTCTAGAAATTCGGGAAAATTGAAAAGATTTATGAAGCTTCCGAGGGTTATTTTAACCATTTACCTTGGATAAGAAGCTTGAGTCCTATCTGATCCTAACTTGGAGGCTTCACCTCTTATCTATTGAGCTCATCCTCCCATCATAAGTGTATCTTGGGCTCATTATGATAAATCTTAAACTACCATCCCTCTCCTATAAATTTATTGCCATCCATAACATCTCGGTTGGCTTTTGGAGATGCATAGTACCCTCATGTTGTTGGTTTGAACCTAAGGAGTCATCACTTTCATGCATTAGGGTTGGTGTTGAAGTGTGCTTTGTGACAAGGAAGGACAAGTCAACTTGGGGAGACATCTACAAAGTCAGACTTCTATTTATGGTTGTACTCTCTCCTATTTTTGTTAATACAAATAACATATTGTTTTCCTATATTTGATGTGTTATGTTTTCACTCATATATTTCAATGGTTGTCTCACTCATTGAATAGAGGTTTTAGATTATGCTACATAGATCCTGGTTTCTTTGCTTGTTTTAGTCATGTGTGCAAGTTCTAATTATATCGTTTGGAGCTACAATTGGAGATTACAAGCAAGGAGGAAAGGAAGTCTTGCTACAGATCCAAGGCATGTTTCTTTCCAATACTCTAATTTCTCTAAGGAAAAAATTGAAGTCTTTTGTATGCTGATGTTCTAGACCAGGCCACGAGGTCTAGGGATTTCACCTTTGTCTGCAATCGTGAAAATTTTGCATAAAAAATTGACGACTCCATTGGGGATCAATTTTCCCTTAGTGGTTTCCTTGACCTTAACACTTTTTCACCTCTCAAATTGACCTTGAATGACTCATTTAGGCATTGATTGACCTTAGGAAAACACCTTGTTGAGCTTGTTTGCATTTCATGTGTCGTATTTTAACTGAAACTACCCTGTTGCATTCCTGTTTTGAGATAGAGTGCTTCAACGCACCTGTTCCTTAGTTGTACCTGCACTGCAACACACCTTCTCCTGCGATGATTGCATTGCAACACACCTTCTTCTATGTTGCGCCTATGTTGATTCCTGTGTACTTTCACTAGAATGCACTTTTCCCTGTGTTGCACCTGCATTGTAATGCACTATTGTCCCTTATGCACCTGCACCGATCTTGTAGGATAAAAAAAATTGCATTCCTTGCCTTGATTTTTTATCTGCTTTGGTCCAAAATGTTTTTTTAAGTGTTCTAAGTTTGTCAATGTCTCTTAAAAGCCATCTTAATGTTTGTATTTGGTTTTATTTCCCTTTGGTAAGAATTTCTTTTGTTTTTTCCTTTTCTTATCAATTAGGTCATTTGTAAACATTGAGCTTGATTGTTGATTGAATTGAAGAAATTTATATCACAATCATATTTTGTGTGATTTCTCTTATCAATGATCTTTCTGCATCTTAGTTTTCTTTGCATTTGAACATTAAAACAAAAAACGATTATTTGCATTCCATATAGGGCTTTAATTTTGTTTGGAATAGTGAAGTTGATGAGATTGATTGTTGCATCACTTGTTTGTTGCAATGTTGATTGATTTCTTCTTCCCCTACTTAGTTAGGCCTTTCATTATTAAAAAGAAAATGAAAAGAATTACTTTCATCATGTTAGTTGCATCATAGGTGTTCAAGTGATATCGAATTTTGAGGCTTGAAATCAAAATTTAATTCAAGAAAAACTATAAAATTCACTCAATTAACCTAATGAGCATTTGAAACATTAATGCAAACATCTATAGGTCTAGGCTAGGGATGTGTTATGGCATCTTTAAGCATGGGAGTTGTCATTTTTTTCCAGCTTTGCATTCCATCGGTGAATTCCATGTACGTAAGTGTATCATATCATTTTCCAATGGAACAGTGGGACAATCCTCTCATTCCCATGACACAGGGGGGCAATCTTCCCATTCCCATGGCACAGGGGAGAAGTTCTCCCATTCCCATGAAACCTCCTGCAAGAAAACAAGTCATTGTCTTTTATTGGAGTTAAATGATAGAATCTTGTCTCCCTTCTCACATGCCTTTCTAGGTCATGGTGAACACTTATAATATAAACATATTTCACCCTATTATTAATGAAGGTGCCTCTATTATCATTCTATCCTGCACTACTTGGAAAACTTTGGGTTCCCCACAACTTGTCTTCATCGTTATGAATCTATTATCTTTTAACAAAAGAACTAGTCAACCTTTAAGGATCCTTCCTCATTTGCCTATTACTTTGGGAGGAAAAACTATATGTATTGATGTTATGGTAGCCATAGACCCCTTCGATTTCAATTTACTCTTGGAGTGAGACTATGTTTATGCTATGAATGTTGTCGTGTCCACACTCTTTCGAGTGATGTGCTTCCTACATGATGGAATGATTGTGACTATCGATTAATTTTCATTTGTTGCTCCTAATTTGACTTCCAATCATCTTAATTCCCTGAGCGTTCTGAATATGCAAGTGGTATCTCCCCCACCACAGGTTAATTATGTGGCAACGTGTTCCTTGCTCATGTCAATTGATGATCTAGTTGGTGATATAGTGCATCATTTACTGGGGCATTAGAGTCTAATATTTCCATTGGATCCTTTGAAACCTTCCAGATCATTGTTCTTCCATCTGATGAGAACCTCTTGGAATCCATGGCCTCCTGGAGATCATGATCGAGGTTCCTAGAGCAGAGTTCCTTTTCTTGTGTCAAACTCGTTAAAAAATGAAACAAGGTCACATGAGCATAGTTCTTTTCTTATGTCAAGCTCATTAAAAAATGAAAAAAACCCCCTTTCAATTCCATTCTTTGATTAGATCTCGTAAATTCCCAATCGAGTCTTTCACTTGATCTCGTAAATGAACCTTCATTCCATCCACCTATTAGTAACTAGTTGTCTACTTAGGTGAATGAAATGAAGCTCAGGGGGCATGTGCCTAGAATTGAGTCATTATGTTGGGGACATGCAAACTTATTTCAAGCGTAGTTTTTATCTGTTTCAAGCTAGTGTAAAAATGAAACCACTCTTAAGCATAATTTTTCTCATGTTTCAAGCTTGTCAAAAAATGAAACCATCTTCAAGTATTCTCAAGCATAGTTTCCCATGTTTCAAGCTTGTGTAAAAATGAAACCATTTTCATCCTACCTCCCGTGATTGCCATTTTTATCAGACTATTTCTGCAAGATAAGCCTTGGTTTTCTCATTCCATCATCACCATCTGTTTGGCCAATCATAAAATTTCACTCGGTTGTTTTACCCTTTCCTGAGGAACCACTGTGATTAGTAGTCTTATGAGCCAATATCTTGACCTTTGTGTGTTTTGAGAAGTTCCATCATGACGAGAACTAGATGATACCCTTTATACCACTCATTCCTCTAGGAGCAGTCCTCTATGAGCAATTTTTTTTTTGGATCTTTATTTTTGATAGTTTATTTGTAAATTGTTTTTTAATAATTTCAATCTTAATGTTTTCTTAATTTTTTTATTAGTTTTTTGTTATGTTTAGGTCCCTTGACAATTGGAGCTTACAAACAAGGAGGAAAGGAAGGCTTGCTACATATCCGAGATAGGCTTCTTTCAAATACTCTAATTTCTCTCAGGAAAAAATTGAAGTCCTTTGTCTTTTGTTGTTCTAGACCAAGCCACTAGGTCTAGGGAATTCACCTTTGTCTGCAATCATGAAAATTTTGCATAACACATTGGTAATTCAGAGAGCTTGTCAATGACATGAGAGATGAAGATCAAGGGGAACCCATGGTCGAGTAAAGGAACAATAATGTGTTGATTCTTGTTCTATGGGATGTTAGGTACATGCTAGTAATGGTTTTGATAAAAGTGCACTAGCATGGTTGACATGAGATTCTTTCCTTCTCCTTGTTGGTTTTCTTATATAGCTTAGATGCTACAACGTTATCAACGACGATTCTCAAGAGACAGAAAGAGTGATAATTCTTATCCTTGTCACCTCATAGCTTAGTTTAGGGTTGATGTCTACAATGAATGCCTATTGCTATTTGGAAAATCACTCATTGACAACCATTTTTTATGTTCATAATTCATAAAAATAACTGTTATTTTATTTTCAATGCTTTTAAGTTCATATTCTCAAGTCAAGTTCTTTCCACTTGTTTTCATTCGCTATTTTATGGAATCAACATTTAAGTTTCTAATCTAAAGTTTGTAGCTATAGTTTCTCAAATTTAGATGTAATGTGGTTCTAGAATGCCCCATTGTATAAGGTGGTTATCTAGGTATATGTTAGATAACTACTTATTTAAGGAGAGCAATACTTATAGTAAAAGAATATTAGACCTATGATGAAGTGTTAGTTTTAGACGTAGATAATGAAAAAAATGGATTTAAGTGTAATTGTAAACTAGAGAACTAAGTATGAACATCAACAATATACAAGAACATTACACAAAGACAATGATACAACTTGTCAATTAGATCTAGCTCAGGCATTGGAGAGGAATAATTACTATCCTAATCACTAAACTTCAAGTCCCATTAGTGATATATTCTCTCCTAGTGAGCCAATTGTAATTGAAACTCTTTGTGGGTTACAAGGAATATCTCATCCTTACCTACATGTTGGAGGGTGAGATATATAAGAAAAAAGAAAACAATAATACAATTCAAATTACATGTTACTATTGTGATTATAAAAGTATAAAATTAAGTAGTGATTGTAAGATAATAAAATATCCTATTCAACACACCTTGAGATGTTCAAATTGTTTTTAATTCACTTGCCACATCCCTCTTAATGAAAAACAACAAATACACCCTGTCTACATTTGGTGTATTGGGAAACATTGGTGATAAGAAGAATCATCCAACATTTGTATTCCTCATTTGGTAACTAACTTCCTCTTCATTTTTTTATTATTATCAATAAAAGCTAGAATTGTGTTATAATGAAAGTGTTTACATAGATTACAAAAAAAATGTACAAGTAAATACATGATGGATAGACCACAGAGGTATCATAATTTCCCTACATATCATGACCTTACTAAAAAAAAAAATATTTAGTGTGTGAGAGTGATAACTAAAGACCACATATCATCTAGATAGTCTGAGAACTAAGGTTGTCTCACTAAGCATCTAACATATGATGCTTATGGATTAATGAATAGAACATAATAAGAAGTGGAGAGTATATAGCCTAACAAAAAATATCCAAACAAGTGTGGAAATGTATAGTTAAACATAACAAAATGTAGACATAAGGAGAGTAGGTCAAACTAGACTTCATTGGACTCTCAACCTAAGAAATACCATCATGATCATCAATGGTCTTCTCAGTAGTTAGCACACTCCTCATTTTAAGATTGACCAAATTGAGGATGCTTTTCAAATTGCTACAAAGCCTTTGGTGATAGGTCTGAGGGTTATCACAAGAAAGTTAAGCATGTTAATACATAATATATGTATCTCTTTATGTAGAAATCCAATAGACACAAAGTCCCTAGTGTGCTAGTGCATCTCCCATACCTACTTGAAGCAGGTTTTCTTTCTTGTTGTATGATTAGGGTCCTCAATGGGGGCATACAAACGTTCTCCTTTAGCCCAACCAATTCTCTTTCCTCTTTATTACAACCTCTTGTTAAAGCTACATAACCCTCTATAAGCATCTTCAAAATGTTTGATACGGAAGGTAGAGTGTAGATTAATATTCAACATTTCAAGTTTGAAGGAGGCCCCCCATTAATGACCAAGGAATGATTCCCTACAACATTTTTTCTCACACGTATAAGAGCTTAAACCTAAAGGAGTATGAATGACCTACCTAATATGTCTTTTCATTGGCTCATCAACTTACTCCCTAGTAGTTGTTCAATGCTTTCTAGAGGTAGGCCAATACATTTGAATGGGAATGGTTGCCCTTACCCAAGTCATCATTGTTCTCCCAAATGAAGATTGGGTTATCTTTATCCATCCTCCATCAAAGCTTGTAAACTAAATTAAATACCTTACAGGGAGAGGAAAAAAATGGTTTCTGATAGTTATGCTAGGGCTGTAGGATGATCTAAATGTAATAATCATATGGGTTTATATTACCATTGAAATAGGGGCTCCTTGAATGGTCTTAATGAATAGGAGACACCTTGCCATGATGTTCCGTAATATCGACATATACTAATTGTCTTACACCACTACAAGGAGAGAATTCCATATAAGGTTCCCATCTTGAGCATAGCTTAGCATGTCACCTCCACTTTCCATACTCATATAGTTCTCATCATTTGAAGATGTGCATGCATTAATTGTCCATTAGCCACCCACCCTTAACATAGCTAGTTGTCACTCCATGAGGGAAAATTCATCCTCTTCATTACTTGTCAGATTTTTTGACAAATTCAAAATATTTAATGTCTTCTTTGAGATTTTCTTCGCCAATTAGTTTCACTACACTCATCTAAACTTCTTCATGTGCCTCTTAGACAACACTTTTTCACCTCATTCTCTAGATGACTTCTTCTTTTGTTATATTTTCCTCGTCATTATCTTTCTCTCATTACCTCCTATAACATATCTTCCTTGTCTCCACTGAATCTTTCCAACACTTTCTTTTACCTTACTTCATGATCAACCTCTCATTTCTTTAGCCATTGATCTCAATTTCACTAACTTATCTTCCTTTAACACCCACCATATTTGTTCTACTTTAGAGTGCTACTTATTCCCCTTAACTCATCATCACCCACCCCTAATGCACCTACCATGCATTGTCATCATGGCTATGAATACAAGGTCCTCTATACCCTTTTCAACTAATGACATCTTGATCAAACGATTTGTAAACTACTATGGATATTCCACTAGAAAAAAATGTCATGATAAATCTTGTAATTTTATGAAATATTTTATTATGTAATTCATTTCCTTTGATTTCAGATTTATTATCACCATCTTATTGCTTACATTTACGAAAATCACTAAAATATGAAAATGAAAGAACAAGAAAATGAATGCACCATCCATAAAAAATGAACATAGGATGTGACCTAGGAAACCTAATATCATAGAAAACCTTGCTAGAGTGTGAGGCCTATGCTCCACTCTACTCTCTCACTCTCTCTCTCTCTCTCCCCCTCTCTTTTTAGTTATGAAAATGCAGGTACAATGAAAGGGGCATTCACTGTGGAGTTTCATTTGACATTGTGGTCTGAAAGGTTATTGTAGAATCTTCTACTTATCCATTATGCTTTTAAATCCCACTCTTATATGCTTCACTCAACTCTAGAATAAAGTATAACGCTAAAAGAATAGAACCCCCTTTCTTCCTAGCAACTAAGTATTTAACATAGCTTGATCACTGTTGAGGGTTATAGTTAGGGTTTTTGCATGCCTCAACCCTCAATTGATGTTAGGGTTTCGGACCCTATAGAATCTTATTAAAAGTCCACATATGTCTAGCTCACATGTATGAGTAACGGGAGTTGATGTGACATCTACTCAGTACCATGGTGGTCAACAAGTTAGTCCAATGTGTAAGAGCCATAACTTCTGCACATGAAGTTCAACTGAAGTAATTTTCACATAGTTGGAAAGCTCTTGGTGTGTGGAATAGCTTTGAGGGGCTAGGAGCTATGCTTGCAAATTTTTGACCACAAAAATGCTATTTGATGTCTCAAATAGTATTTGGAAGGTTCTATACTTCAAATCTCCAAACTAGTACTTGCCACTAAAATGGGCCCTACAAGCCAATTCCTTTAATTTTTCCACTAAGAAAGTACCAAGATAAATGACTCATATTCATTTTGTTTGATATAATACAAATGATCAAATGAATTCACCATTTCATTTAATACGTGGTAAAAGTTAGTGACTCAACCTTAATATGTCGAGGTCAAATCATTTACCCTCAATGTGAAAATACACCTGTACTGAAAGAAGCAACCACCTTACAATAACCCAAAGAGTAGAAAAAATCCACAAAGTGAGTCCATATTTTGGTTTAATGCCCACCTAAATCATTTTCTAGTTATATTATAAGTTCCACAATAATCTACTCCTTATCATAATAAAATGCTCTTCACAAATCTCACCATAAATCTATACCTACATTACTACTCAACTTTATAAAGCAAGAAATACATTTCAAACAACAATTCTTATAATATTCATTACTTTACTTAAAAATCATTAACATGACTTTGAAAGTTTAAGTTTTTTTCAACCAATACCTCATGGGTGCCATTCTAAATTTGAATGTCTCTCCATGCCCATTTTCTAATGCCTTAAAAAAAACACTTATCTCACAAAACACAAGAGAAGAAATTCTAATTGAGCTTTGAATAAATACTATCCACACTTCATGTAATTAGAAATTATGGTGTCCATTTATAGCCTTTTGATTAAGCTAATATTCAATTAGATTTCCTTTTAAACCATGACATTTCCCATTGGAATTCATAAATCTTGGTAACATAATCAACTAAATATCGCCTTTATATATTATTTAAGTTGGTTGGTCACAAAAAAATGTAGTCCAAAACAAGTTCTAAGAAAGCACACTAAATCATATAACAAGTTAAACACCTCTTTGTAGCCTTATCCATAGATAGACTACCATGTCTTCTGTCAATAAATAATAAATAATAATATCTCACACGCATTTTCCATTTTGGCTATTTTCTTACCTACCCTCTTAGTATGACTTTTTCTTTAACACATATATTAAGATTAAATACATTGCATTATCATTTAAAAACCTTTGTTAATTCCGAGTGGGTTTTTAAATTCAATGATGGAACATACCCATACATACATCCATGGAGCATAGGAACCGACACGGAAAAAAATCAAGAACGGTATAGTCCCATCGATCGACCATGCATTCAATACTCTAGATACCTTTCGAAATATTTCTTTAACAATATCTTTTCCTACCTAGTGGCCGGACTTCACTTTCTGGCCATGGTCGGGACTTGGGAGGGACGGAGAAAATCAGATTTTTATTTTAAAATAAATATAATATTGAATAAGATTTAAATAAAATGCCAGCTGTTCAATAAAAATAATGGAAGAATAAAGGCATTAGGGTTGCTTGCTGTAGTACTTTATATTTCGAAGCAAGCAAATTGAGGATGCCCAAAAGCCTTTTGTTTACCATTATCAATTTCCACCATCGCTGTTCCCTTTCCTCCCCTCCCCTACCCTTCCATTTCATTCGCAGGTGCGCGTGCAAGCGAGGAGCGAGAAACCTATGCCTGCTAGCAAGAAGTTCATCGATATCAATGTTGGCCTTCTGATGCCACCTCACGCCTTCCCCCCGAAACAAATTTCTCAAGAGAGGACGGAGGATCTTCTTCACAAAAAGCCGAAGCCGAAGAAGAAGAAGAAGACCAGAGATCAAACCCTGGGATCGCGCATCCAGCTTCGGTGTACGGCCATCCAGAAGTTTCTTCTAGACCAGACCACCGGCTCGGAGAGGAGCATCCGGGAAACCTTCGGTGACAATCCCGACACGAGCAAGGCTCTCAGAATGTAAGCGGACATTTTTTTTTTTTTTTTTCCTATTTTTTAACAGAAGAAAAAAAAATGTTTCTTTCCTTTAGTGTAAGAAATTCGAGTGAGATGCGGTTATAAACGTGTTTTACAGGGCCGATGTATGTATTTTGCAGGTTGGTGAAGCAGCATAGGGTTAAGCGCTTCGGATGTGGAGGGAAAGCCAATCCGTTTGTGTATATGGTCAGAATTAGTAGAAAAATGTGCTTTGGACTTGATCTTTATGTCGCCGTTATAATCTTTTCTTTAAATTTCTTCGACGGACGGCTTGACTTCCCGTCCGGGAGCCTTTTCTTTTAGCTAGGGTTTCGTTGCAAGTCGCTTTCTTTTTTTCTTTTGCAGTTTTTTGGCCGTTTTTTCGTTTGCAGTTTTTTGGCCGTTTAATCTTGAGTTAGGGGGACAATTCTCTGCTAAATTTGTAAATTGTTGGCGCAGGCGCTAATTCCCCCTAATATGAGCGAGCTCGAAAGGCTGGAAGAGGCAAATGCCGTGGGAATGATATGATCCGGTCACGAGGAACTCGAAATTGCCTTCAGGAATCTTCATCAGCTGTAAGTTTTAACGATTCAAGATTGCTGCGGGGAATATCGTAAATTGTTAAAATTCCTGATAGATTTTTGTAAAGGTTATGAAGAAATCTGTCGGGACGCCTGTGGGACGTTAATAAAGATTTCGAGGGTTTCCTCGTTTGATGAACTACTATTCTGTTTTTACCTGTGTAAAGAACCGCTGTATTTTTCAATTCCTGCGAAAAGTTATTTTTGATAATTGTATTGGTCGGTGGACGCTCTGGGAATACAGCTTGTTTTAACCCTAACTTACATACAGACTCTGTTCTTCTTTCTTTTTTCAGTGGTTTGGTGATGGCTCTTGGTGTGTTGTTCTCTGTGTTTCTAGCTTGTATAAGAGGAATTGCTTTCCCTCTGTTTTTCATATGTTTCATGGTAAATTTAAAGGATGATCTAGATACAGATTTAGCTTACAGGTTATCCATTGAATCATGCCTACAGCTTTTCTTAGGAACTTATCTTCGACTTGAAATAGCTAATGTTATGCCGCACAGTTGTATTAACTATATTCTGAGTCCTTCTATGTTTTGAAATCATCGATTACCCTGCCTTTCCTGGTTTGGGGCACACATAGGAAAATTTCAAGATTTAGATGGATTTTGGTCAACCAGTGTGAAAGAAGGTCCAGATGTAACCATGGCCATCGTTACACTGATGTTGTTAGGTACTGGTTTTCATTAATGGTGGTTTTCTACTTTGTATGGTTTCGAAAAGCAAGAGCCTGCCAAGTGCTATTTTATTTCATTTTTAAAGAGTATATTTATATATTTTTTTATTCCCTTCCCATCCATCGTATCTTAAAAAGCTGAACCCATAGGATTGCTAATTTAAAAGTCAAAGTATTAAGATGTCCATGTCTTTAGTTTTTATTCCACGAAACGAGTAAAGAAGATATTTGCTTTTTATGGGGTCCAAAATCTGAAATATTTTTACTTTATTGTTTTAATACCACAAATGACGATATTGTCTCAAAAATTGCCCATGGGTGCCTTTTACGATCTTTAATATCCTATCCTTATCTTTTAGGTAGAAGATACCAATATTGACAAACGGCCCCGAGATGTTTAGCACTCTCGTAGCAGTGAGAACGACATACCAATTTTGCATTTACATTTAGTGAATCTCATTGATATTCTTTGGATGAGTGTGGCGTAACTCAACTTTGTGAATCTTGTTATTAAAGTTTGGCAAGGTATTTCATTGCAAAGGTTACTTAGATGTATTCATCCCTCTCTTGCTTTTCTAAGTCACAAAGATTTGTGGGACTATTGAAATATACTAAAATGATCATCGCTTAGTGGAATTTATAGGTGGATTGAGAGAGCCTTTTTTAGATTTTGGTTACACAGTAAAACTCTTATCTTTGACCTTTAAATATTTGACTTATGTTGAGAGCTTAGAGGATTGATATGTCAAAGAACCGTGAGATATAGTAGTCTTTAACCAACTGGTACCTTCTTTGTATATTTATGTGGTTATTTTTTTCAACTTTCCCAATTTACTTGATGTGTTTTATGCGAAATGACATATAGACTTTGCGCTGTGTGTTGTTGTGTTCGAGGGCTAACATTAACCTACATTTGTCATCCCATGTGAAGGATAATATTAGCTTTGTTGTGTCCAATGTAAGAGAGAAGGCTGCTTTAATTGTGTGGGTGAAATATCCGCACCGCCCTTGCCTATGTAAGAGAGAAGGTTGCTTTCATTCTCTTAAGATAAGAGATATCTAGGGAAGGCGTTACCTTACCTCCGAGTGAAGCAAAACCAAGAATGTTCAACTAGTTAGTTGAATGACGGACGGAAAATACGAGAGATAGTATTTTTGTTGGAATCCAATGCCATGCCATGTTGTCCTATATAGATTAACCCTCTAGGGCCCGCAAGTTGACTTGTAAGAAGGATCAATCAAAGGGGGAATGATGATGGGGTATATATATTTTGTTTAGACAAAAAAATACTTAAAATAAAATACGTATTAAAATACTAATGTATTTATTTTGTACTTACGGCTATTTATTTTATATTGTATGAAGTCGATGGGTTCCAACTTTTCATTATTTTATTGCCATTCGGACCTCGAACAGTGCAAACCCACGACTTTACGGTGTTCTGGGCGAACAATTTTCTTTATTCATTTTTCGGACGTCACTAGGTACAAAGCAAAAAGGACTAGATATGATATCGGATGTAATTGGTTTTTTTACCATGAGGTCATTATCTATGAGAGTGTCAATGTTTCTCAATCACAATTTTGTTTGTTAAATGAAATTTTATTTGATTACATGGTTTGAAAGAAGTTTTTCGGTAAATGATTTTTATTTTTAAACGAAAAGAGGTATTAGCTATAAAAGTGTTTTTGTTTCTTTATCGCAAAGTTTCTAAATCACATATTGAGGGGGCTCTTTTATTAGATGTACTGTTATTAGTTTTGAATTATGTTATTAATTTTTGAAAAAAAAACACATATTGAGGGGACTCTTTTTAAGTTTGATTATCTTGCTGCTTAATTAACCTAAATTATTTCACAAAATTTAAAGATTTGCATTTTTATTATACTTTGAGTGGAGGAACCTTTTAATTAATTAATTAATTAATTTTTTTTTTTAATTTTTTTTTTTTAACCGAGTACTCGTGAAATAAATTGTTTATTTTCAATGATTTGATGAATTCATTGTTTCGTAATTTGCATAAATTGCATAGATCGAGTTTGACTCGAGTTTAGCTCCTTTGACGTTACTAAATCTGTCTTCATGTCACTTGTTTCCTTTCACAATAGTCCAACCGTGGTTGAACCACATCTATTTTGAGATTGCCCCTTGGAAATTCCTTTGATGAGTCTAATGTAAATTGCGTAAATGGCTTATGTCGAGTTTGACTTGAGTTTAGCTCCTATAGCCTCCGTTGTCACTCTTCCAAACTTGGTTGAACAACTTCTATTTTGAAGTTGCAACTTGGAAATTCCTTTGATATCGATATGTTAGTTGTTTTTACCTAGGGAGAGCATCTTTAAATGCTCTACCCCATGATAAACTTTGCACTTAATTCCTTAAAGAAGGCGCGTCGATTGAAAATCATTGTACTTAATAATGTCAATTTGATATAATAAACCGAAACTCTAGTCTAGTCAAGTGCTGCAGTTGTCTTAGAGTTTAGAAATTTAAACATACTAGTTCCAAATCTTTTAAGTAGACCAGGTCCAAACTCTTTTTTACCCAAATGTGAGGTCAGTGAGCTTTGACCTCATACATTGGGGTTGTGGTAGATATTGTAAACCATGGTTGTGGTAGTTGGGTTGAAATCTTAGATCCACGGTTGATAGAAAAGGTCATCATCTTTTACCAAAATGATGGTCCTCTCAAAATCTTTTGCGATTTAGTTGGATAAGTGAAAGGTGATGACAACGGCAGTTCTTTGAATTTGTAGATTAAAACACGCTCAATGAGCTTTGACACCCATCAAACTTTGAGGTTGTGATAGATGTTATGATCCATTGTTGTGTTAGTTGGGTTATATTAGGGTTTTGAAATTTTTAGATTAAAACAAGTTCAATGTGCTTTGACACACTCATCAACATTGGGGTTGTGATAGATATTATAATCCATGGTTATGCTAGTTGGGTTGAAATCGTGAACCCATGGTTGATATCGGAGGTTGTTTTACAAAAACATGATCCTCTTCAACCCCTTTTATGCGTTTGAAGGGTTTGGAAAAAAATGCGTTAAAGGGTTGAAAAAAAGGAACATATGGAGCAAAATATTACATGATCCTCTCTAATCCTTTTTATGCGTTGTAACCTGAAAAAAAAGGGGAAACCTATGGAGCAAAAGATCACGTTTTACGATTTAGTTGGATGAGTGAGTTGATGACAACTACAACTCTTTGATAAGCACATTCTCAATTTATGTGACATTAATATGCAGCATTGGGTTTGCTTCTTTAAGTTTATTCATAATAAAGGCATTTGGTTGTGGAGGAATATGGGATTCAAGTCAACCATTTTAAATAAAGTTGGTTTTTATTTTTTATTTTTTAATTTGCTTTACAAAATTCATAATGGATTTAGTTTTTATTCACCATGGAAGCACTTGGTCGGGGAATCTGGGGTTTAGTCTACTAAAAAAATTTAACTTGATAACATCAACTTAATGGTGAAAACGGTATATATTGATTTGATTTAAATTATGTGAGTTTAGTTGAGTGGGTGGAAAAATTATTTGTAATCCCCCTTTGTATTTGGGTTTTATTTTTGTGAAATATCATGTTGGTTTGTTATGGCAAGTCTAAAAAGGGTGGATATTCATAGGTGAGACATTTTGGCTTTGGCTAAGTTGTAAGCTTCTCTAAATTTTGGTTTGTTAGTTGTTGGCAATAACCTAGGGGTTATAGTGAGATTAGGATATGAACTTTGACGTCTTTTAGGGGTTATAGTGAGATTTGGATATGAACTTTGACGTCTTTTAGGGGTTATAGTGATATTTGGATATGAACTTTGATGTCTTTTAGGTAACTTTGATTAGTTATCGATTCTTCTTTCTTTAAAAAAGAAAAAGATATAATTAAATTATTCCCCTCTAGCATTCCATCAATGAAACGACAATAACTTGTGATCATTGGATATGAACTTGGACCTCTGATAGGTAACCTTGATTAGTTATCCATTCTTCTAATTTAAAAAAGAAAAATATATAATTGATTTATGTCCCTCTAGCTTTCCATCTCAAGAACAAAGGCTCAATGACAAAGAGGCCTTCGATCTCAAGAACAAAGGCTCAATGACAAAGAACAAAGGCTGAATGACAAAGGCACTTAGTGTTCCATCTCAACAACAAAGGCTCAATGACCAAGCCACACCATCTCAACAACAAAGGCACAAAGGCACACATGATAGATGGGACTTTTTGTTTACACTAATTTTCATGTGAACTGAACAAAGGCTGAATGACAAAGGCACTTAGTGTTCCATCTCAACAACAAAGGCTCAATGACAAAGCCACACCATCTCAACAACAAAGGCTCAATGACAAAGGCACACATGATAGATGGGACTTTTTGTTTACACTAATTTTCATGTGAACTCTCTCACTCTGTTAATGAAAATGCTTCACATAAATCAAAACTAGAAATTAACCAACTTGAATATATTAATGAGAATGTTTTGTTAAATCTTATAACTTAGGGTATATTTTTCCCACAACTTGAATATATTAATGAGAATGTTTTGTTAAATCTTATAACTTAGGGTATATTTTTCCCACAAAGATGTAGTACCAAGAAAAAAGTAAATTCTTTTTAGATGTTATAATTACTTGGGGTGCATCTATCTTCTAATTATTGGTTAAAGAAGATTAACATTATAGATAGTTAAGATTAACATTATAGATAGTTAAGATTTCCTCTCTATTTTGAATTATGGATTTTAACTTGAGATTAATGATAGAATTTAAGCTTTTAGTAAAGATAATTTTTGAAGAGGAAGAAAAAATCTCATATATCAATATGATTTGATTTTATGATAATTTTAATTTTTTTTTTGATTTTATAATAATATATATATATATATTTTTTTGATTTTTTGTTCTCTTGTGTTAATAGTTAGTCTACATCCTTAAAATATAATTTGAATCCTCAAATTTATTTGATAATGACTTTAAATATTAATCAAAATCATAAATACATAATTATCATCCCAATTTAAAATACTTGCTATAATTCCAAATTTCAAAATGGTCACTAATCCTAAGTCCATAATTATCATCTCAAATTTGAAATACTTCCTATAATTCCAAATTTTGCACTTCCTATAATTCCAAATTTCAAAATGAACATGACCATGAACATGAACATAAACATGAACGAAGGCCACCTTATGTATTGTGCACATGATTTTATATCTTATTTGTGTTTCATGTGGATTGCACTATCATCTCAAATTTGAAAGACTTCCTATAATTCCAAATTTCAAAATGGCCATGAACATGAACATAAACATGAACGAAGGCCACCTTATGTATTGTGCACATGATTTTATATCTTATTTGTGTTTCATGTGGCTTGCACAAACCTCGTGTCCGATGCCAATATGATCTTTTTGATTCATTCATGTTTTTTTTTGTCTCATGCATTGAACAAACCCATGTTTACTGATTTTGTTTTTCTATGTTTTATTAAGTGGTTCATTGTGTTTTTTCTTAGTAATATGTCAATTTTTTTTTAAATTATTATTATTACTATTCATTGAATAGGTTATGATTTCAATTTATTATTATTACTTAAAAAAATTATTATTTAATTTTTTAAAGTTATTATTATTATTTTTTAGATTATGATTTCAATTTTTTAATTTATTATTATTATTATTATTATTTTCACATTAATTATGATTTTCAAATCACGCTATTATATAAAATTTAATATATATTTTTTTTCATCTACGAAAATGACTTGAAGGTATTTTTATAATTGTGAATAATAATAATAGCAACAGAAAATAATGTTTACTATTCACACAATGGTTAATCATTTATATGATAAAAATGATTAATTATTTATATGGTGATGTTATTTGTTACTTAATATATATAGTATAAAATATATTATATAGACTTTTGAGGTGTAGATCAATTGCTTTTGTGTGTCTCTTAGTTCTGATAGAGACGGATAAAATATATTATATAGACTCATGAGGTGTAGATCAATTGCTTTTGTGTCTCTTAGTTCTGATAGAGACAGATTGAGGATAGGAACCTATTTACTATTTACACCATGGTTAATAATTTATATGATGAAAATGATTAATTATTTATATGGTGATTTTATTTGTTACTTAATATTTCTTTGTTTTTTATATTATATAGATTCATGAGGTGTTAGACCAATTGCTTTATGTCTTGCTTAGTTCTTATAGAAAGGGATTGAGGATAATGATAGAACAAACAATGCGCAGCGGAAATAAAATTAAACAAACATACACAACACATTAAAAAAAACACAAAACCATAACACAGATTTAACGTGGTTCATCCAACCAATTCGGGCTACGTCCACCAGAACAGAGGCATCGGCAATCTTATTATTCAACAGGAGATTACAACAATTTTAATTCTTCACACATACTCTCAGCGCACCCTATTTTCTCTACACTCTCTACACACACACTCAATCTTCTACGGGTTTACATTTCTTATAGCTGGAGCAAAAACTGAATCATAAATTCCCTCACAACAAATATAGGATGCATTAACTTCTCAAAAAATACTGGAGCTAATATAGCAACTAACCCTATTGTTGTCACATACATGAAATTTTTTCCAAAATTAATTAACAGAAAAATCTCAACAATGTCCACCTTGACAACAATTAACTTGATACCCTGTTCATTTATTATTTTTATCTTTTCTGCAAGCCAAGAGAAGCCAGACACCAACGTAGCTTTTTTAACAAAATTGGTTTCGTGAACATGTCTGCACAGTTTTTTTTCGTATGCACCTTTTCAAGAGAAACACCCCTTTCAGTGATAACCTGTCTTACAAAATGGTACTTGATAGGTATATGCTTTGATTTACTATGATAGGCTGGATTCTTAGCCAAATGAATTGCACTTTGACTATCACAAAATAACTTGATGTTGTCATGTAACCTACCAAACTCACCAATCAAACCTTTCAACCAAACCGTTTTTTTGCAAGCATGCGAAGCAGCTATGTATTCTGCTTCAGTAGTGGATAAAGCAACAATACTCTGTAGCTTTGAAATCCAGCTAGTAGCTCCACCTACAAGAGTAAAGACATACCCTGAAGTTGACCTTCTCTTATCCAAATCACCTGCAAAATCGGAATCAACATATCTACAAACAAATTCACTACTTTTGTTATAAGTGATACAATAATCACTTGTGCCTCTCAAATACCGAAGCACCCGTTTCATCGCTGACTAGTGTTCTTTTCCTAGATTTGCCATATATCTGCTGACAACCCCAACTGCATGTGAAATATCTGGTCGAGTACAAACCATCGCATACATTAAACACCCTACTACATTGGAATATGGAATTTGAGACATTTTCTTCATTTGTATTAGGACATAAACTTGAAGAAAGCTTAAAATGGGAAGCTAAAGGGATTGAAACAAACTTCACATTATTCATACCAAACTTCAAGAGTATTTTTTCAATATACCTCTGTTGTGATAGCCACAGTTTACCATTGCTCATGTCTCTGAAAATATCCATTCCCAAAATTTGTCTTGCTACTCCTAGATCTTTCATATCAAATGTGTTAGCCAGCCATCTGAGCCTTTAACATGTTGATCTCTGTTATGCTTTTGCTTGCTAAAAGCATATCGTCAACATACAACACTAAGATAATGAACATGCCAACACTTAATTTTTTAAAGTAAACACAATGATCATATTCACTTCTTATATAATTTTGACTCAACATGAAAGAATCAAACTTGTACCATTGTCGAGGCGATTGCTTCAGACCATACAATGATTTCTTGAGTCTGTAGACAAATTTCTTGTTGCGATCTTGAACAAACCCTTCCGGTTGTTCCATGTAAATCTCCTCATCTAAATCTCCATGTAAAAATGCAGTTTTAACATCTAGTCGCTGTAATTCTAAATCAAGTAAGGCAACTAATGCTAATACAAGTCGAATTGAAACAATTTTTATAACTGGTGAAAATATCTCACGAAAATCAATGCCTGCTTAATGAGAAAAACCTTTCGCGACCAGCGTTGCCTTGTCCCTGTCCTTTGAACCATCAACACCCCTTTTCAGTTTGTACAACCATTTACATCTCACAGTGTTTCTGTCTTTAGGAAGTTCTACTAGATCCCATGTGTCATTGTTGTGTAATGCCATCATCTCGTCCTTCATAGCTTCTTTCCACTTTTCACTTTTAGAACCTTCTACAGCGTCCTGATAGCACAAAGGTTCATCATCGTTAGCGGTTAAAGCAACTGAAATAACATAATCATCATACCTTTTAGGAGGATGTTTAATTCTTGTGGACCTCCTTAAAGATGTTTCTGGTACTTCCACAATTTGCTGATTATTATATGTAGGAACTTCTTCATGATCAGCATCTGAATCATGTTCATGATCTACATCTGAAACTTGTTCATGACCTGCATCTGAAACTTGTTCGTGATTTACTTCTGAACCATGTTCATCTTGATCATCATCAATATTTGCACTGGTTTCAAATTGAATGTGTTGAAGCTTAGATACATTATCCTGTTTCAATTTATCATCTACATTTGAACTTTCAAGTGAGGATTCATTTAAATTTAACATCTCTGTTAATGATGATCTTGGGAGTAGTAGGATCCCACAATCTGTATCCCTTAGTCCCATCACTATATCCAACAAAGATATATCTTTTTGATTTAGGATCTAATTTAGAACGCTGATGTTTTGGAACTAGAGCATATGGATCACAACAAAAAACTTTCAGTTTAGAATAATCACAAGGATGACTTTTCCATACCTCTTGAGGAATTTTGCATCCTATTGCAGTTGATGGTGATCGATTTATCAAATAACAAGCTGTAGCAACCGCTTCTGTCCACAATTCCTTCTGCAAATTGGCGTTACTTAGCGTGCTTCTTGCTCTCTCTAAATGAGTCTTGTTCATGCATTCAACAACTCCATTTCGCTGAGGAGTATATATAGTGGTTTTATGTCTTTCGATCCCAGCTTCCTTGCAATAATTATCAAATTCCTTTGAAGTAAACTCACCACCATTGTCAGTTCTTCCAGTGATGTTTTCAACTAATGCTCTAAACTGTTTGAAAACTGTAAACACATCAGACTTCTTCTTTAACATGTAGACCCTCACTTTTCTAGATAAATCATCAATAAAAGATACAAAATATGACGATCCGCCATATGAGGTTATAGGAGATGGACCCCAAACATCAGAATGGATATAATCAAGGATTCCCTTACTAGTATGTTTTCCTGTTTGAAACCTCTGCTTGCTTTGTTTCCCAAACAGACAATGTTTGCAGAAATCTAACTTAACAGGATTTATATTAGGAAGTAACTTACGATCAGATAAAATCTTTAATCCTCTTTCGCTCATATGGCCCAACCTTTGATGCCATAAACGAATAGAATTACTGTCATTTTCAGACACTGTAGAAACATGATCTGACTCTATTTTTCCTTATAACTGAAATAGATTTCCAACCTTCTTTGCTTTCATTACTAGTAAAATTCCTTTATAAATTTTCATTACTCCACCTTGATTAAAGGTTTTAAATCCATTTGTGTCCAGTGCTCTTAATGAAATGAGGTTTTTCCTTAGTTCAGGGACATGTCTTACATCAGTTAAAATTTTATTTGTCCCATCAAACATTTTAAGCTAAACGGTTCCAATTCCCACAATGTTACATGTGTCATCATTTCCCATGTAAACTACTCCATCATTGATTGGTTTATAAGTTTTAAACCATTCCCTATGAATACACATGTGATTTGATGCACCAGAATCTAACAGCCAATGTTGATCATGACTAGACAAATCAACTGATAACACTTCATCACTCATACCTGTCTTGGATGCCGAACCTGCATTTGTCGTGTTTGCTTCTTGCTTCGCTAGTGAAGAGTTTTCTTTGGATGCGTGCTGTCTCTTCCAACAGTCCTTCTTCAAATGTCCCGATTTGCCACAAAACCAGAGCTTTACTTTACTCTTCTTCCATTTCGATTTTGAATGCGAGTCGCTGTGCTTACTAGAGCGTCTTTCTCTAGAACGACCTCTAGCCATCATTGCTTCTGATGTAGAGGTTTCAGAATTTGACTTCTTCCTTGTCTCTTCGGACAACAAAGCTCCAACAACATCATCAAATTCAAGGGTTTCTGATATACTTAGACTTATAGAAGTAACAAAATGATCCCATGACTCTGGCAACGAGCTCAATAAAGTTATAGCTTTATCTTCTGATTCGAATTTTACTTCTATACTTTCTAATTGCACCATGAGAGTATTAAAGACATTCAAATGATCATTAATAGTTGTACCTTCCTTTATGCGCAGACTGTACAATTGTCGTTTCAGAAGAATCCTATTAGTCAAGGATTTTGTCATGTACAGCGTCTCAAGCTTTGTCCACAAACCAGCGGTAGTTTTCTATGACACGATGTTAAACAAAACATCATCTGCTAAACACAGTGGAATACCGCTCAGAGCTCTTCCATCCAATTCATTCCATTCATCATCTGTCATGGGGTAAGGCTGTTTGGATCTTCCCAACAGTGCTTTCGCCACGCTTTGTTGCACAAGCAGATCATGCATCTTCACTTTCCAGATTTCGAAGTTATTCATGCCATTGAACTTCTCGATCTCAAAACGAGCACTTTGAGTTTTTGCCATGTTGTAACAAACTGAATCTCCAATTCCAACTTAATAAATAAAGTTAATATCTAACAAAAAAAATGCTTTTGCCTTCTACTGTGTTGCCTTTACCTTATCATACAATCCCTCTGCTATACAAATTACAGATTATAAATAAAAAACAAATAACAAAATTGCAGTTTTACCAAAGCGATCTTCGCTTGGTGCGTTGGCGCTTTTTTGACAGCAGACGATCCGCGCCGGAACAAAAACGGTGTAAGTGACAATATTGGCGCGCTTAAACTCGTCGATTCCGCGCCAATCGGGACACTGGTGCTCTGGCGCGAGTATTAAACTTGGATCCACACCACTGGCGTGTCTGTTCCAAAATAAATCACGCCAACTCGATCACTGTCAGAAATTGGCGCGACTGTCTCTGCCGAAACCGTGCCAATCGCCAAAACTCCACCTTTAGCAGCTTTGTCACACGCACCGGTGTTGTAGGGAAAAGTATCTGACTTGGATGACCCTATCCCACTCTAAGGGTGATAGTACCTCAGCAACAACTGTAAAGAAAACTACTTAAGGTTTACTTCTTTATGAAAGCAAAAGAGAGTGGATAAATGCACTAACCGTTGCTTTGCGCTTAATGTCGAATCCAAACTCTTCTCTATGGCCGCTTGCTCCCAGCTCTTTGCTCTTTTGCCGGCTCAGCTACAATGAGATCCTGCAAAATGACAAAGAAGGAGACTACAAGAGGCATGCAATCATAACTGATTCACGGATTAGCATAAACCAAATATACAATTATCACAAAACATCATTGGAACAAATGCATATAGAAGAACCTCAATAGCTTTTATTAATGAAGAAGTAAAGGTTCTGAGAGTGTTACAACCATTGAAGGTCCTAATCCAGCAACACCTCCCAGCAGAAAGAATTTCTCCTTTTCACCTCCCTTGAGCAATCACCCAATAGCTCTATAGTGAAACCAACAGCATAGCATTACTTTGCACAAAATTCTAGCCCCCTGAGCTCATAGGAGAGAGCTCAATATATAGATGAATTGAGAAAGGATGAGTCAGTTTGCAACTGATGTGTAGCTGCCTTGTGTCCTCTCTCTCTTCAGTTAATCTTTAGTTGATCTTCAGTTCTTGAGTCCACTTGGAGAACCTTGCTTCCACTTGGAGAAACAGAGCCTCTGACTCATCACAAGGCGAAATCCCTGATCCAAGTGTCATTTTTGGAGCAATGACTCAGTGTGCCACTTGTCCCATCTCGCTCAGCGCAGGTGGCCTTTGTTCCACTTGCTTTGCAACGCAGGTACACCATGGAGGATCTGAGTTTCAGCGCAGAAGCCTAGTGGAGCACCTGCTTTGATTTCAGGATTGCTTGTTTTTGAGTGTTTTCAGGTGGAGAACTGATCTGAGAGCTGTTGGTTTGCTGACCTTGTTCCTCTAGGGGTAGGAACATCATGTTTAGGGAACTTTGGATCCCTTGGATTATTGACAATTCATGTCTGTTGCTGTAAGGCACAAAATTGTCTATAACAGATGCCCCCTAAAGTATGAGGTCGTTTATCGGGTGAAATGCTTTATTGAGAGGATCCGAAGTTCATTCAATCTGCTGAGAAGTGTCCTGTAATAAGATACAATACAATACATTATTTTTCATACATTTTCATGATCTAGCTGAGGCGGGCATTCCCATGCTCAACTTTATAAATACATTTTCGTACATAGAACAGACGATCGTCTGATTGTAGACCGATAATTCTCTGCTGAAATTATCATCCTTTGAGAAGGATGATCATCTGCTGTAATGATGTACATATCAAATGTCTTTATGTCCTGAATATATATCGCAGCCCGGATGGATGAAACTAGATCCGGGGTCTTCAATCTCTTCCGATCTTCACTCGATGTACAAGTCGATCCATGTGAGAATTTCTTGAAGTCGAACATGGAAAGACATCGCTTGATTACCGGTCAATGATGTAAACCGTTAACAAACGCGAGAGGAATCACCGATAAGGATGATGACCCTCAAGGTACGGCAGTACAATTCACATGGTGGGAATAAAGGACTTGGCGTCGACCACCATGCAAAATCTTCTGGTCGAAGGTCATTGATGTATACCTGTCGCCGGAAGTGAGAAACTTTTCATTGAGGCATGCAAGCTTCAAAGTACTGAAGGGGTTGTTCCTAGATCAACTCCTTGGATAATGAGCTGATGTCGACAAGGAGTGATCCGTCAAAGGAGGGCCTTAATGAATCCCACATCAGTGACACGGAACAGAGCTAGTGATTGTGATGAGGTGAAAACAAACTGTGATGTATGATTCAGGGTGGCGGTCATGAAATGGATGAAGGACAATGTATGGCAGTGGATGGGACACGGTTGACTCTTTGCAGAACCACATCTCTTGAACATATAACGACACTGATGTGATGGATTGGTAGCATTACCCCAATTGTGGATGGTGTGGCGAGGACCATGGTTATGAGACCGGTGAATGAAACAACCCAACCCGATGTGATACGGAGGACAAAGTGTCATGTTCAAGAGCGACTTGCTACCATTAATGCTGTGAGGTTCTCCCAATTTTTCCCCAGTCATTGCTGACCAGTACCTCTTTATTTTTGTCAAGCTTGAGGAGGATAACATATGCTTGATCTATAACCTGCCCTTCGGGCAAGCCCATCGCTATGTTTTAACGAGCCTAGCGATAGGGAAACTCGTTCTTGTCTAAAGACAAGTTTGTCGCTATCTAATATTTTTAACGAGCCCAGCGACAAAGACAACTCGGTCCTTTTCATTTTTAGAGAGTCTGAAAAGGGTACATAAAGTGGACTCCAGGGGTCCTTTTTCGTCATCTAATCCCTTAAGTTCGAAAAAGTATAAAACAATACAGAAGGGATGAATGTTCGATATCTTTATCGAGCCGAACCAGACAAGCGCTCGATCTTTTTGTGCACTAATCCCTCAGGTCTAAAAAGATTAAAATCTAGAGGAGGGATAGCTCTTCCGCTCCTTTTAACGAGCTGGAAGGCCAAAACTCGGCAAACTTTTCATTTTTTACGAGTCAGTGAAAAGAGCTCAAAGAAGACTCGTATTTTGAGGAACGAGTGATAAACAGGGATAGCAGCAGATTCCAGGTACAGGTTGGAATTTTCCAATCACGGCAGTATTACAAGGATGGCTAGGTGGGATCACTCTTCGCAGCTGTTCTTCAAAATAGGTAAACAATCAAGTGGATGTGAATGATCGGCCAAATGAAAAGTGGAGGTGACGGTGCACAAACACGACCAACGCTTTTATGGCTGATGAATTTACGGTCTCAAATGGTTATTTACCGATTCATTTTTTCTGGATGAGCTTGAACTCCGGGGAAAGCTTGCTCACATGCTTATGTTTATTTTTTAACGAGCATGAATTTCCGCATTAAAACTGCTCGGTTCTTGCGTTTATTTTTTAACGAGCATGAACCTTGCCAAAACTGCTAGTTTATTTTGCATGCCCCCAGCATCATAATAACGCATGTCAAAGGAGGGTGCCCCCCAAGCTTCATTGCATTCAACTTGGTGGTTGGAATGAAGGTTTACCTTTGAATTTTTAAAAAGGGGATTTGTTTCATTTTTTAATGAGGTTGACATAGTAAAAGAACTATCCTCGTGACTCCTTGTTTCATTTTTTTAACGAGGTTGACATGAGATAAGAACCGTCCTCGGAGCCCACTGTATTTACAGTATTTCCATTAGGGCGATGATCCATGCTGACAAAATATTTAGGAATCTTCCGAATCCGTTGGATATAGAAGATTTCATATTGTAGGTTTCCACTGTGGCTACTTCCGCCAGATTACTCGCCGGCGGTAGGGCAAAAGTACCCATTAAGGCAGGGTCTTTTAGGAGACCTACTCCAATATTTTGGAGCGATTGATTACTTTCATGGATCATTGTGCTGCTTCCCGTAACTTGAGAACTGTTGGGGAGAAATGTTTGTTGGTCGACGATTGTAATTTTTCCTTGAAAAGGAAATAAAATCCTCCTGAAGTAGGTCGACACAACTGCAGCCATGGCATATATCCAAGGCCTTCCCAGTAGGATGTTGTAATCGAGGTTTCCGTCGATTACTTCCACATCAACTTCTACTGTTTTGCCCCCCAGTTCAACTTGCAAGTTATTTAAAATCCCGTATGGAGTGTATGATCGTCCATCAAATGCTTTTAACGTCGTTGACGATTTCGACAAGGGTGGTGAGCCTAAATTTTTCCAGCAACTCATCGACATAAGACATGTAGATGCCCCCTCATCAATAATTGTTCGATGAACAGTTTTGTTGAGGGCTTTCACTTGAATAAGGAAAGCTAGTTGAGCTGGTATCTGAGGGTCATATCCTTTATGATCAAAGGTCACAAGATGGGAATCCATTGGGCCAATCCCACCTATGGCTGATAATAAAACTTGCTCTTGGGAGGTGCATTTTTGCGCTACCTCAAGTGTCGACATAGCGGACGACGATTGGGTCAGGTCCTCTATTATATTGTAATCCTGTGTTATTTTTTCACGAGGATTAAATGTCGATTTGTGTACTACTCCCTTTGGCGACTTTATCATTGGTTTAGGAATGATGGGTGGCACAACTTTGGTCAAAGTTGTTGTTGAACTACTAGGTTGTTTATTTGCCTTTTTGTTCAACTGCTTTGGATTCCTGTGATCTTTATTCCTTGTCAAAGCATTATTTTGCTGCTTTGAGGTGGACAACATAAGCACTTGGGATCGGGAAGCATTTTGATTAGCAACCGGATTTTGTCTTGGACTAGGAAACGGATCAGTCAATACTGCTGGGGTTTTTGAACTCTTGAAGAGTTTCTTAACTTCAGCTATATGAGGACAATCTTTCGTCCAATGATCCTCATCGCATATATGACACCCTGTCGGGGGTTTCCCTTTCCTTTTCTTTTTCTTCTTGCCCCCTGGTTGCTTCAGTTGTTTGCCCTTGTCGGTCGACATGGCATTTACTTCTGAGGCAAGAAGTTCCTCATTTGCCTTTTGACTAGAAATTTTGCGTTTTCCAGTCACGCCATTGCTGGCGTGAGAGTCAGTGTTCGATTTAGGAGGGGGAGGAATTGAAAATTCAGGTCTGGGGGCGTCAGGTATTTTTTCGTAGAGCGTGCCAGACTGAGTATATACTAAGTCCAGATATTGAGCACGAGCAATCACCTGCTTCTCTGTTACGACTCCCCCCTTGGCCACATCTTCCGTTATAGCCGGAAGTAACGACTTTATAAACCATTCAGCTAACAGCTGATCGGGAACGTAAGTTTTCACCATCCTACGACGACGTCGCCACTCATGTATATGATCAGATATGTGAGTGGCCGTTGTCTGTTTGAAGTTGGTAAGGAGTTCTGTTCCCGTTTCATACCTTATCGGTAATTGAAAATGGGTTAAGAAAGTCATGGCTAAGGAGCTGAAATTGTCGAAAGAGGCTCTTGGCAATTCAATGTACCATTTAGCCGCTGGACCTGTCAATGTCCTCTGGAGGAGGCGAAGTCTTATCGAATCATCGTTTAGAGTGTTCGATGAACACCACAGATGAAAAGTCATGACGTGATTCGACGGGTCTTCACCTGGATTTCCATTGAATTTAGGAATGTCCGATGGAAGTTTATGCGGAATCGCTGGCCACCAAGGGGCATAAGCAATTGGATCATTCGTCAGCCGGTTTAGATCTGGCAATTCTAGAGTTGCTACAAAGGGCAACTGTTGGTTCAGGTTAGGCGAAGCATATCCAGGATAAGATGGTATCGCCTGAGCAATGGGTCTTTGCAGACCAGCATAGTGCTGACAACTTTGACAAAGTTGATGGGCATAACCATTATAGCATGGTTGCCCATTACTTACAAAGACTTGTTGCTCAGGTCCTTGATATGATTGCTGGAATGGCAGTTGTTGAGATTGAACCAACTCTGGTTGTTGGACCATTTGCTGTTGACCAATACTGGATGATTGACCAAGATGAGGAGTCACAGTACTTGTTCGAGCCTGAGTCGCTCCAGATAAGGAGGCACTACCCTGAGATTGTGATTGAGCCGCCAAGACAAGAGGTTGTTGTATTACAACAGGTAGCGCTTGTACTTGCGACGCATTCGCCGTAGCAGGTGTGGTGGGAATATTCGACACAGGGTGTACTGGTTGCATTGAATATGCAACTCTTGATTGTTGAGGCAGTATTGGTACCCAACCGCTAGATGTGATTCCAGTTTGACCTGAACTTTGTTGTAAACTCCCACATGGTTGTTCTCCGGGAGGGAACAATGAAAGAGCATACTGCCCTCCACATGGTGGAAATCCAGTACTTAAAGGGTAAATTGGCCTTTGAAGACACATTGGATCAATTTGTTGAGTTTCAACATAAGAAGTACCAGATGATAATCCGGATGAAGAAATAGGAACTAACCATATTGTTGTCCCTGATGGGACTCTGGCTTGTTGTTGGCAATTTGCCGGGACAGATGGTATACCAGCAAACATCGTTGGAGTGGCAGCAGGAGGCTCTGCTGTTGCTGTGTCGGACGACACAGTCCTAGATGTTGATGGTTGTTCAGACATTTTGAGTCTATCCAAAAGATTTTAGCGATTCTACAAGAACTTACGATGCCAAAAGACTAACTTCGAAGATCAACGTAGGAATAGGAGGTGATTATGTTCCGTTTAAAATGAATTTTATTATGATGACGCTTTAGACACAACTTGCTTTTTCACTTTTTAAGAGTCGAGAAAAAGCTAAAGATGACTCTAGTCTCCTTCGATGTATTAACGAGCCCGAAGTGACAAATGCTCGGTTGGACTTTTTCAGTTATAGAGTTTGAAAAAGGCCAAAAGAAACTGCTCTCGAGATCTAGGCAGAGGGTGTGCCAAACTTTTCGCGAAACCACAGAATACGTTTTACGGTACGGGTGGTCGATCTTCGTGAATGCTGTGTTCACTGCATCGCGATCAGTAGGGCGACCGACACGGCTTCCTATGGATAAAGGCTTTGTTCCTATAGGGGTCTCCCAATATATACGCGACGGTACGTGGGAGCACAAGTCCGTATTAGTGCCACCGACTCTCAGGAGGAATCACCCACCTTCGTAGAGATCGACAGTCACTACGTTTAACGACGCCGGAACACGTCTCTACCTAGACCTCTATGTGTTTGCGTTATGTTACAAAGCGTTGTTATGTAAATTGAATTTATTTTAATGTTGATCTTGTTTAGCAGTTTGCCTTTAAGGATCACCACGAGATGTATGTAACAAATTCCTGAATGCAGTCTAAGATGAGAAGCAAACTTTTCAATCTTTCAACTTTGAAAATCTTAACTACTGAGGAGAAGAAAGGCAAATCTTTTCACACAGATCATAGAGCACACACTAATGCAAAATTTCCTAAATCAGCATGCAAACAGTCAAATGCAAAATGCACAATGCATGTATTTTCTTTTCTCTTTCTTAATGTTGATGTATTACAAAAAGAAAGTTGTTATATAACTTTGATTTCGATTTCAAGCGAAAGTAAACAAGCTTGTCCAAAATCAAAAGGCACCTTAAGATTTACTTGTTTAATCACTGGAAATACATGAAATCAAACCATAATGACGAAAGTAAAAAGACTAATCAGCTATGGACAGCAAACAAGCTAACTCTTTAGACCAGCAAAATGCCTAACACAGGTTCAGATCTAAGAGGCCAAAGCAAGACTAGTTCACTTTCGTTATGAGAAATTGTAAATGAGGTAAGAAATACAAAAGAACAAGTACAATTTCATTATATAACAGAGGCGGAATGATGGCAAGTAAGGTTGGTTTCAGAATAGGTACAAGACTGGTAACTGGCTGTAAAATCTATAGTGAAAAAGGCAAGAAAAAGGGAGGAAACCCCAACTGCACAAGGCAAAATTGGGCCAACGCAGGTGCTGCATAGCCAGTCTGGCTCTCAGCGCAGGTAGCCCCTTCGGGACCTGCGTTGCAAAGCAGGTAGCCTGTGTACTACCTGCTTTGGAAAACGAAAGTTGCGTTTTCACAGTTTCCGGGTCACAATTTTCTAAAAAATTCACAGTTTTTGCTCAAATCAGAAGCTATCAGTCAAGCACACACTAAGGGATGGCAAGGAAGATGAAAAGCTATCACTAAGAGCTTACAAGGATCCTTGTAGATCAGCTCTTCAAATCATGAACATGCTCAGAAATGAGCTAGAGTAGCTGCCCTCTACTTCGCTTTTGATATAGTCAAAAGCTTTTCGATTTGGTACTATTTTGTTCAGGAAATGAATAGCAAAATACTACAAACAATCAAACAGATACAATCCCCAGTGGGGTCGCCAGTTTGTTGTAGGGAAAAGTATCCGACTCGGATGACCCTATCCCACTCTAAGGGTAATAGTACCTCAGCAACAACTGTAAAGAAAACTACTTAAGGTTTACTTCTTTATGAAAGCAAAAGAGAGTGGATAAATGCACTAACCGTTGCCTTGCGCTTAATGTCGAATCCAAACTCTTCTCTATGGCCGCTTGCTCCCAGCTCTTTGCTCTTTTGCCGGCTCAGCTACAATGAGATCCTGCAAAATGACAAAGAAGGAGACTACAAGAGGCATGCAATCATAACTGATTCACGGATTAGCATAAACCAAATATACAATTATCACAAAACATCATTGGAACAAATGCATATAGAAGAACCTCAATAACTTTTATTAATGAAGAAGTAAAGGTTCTGAGAGTGTTACAACCATTGAAGGTCCTAATCCAGCGACACCTCCCAGCAGAAAGAATTTCTCCTCTTCACCTCCCTCGAGCAATCACCCAATAGCTCTATAGTGAAACCAACAGCATAGCATTACTTTGCACAAAATTCCAGCCCCCTGAGCTCATAGGAGAGAGCTCAATATATAGATGAATTGAGAAAGGATGAGTCAGTTTGCAACTGATGTGTAGCTGCCTTGTGTCCTCTCTCTCTTCAGTTAATCTTTAGTTGATCTTCAGTTCTTGAGTCCACTTGGAGAACTTTGCTTCCACTTGGAGAAACAGAGCCTCTGACTCATCACAAGGCGAAATCCCTGATCCAAGTCTCATTTTTGGAGCAATGACTCAGTGTGCCACTTGTCCCATCTTGCTCAGCGCAGGTGGCCTTTGTTCCACTTGCTTTGCAACGCAGGTACACCATGGAGGATCTGAGTTTCAGCGCAGAAGCCTAGTGGAGCACCTGCTTTGATTTCAGGATTGCTTGTTTTTGAGTGTTTTCAGGTGGAGAACTGATCTGAGAGCTGTTGGTTTGCTGACCTTGTTCCTCTAGGGGTAGGAACATCATGTTTAGGGAACTTTGGATCCCTTGGATTATTGACAATTCATGCCTGTCACTGTAAGGCACAAAATTGTCTATAACAACCGGCTCCACAACTAGAGACCTGTAGGTTATGGGCCCTCCACGCTTCCGCTGCGCCGCTCTGATAACACTTGATAGACCAAACAATGCGCAGTGGAAATAAAATTAAACAAACATACACAACACATTAAAAAAAACAAAAAACCATAACACACAGATTTAACGTGGTTCACCCAACCAATCTGGGCTACGTCCACCAGAACAGAGGCATCGACAATCTTATTATTCAACAGGAGATTACAACAATTTTAATTCTTCACACATACTCTCAGCTCACCCTATTTTCTCTACATTCTCTACATACACACTCAATCCTCTACGGGATTACATTTCTTATAGCTGGAGTATAAAACTGAATCATAAATTCCCTCACAACAAATATAGGATGCATTAACTCCTCCTCAAAAAATACTGGAGCTAATATAGAAAATAATCCTATTGTTGTCACATACATGAGATTTTTTCCAAAAGTTAATTAACAGAAAAATCTCAACTGATAAAAACCATTTTTAAGAGCATTAAAATATCTCAAAAAACATCTAAATTCAATTAAACTTCACACAATCTTATTAATAATAATATATCATTAATAGACACGGACTTTCATTTAACCTTTAAAACTTTTGGGACTAGCCTTAATGTAAACTCAATCTAATTCCAAAAAAATAAAATAAAAAATTATATAAACATTATATTTTTGAATATACAGTCTTTTATATATATTATTTTTACTAAATCTAATTCCAAAAAAATAAAATAAAAAATTATATAAACATTATATTTTTGAATATACAGTCTTTTATATATATTATTTTTACTCAATCTAATTCCAAAAAATAAAATAAAAAATTATATAAACATTATATTTTTGAATATACAGTCTTTTATATATATTATTTTTATTTTATAAATTATATTTAATAATTTTTCCTTATTTATAAGAATATAGTTTAAGATGATTGAGGATAGATTAGACTTGGTCCTTACGTAATGAATAAGCGATTCTCATGGCGGCTTTAGCACATTGCCCTTTATGGTTGGTACTAAACTAATTATTGTTAATGATAATACCTCATTAATAGACACCGACCTTCATTGTTAATGATAATATCTCATTAAAAGACACCGACCTTCATTTAACCTTTAAAACTTTTGGGATTAGCTTTAATGTAAACTCCATCTAATTCCAAAATAATAAAATAAAAAATTATATATTTGAATATACAATCTTACATAGTTTAATATGAGTAAGGATATATTAAACTTATTCCTTACGTAATGAATAAGCGATTCTCATGCCGGCTTTAGCACATTGTCCTCTTATGGTTGGCACTAAACTAATTATTGTTAGATCCTCATATGCGAAGGAAGTTCCATTCGACTGGCTCACAGGTATTATAGTCTATTAAATTTGTATTTTTTTGGCATACCTAGTCAAAGGTATGAAAGAAAAATAATCTTAAGATTATTTAGATATGTGAAAATAGATTGTGGTGCTGTAAATTTATATTTATAATTATTTTTTTATTATAGGGTTTGTAAGGAATTTGTAATATATATATAGTCTATTAAATTTTGGAACATTTATATTATATTTTTTATAATGAGATATCATAGTTAAAAGTATAAAAGAAAGAATAATTTTAAGATTGTTTTGATATGTGAAATATTTAAAAAGTTGTAATAGATTATCTTGTGTTATAAAATTTATAATTATATATTATATATATATATATTTTATTATAGAATTTGTAAGGAATTTGTAAAATATATATGGGGAAGTTTAGTCTAAATTGTTGGAAGAAATGTTATTATATTCTTTATTTAGATTTAATTTTTATGTGACATTAAATTTATTATTTGTAATTACTTTTAGCATAATTGTCTCACATATATATATAATCATAATAACAATTATTTAAAATGGATGCAATTGAATTGATTAACTTTATATTATATTTTGTAATATGCAAATAATAATATGTATATATTTATAAATGCTTATATAGTATTTTACAAATTGTCTATACAACAACAAAAACTTGCAATACATTAGGTAACTTTGAAAATTTTAAAATAAGATCATAGAGTATTGTGTGTTGTGGTTTTTTATCTTCTTTTAAGTCTCGATTCTGCTCACTTTTGGCGTTACTTATTGAATGTTGCATGCCATCAATCTCTTTCTTGATATTTTGTTTTTCCTTAATAGCTCATAGGCATAATAATGTTGGTTTAAATCTTACAAGGTGAACTACCTAATTATTTGCAATCTTGAATAACTTCCTTTTAACCCCATCTATACCTTTGGTGAATGAATTTAATGTTATATTTATTCTTTGGTTTTTGACCTCATAATTTTTCATTAACCTCTTAAGAAAAAATGCAAGGCATGCATGGTCCAAGTTTATTCAGAATTTCTTTGTAAATCTTTGAATTGCATTTTTAACCTCTGTTATTGGGACTCTTCTTTCAATTGAATCCAATTTCTATGGCAAAAAATAAAATTTGGGAATACATGAGAAATTCCTTGCCACACCCTCTCAAACACTTGCACCTTTGCTATTAAGAATCCAATTTTTGTAGTGAATAGTTAAATTTGCAAACATGATAGATTCCCCTCCAAGCATTCCCAAATCCTTGCATTTTCTTGAAATATATGAACTATAATCACTCTCAAAGCCTTGAATTTACTTGAAATATGTAAACAATAATTAAGGGTTTGAGGAAAGACTAACAACCGTAAATTAATGATGGAGAATGAACCTAGAAGTGACTTTCCCATGCATCTTCGACACAATTTCAAATAAATGTTCACATGTATGAGATATGATATATTAGAGGTGGCAAAGCATGAAAAACATGAATATTGAACATTTGTTACTCATATTCACCTTCGATCCCAAATATAGACCATTCATCTCTTGACATTGTTGTTGAAATTATTGCTCGATTGAAGATGTGATTATAATGAATTGATATGATATTTAGGTTATACTTAATTTATAAAGCTTTCTTTTGATGCCCTCTATTGATGTCGAATAACCCTTCTTCCAATTAGGTTATAGTAATAGCAAGATGTGTGCTTTTTGACCTGTTCTAATTAATCTTAAAAATGTGGTGAATTGAAATTTTGAACCCTTCTTCCAATTAGGTTATAGTAATAGCAAGATTGTGTGCTTTTTGACTTGTTCTAATTAATCTTAAAAGTGTGGTGAATTGAAATTTTGAATGAAGCTAAAACTTGGATAATTATAAAAAAATCTTTAAGTGATTTAAGTTTTAAAATAATTATAAAAAAATCTGAGTAATTTTTTCCTTTTTAATTTAAATAAATTAAGTTTTAAAAATAAATTTATTACCTCTACCTCAATGTTTTGTTGCTTTCGCTTAATCCATAATTATATTTTATTTTTCCTCTACCTTAGGTCCCATACACTAACTTCTTTTTATGAAAATTGATATATGTCAATTCAAAATATATATTATATTATATGGTTTAAAATTAAAAATAAAATAGTATTTATATAATTTAAATATAAGTGTTTTAAATATACGATGAGATGTTTATGAAATTAGTTTATATATATATGGGGGTTTAAAATTAAAAATATAATAATATTTATATAATTTAAATATAAACTTTTTAAATATACGATGAGATGTTTATGGAATTAGTTTATATATATGTAAATTTTTTAAATACACGATGAAGTGTTTATGAAATTAGTTTATATATATAAACTTTTTCAATATACGATGAAATGTTTATGAAATTAGTTTATATATATATATTATAGTTTACAATTAAAAATATAATAATATTTATACAATTTAAATATGCGATGACATGTTTATGGAATTAGTTTATATATATATATATATATATTATAGTAATTTTTTTTTTATTAATATTTTTTTAAGAATTTTTTGTTTTCTTGTGAAAACAAATCTATATTCTTATTTATAATTAAAGGAAAATAAATTTTATATATACATATTTTCATGTGTATTATTTTAAAATATGAAAATAATCTAGATATACGGAAAATAAATAAAAATACATTTGCAGGTATACGACTACACATCTATCAAAAGTTCATGAAAATTTGAGACAAGAAATAAGTTCTTGTTTTATTAGACAACTAGAAACATAATAGAGTTTGTCTTGAAGACATAATATATAATCAAAATCGCTGCATAAGCGTCGTAAACAACATAATGTAAATATCGTGCAGTAATTAAAAAAGGGCCATTTAAATTAGGCCTATGATACAACCGAAATTGTTCAGATCCCCTGAACTTAGTCACCACTCTTAATCCCATATCTGTGAGAATACCTGCTTTAGAAAGCTCATCAACGGTCTTGCTCCTCTCCCTGTAAACATGGAAACATGAGAAGGATGTGAAAAATAACATAATACGCTGAACATCACCCACAATATCAAGAATCAACAAGTTTATGCAACATTGGATCCTGTTCACCCAGTTAATAACAACAAGAGAAACCCCAAATCATTGAAAATGAATGACCCCCTTTTCAACAACAAATGCAACAAGAGCTCAACATGCAAGAACCTTAGCCCAATTGTTTGTCCCCCTGCCCAGGCCCATCTTCACATGAAAATAATGGGTCTCAAAAAGATGAACAAAATCCTCTCCACAAATAGGATCATTCCCCTGGGAAGCCCCATTGCAATAGCCCTGTGGTTTTGAGAAATCCACCTTCTCAGGAACAACGACACGACCTTGGGATGGAGAAGGGACCTCTGAAAATGTTTTAGGATCGCCAGACTTTCCGCTGCATATTTAACAGGACAAGATGGGGAATCCATAAAAACTGCCTTAGTCCATGCAATCCAAATCCCCTAGCACAAAATCAAAGGGAGAGCCCGAAAAGGGAGTGTGTCTGTATCTCCCAACCGGGTTTTCCAAGCATCAAAGAATGATAAGCCCAATCAATGAAAATTTGGCCCTAGGACGGAACAACAAAGATCCTAGACACGTACTGCAAATGTGAGTGAATGAAAAGATGATCAATCGACTCCCCCGAAGCCTGATAAAGGGCACACCACCCTTTACCAATCTTAAAACGATGCTGCATGGTATCCCACATTGGGATCTTACCAGTCATGATAGCCCATACCAACAATTTAGATTTTGTAGGACACCGAGATTTCCATAATACACCCCACCAGTAGACTAAGTCTGGTCCAAGCTCCACTGTGCTGAGATAGGTATAGCCAATTTTTGGGACATAAACACCATGTGGAGTGAACGTCCAAACTAATTCATCCAACTGATCATAGAGCCGAAGGTGAGATGATTAGAATACAACAATGAAAAAATACCATTCCTCCCTCATACAATTTAGCAACTGAAGATCTTGCGCAGAAAACCACCTTGTTTGCACAAAGTTGTGTGCTTCGGATAAAAAATATGTGACAATCGAGAAATTCCCTTGTCATGTAAAAAGGATGTAAGAGGTTGGGAGAGAATGTGACCGTTAAAACACCTAGGCACGCCCAGGCCATGTGTCCATACCAATATGAAGCCTTTGGCCATTACCAACCCGCCAAGCCAAGCCTGGTGCCACCAGATCAACGGAATGAAGAGTCACATGCCAAATCACATAAATATTTTGAAGAGGCTTGTTTGGCATATGGATCTAGTCCTCCAGAGATAGTGGCTCGATAGTATTTCTTTACAACCACTTGTGTCCACATACTCTCCGTACAATTAAGCTTCCAAACACTTTTTTCCGCCAATGCTTTGGAGATTTTTTTTTTTTAGCCCCTAGTCACTAAGAAGTTTTGGAATAGTCAGTCTATTCTCATTCATCCATGGAAACACAAAGTGATCCTTCGAACCAACCCATATAAATTTGAAACACTTCCTTCGAATACGCTCCAAAATACCCTTAGGGATCCATGCCAAAGACGTCCAATAAACTGGAATAGCCTCCAACATTGATTTAACCAACACCAATTTGCCATCCCGTGATAGCCAACAAAGTACCAAACAAAAAAGACGCTTTTCCGATTTAGCCTATAACCAATACCAGTCTCATTTTAAATAAGCATTGGGTTTTAA
The DNA here is from genome assembly GCA_031772625.1 of Pinus tabuliformis. Lineage (NCBI taxonomy): Eukaryota > Viridiplantae > Streptophyta > Pinopsida > Pinales > Pinaceae > Pinus > Pinus tabuliformis. Next base: position 616,205,699 of record CM062820.1, read on the forward strand.
ATGAAACCCTAGATATTTAAAGTCAACGTCAAGAGCCACAATATTATAGGGAAAAATATTTCTTATCACCTTAATCTCCCTCTACTCCAAATTGTGGACCACAATAGATGATTTTTGTGCATTGATCAACATGCCCGTAGCTAAACCAAATAGGGCCAAAAGCTTAGCAATCTTGTGGAGGTCCCCAAAATTCCCATTACAAAAGATTAATATGTCACCCACAAATAATAAGTGTGAAATAGCCAAAACCTGTGAGATCAGAACCCCTCAGAAAGTCCTGTTATGCATGGTCTCTTTCAACATAACACTGAGACATTCAACTACCAAGATAAATAAGAGTGGTGACAAGGGGAACCCTTGATGTAACCCACGCTATGCCGAAAAAAATGGGGAGGCAGAACCATTTATGAACACGACAAAGGAAACATAAGCTAGGCAACCCATGATCTAGTTGAAAAGACCATCAAAGCCTACAAGGATGAGAAGCAGGCGATGAAGGACCAATCAACCCTGTCATATGCCTTAGAAAGATCAATCTTGAAGATAGCCTCGTTAATATTTAAATGTTTGATACTATGCAAGCCTTCTTGGGCAACCCCAATAACTTCATGTATCTCTCTACCTGCTAAGAACCCAAACTGCTCTGGATATATAACCATTGAGAGAATAGGCTTTAATCATCTAGAAATAGCCTTTGAGATTACCTTATACACAATTGCATAATGAAATGGGTCTAAAATCCTCTAATGATGAAGGGTTGCCCATATTTGGGATGAGAGCAATGAAAGTGGAATTAAAAACTGGAAGGATCCACCCATTCAAAAGAGACTCATTTATCACCAACATTAGATCAGGTCCCATAATTTCATAGAAAGTAGAGAAGAATTCGATAGCCCATCCATCCGACCCAAGGATTTTATCCTTTTGAAAACTTGTAAGGGATTCTTTTAGTTCTGGCTCTGAAACCTCCCCTATGAGTTCTAGATTTTCCTCATCACCAACAAAACTCGGGGAGTGCTAAAAATTCCTTTGAAATGTTTGACTCCTAAAGAAGCTAGGCCCTCAAAGGAAGATACATTGCACCTTGATCCATCCTCCATACCCAAAATGGTGTTTTGTAATTTCCAACCCTTAGCATATGCATGGAATAATTTTGTGTTTTCATCTTCGTTATCCAGCCATATTGCCCTAATTTTTAACCACCATGTTTCTTCTTGTTTTGTCAGAATTTCCTTTCTCTTAGCAACTAACCCTTGGTAAGGGCCCTCGAAATTTGAGATTGAAAACCCCCATATCCCAAATCTATGAAATTCTCTATCACCTTTTCAATCGCAAAGAGTTCAAATTGCTCATGCTTACGAAAAACCATAGCTCACTCTCTAATCAAAACTTTCAAGTGAAATAGATTGTGATCAAATTGTCTCGCCGTAGAAACATTAGCCCCACCATCATATGGGATCTAATGTTGTTTTTTTAGCTTGAGAAAAGCCCCTTCATTTAACCATTTTGAATTCAATTTAAATGGACTAGCTGATTTTTGTAACATGCCTTTTATCTCCTGAAAAACAAGCCTATGATAAGAAATACCCCCAAAACCAATCCATTGACAAATGAGAGGGAATGTAACAAGGGTATTTTCATTCACCAAGAAATGATCGAGAATCTTTGCAATATTGTCCTCTCCCACCCTTTGATTATGCCAGGCCGGACCCATATGAATAGGAGGAACATTGATTATGTGACATGTAGAAACTTTATGAGCAAAATAATTAGATAGGGAATCTGATCTTACCCGAAGGCCCCATGACTTCGCATCTCCCATAGAAAAGTTTATGTCCCCACCAATGATAAGGAAGGGAGACTATGCAAGAGACATCTCAAATAGAGAATTTCAGCAAGCCACCCGATCTTCATGTGGACCATCAATGTTGATGAAGATTATAACCTTGTCTAGCTCATAGGAGTATGTAGACATCCCCAGACCTGAATGAATACTCCGAAATCTATGAGCCATAATATTTCGGGAATCCCAACCCAATGCCAGGTCACCCGAATGACACGAACATCACTAGAAATGAAACACCATGAGGGCATAAGGGAATCCAATAGCTTAACCACATCCTCGCCCTCCCCAAGGGTTTCTTGGAGGAATATAACATCAGAGATTTCAAGAATGAACAATTGTTTTAGAGCCATTTTTCTATGAGCACTGACGACTCCACTACAATTGAAAGATAAGGTCTTCATAAAGAAACTCTAGAAAGGATTTTCATTTCTCTAAGCGCCCCTTCGATAGAATATTTTCAGCTCAAGGCCAGTTCCACACAGGTCTTTGCTTTGGCCAGAGAGATGGGATTTCCTGCCCCTACCCTTACTAGAGGATTCTGACAAAGAAATACAACCCAACGCACCTAGAGAAACATTTGACCTTGCAAACACCAAGCGAGATTGGAGGTGATGTAAGTTGTCACCCCCGACCGACTCCACAGAACAAACTGAGAACACAAAGGCCCAAGGAGATGAAAGATTAGTTGAACCAAATGGTAGTGAACATGATGCATTTTGTAAATGAGAATAAGAGACATTTAATGGCATAGACCCGGACACCCCGATCGAACATAACTAATTACCCGAGAAAAACAATTTAGAACAAGATTCAATGTGTAAATTATGTAAATGAAGTGAAATCGAATTACAAGGATTCGAAGACAACTCCTGAGAAATAACATTCCCCACTGCCGACATTGAGGATACGGAAGGAACAAGAACCATACCTGAGCTAGTCACCAACATCGAGGTGGGGATGGCAGATATATTTGACATCGAATCTTGAGCCCATCCTTCATCCATAGAAGGACCCCCCCGCATCGAACCACCCACACCCTTCTCAGTTCACTGCTTCTTTGATAAATTACCATCATTTGAATTGCCACAGAACGACAGGGTGCATTGATTGAACAAATTCCCAATCTTATGACATCACCTGCACCAAAAAGGAAGACCTTCATAATCAAGGTCCTGAAGCCATATAACGTCCTTCCCAATTTTCATGGTTGCATGCAACTTATTTTTTAGGACCAAGCACACTAATACCCTTGCTATAAATTTGTCCCACGTCTCCAGGAAGGATTAGTTCGCATCCAGGAATCTCCCAAGACCATTACCCAAATTTGTGAAACTCTGAGAAAAGCGAGGCCTCCCAAAAGAATTTTAAACCATGAAAATTCAAGAGCCCTAAAAGGTTTAAGGAATAATGGTAACATTGTAATCCTGAAAGTTGACAAAGGAGGGGCAATTGTGTTTATGGATAAAGAAGAATATGCCACCAAAATGAAAGACCACCTATATAATAGTGGCAGCTACAAGAAGCTCAAAGAGAACCCTATTATAAGATTACCAAAATTGTTAAAAAACAATCAAGGATTCAAACTTGGACGAAAGAATGAAGAAGAGCCTATCTCCTGGTAGTGAAATCACCCCGCAAATTTATGGAGCCCAAAAATTCATAAAGTTGGTGTCCCTTTCAGACCTATTGTCAACACTATTGGTGCGCCCATATATCAAATGACAAAATATGTAGCTAGCACCTTGGCCGTTGTTGTTGGTAAAACAAGCTCATTCATTAAAGACTCCAACCAGTATGTAGAATTCATCAAAAAAAAAAAACTGTACCCTGGGGATAAGATTGTTAGTTTTGATGTTGTCCAACTCTTCACTAAGATCCCTTTACAGGAAGCTAACAATGTAAACTTTGAAACGGGAACTATAAACTCAAAACGAGAACTCTGTCCAAAAAACCCTGAAAAAAAAAACAGTGCTAAAAACAAAAAGTGTGTATACTAGAACGATGGTTTTTTTTTAGGGTCAATTTTGAACATGTTCTAAAAATGGCAGTGAGAACGAATTTTTTGTGCAAAAATTGTGCAAAAAAAAGCCTGAAAATGAAAAGTGCTAATAATGGAATGATGGATTTTTTTTAGGGTTAATTTTCAACATTTAAAAAAATGCCAGTAAAACCGATTTTTTATGTGCAAAAATTGTGCAAAAACACTCTCAAAACGAAAAGTGTTGATGCTCGAATAACACTTTTTTTTTTTTTGGTAAATTTTCAACATTTTGAAATAATGGTGTTAAAGATTTTGTTACGACTCCGAAAAACATTAAAATTTCAAAAAAATAATGAAAACATAAAATTAAAAATAAAAACAAAAATAAAAACAATGAAAAAAACACAAAAAAAAGTAAAAAAAAAATACCAAAACGTAAATAAAAATATATATTAAAAACAAAACATAAAATAAAATAAAAAAAAATCAATCATAAAAATGTAAAAGAAAAAACAAAATTAATCTATAAAATATAAGAAATAAAAAATTAAAAAAATTTAAAGAAATAATTAATAAGAAAAAGATATTTTCAAAAAAATAACATTCTTTTTTTTTGGTAAACCATAAAAAAAATAAATTAAGTAAAAATAGGAAATTAAAAAAAAAAAACCATTAAGAAAAACTAAAAAAAAAATAAAATTAAAAACAAACTAGATTAAAAAAATAGAAAAATAACAAAAAAAAGGAATAAAAAATATAAAAACTACAAAAATTAAGATTAAAAACATTTTCAAAAAACCCTAGAAAACAAAAATATGTTGAAATTAAAAATAAAATAAAAACCAGAAAAAGAATTAAAATTTAAAAAAAAATACATATTTTCAAATTAAAAAATAAAATAAAAAACATTTGAAATTAAAAACTATATATATATATATATATATAACATTTCAAATTTTATATTAAAAAATTTAAAATTTAAAATTTAAAATTCGGATTAAAAAAAAAAAAAACGTTAAAATTAAAAAAAGCTAAATATATTTTTGATATTTTTTAAAATAACATTTAAAATATATATATTTTACAAATATATATAAAATTAAAAAAACATTTAATATATATATATATATATATAAACATATTTAACAAAATTTATTTTTTATTTAAAAAAAACAATTTTATCAGCCACCGCCCCCACGAGCGGCTGGGTGGAATCGAATAGCCACTTCCTGACTAGCCCTACGGGTGGTTGGGCGGTGGCTATCCGATTGTCGGAATCGGATAACCACCACTCAGCCGCCTGTGGGGGTGGCCGGGTGGTGGTTATTTGATTCTCAGAATCGGATAGCCATCGCTTGGCCGTCTGTGGGGGCAACTGAGCGGTGGCTATCTGATTCTGAGAATCGGATATCCACCTCAAGGGCGGTCAGGGGGTGGTTATCTAATTCCGAGAATCGGATAGCCATGTAGAAATTTTGAATAATATGACACATATTCAACAGAGATTATCCCGATTATACACTATTGCAGAAAACATGCATAATACATAACCTCTGCTATGTTGATCCTCAATTTACAGAAGCAGAAACAATAACATGCGCACATAGAAGCATCAATCACACATATCAACACAATATTTTCCCGGGGAAAGCATCTCGCTAAAAACCCCAACTATCTGTATATTATATTGATTGAGAACATGTAACAACCATAGTACAATACTCCTCACAAGTATCCAACACTATCTCCACCTGTTACACACAATACAACTCAGATCTGATCTCCAAATCTCCTCCGCTGCTTGCCTGCCTCCACTGCACAATACCTGCTGAGAATGAATGAGAATGACTGATCCAAACTCGTTTTTACCTTGTGAAAGTCGCCCACACTGTAAATCATGTGAGCAAAAGCTATATTTCACTTGGTATTGGCCCACACTACATAGAGATCATTGGCATAACTCAATCCCATGCATGTGCACAATCTCATGCATAACTGATAGCAATCTCAACCTCTAACACCTGTCTCCATTGAACTGTACATGCACTGAGTTAACTGATGTATTTTTTAGTTGTATTATGAGTTAATAATTAGTGAATTAGTTAATAACTAATTCACAGAACTCATCACTTAGTCTATTGATCAGTTAGACTAAATACAACTAGTTCAACTAAGTCAAACTGAACACAACTCCATTAACTGCTCACCCAACTCCACAAGAACTCAATCACTGAAGTTCTAACTGAAGTCCTTCATGCAATAGCTCAAGTAACCCATAAGAACCATGTATTTCCTTCTGGCAGCTGCATGTGCCACATCCGTAGCTCGAACTAAAGTGCTCCAAGAGAATAAGATAAAGTTTATAGTTTAGATATTATTATGAGACAATAATATTTGACTTTTCTATTTTTGACTAGCAGTCTAAAAATAGACTCTGATCACTCCTGTTGTGATCACTCCTGCTGTGATCACTCCTGCTGTGATCACTCCTGCTGTGATCCAAAAATAGACTTTGCGCCATAATTTGCCTGCGGGCCCACTTAGTGAAGGCGACTCCTTTCCACTAAGCTCCATCATCTTGTTGCATTCTCAACAAGCATTTCTTGTTGCACACTTTTCAACACTCCCTCTCAACAAGAAAGGCTTCCTCTCAAACCCGATCCTGTAACTCTGGAATGTTCTGCATGCAACACATCTGCCCGCTCCACTTTGCTCCAACAACACTTGGAACAAAAACACTCCCAACTGACCACTCTGTTGGGCTAGGAACATACTCTGATGTTGAAGCTCTACCTGCTGCTGACAAGTGCTCCCTTTCTGACATCTATGCTACTACAACATCTCCATGCATCTCGCACCATTGCACACCTCTCTGTGCCGCCTAGCACTGTGCAAAACACTTGTGCCTCTCGCATTGTTGCAGCCTGCATGATATGCGCTGTCCTGGGATTCCCTACACTGTCGCTCTCTCTGCCACTCCATCCGCATCTGTCTCTACCCAATCAATCAGTTCTTGCTACTCCACTTCGGGGCTCTCGTAGCAAGGTATCATCCAAGAGGTTGGGTACCTCAAGGATCCTGCCCCTCCTTCTTGGGACGATCAATCCACATCACCCCACCTCCTACCTGGAGGTATGGCTGCATGCGATCCCTCAGCCCACCTGGCTTGAAGTTTCCCCCTATTGGAGGTCTCTGCATGAGTAGATGTTTCTACTCGATCTCCTATCAGCTTCCCCTGTTGTGGCTACTCCACAACCTCCTAAAGCTGCTGCACCAATCGTGGCTCCTCCACAATCGTCTGAGACTTCTTCTAGCTCTTCATGTTGAGAGGTAATATACGCTCCCTCTCAACCACCAAGTCTCCATCAGTTGCCTTGCTGCTCAAGGCTTTGCATGCATCTTGATTCTCGAGCATACAGGTTCTTGACCCGTGAACCAATCTGCTTCATCTGTCTAGTGATGATGTGTCTAAGGAAAACCTTTCCCTTACTGAAGACTACATCATAGCTCTGTCTTCCAGTATTGCGATCGACACCAAGTTTCTCTTCAGTCCTGGTACATACTTGACATCGGTCAAGGTAAGGCGAGCTCCATGCTCCCTCTGAAAAATAACTGTGCCTACACCTGAGACACTATACTTCTCATCATTACCCATCCCTATGAGTATCTGGAGATCTTTCTCCTCCAAAGACCTGAACAAAATTTTGTCACCAGTCATGTGGAAAGAAGCTCCACTCTCAAGAAACCAACACTTCCCATCATGGATGAAACCATGCATGCAAAGAGTGTGAAATCCAACTCAAACTGTGAAGCAAGTGCCTCACCTTCAGATCCTTCCCCGGATCCCTTCTTGGACTTCTTCTTTGGGCAAGTAGTAGCATAATGGCTCAACTCATGACAACGAAAGCATCACACCTTCGACTTGTCAACCTTCTTCCCATCATTGGAAGAACTGGATTCGGAAAGAGAAACCTTCCCCTTCCCCTTCTTCGCCTTACTCGCTAAGGAACAGTTCTCCTCATCATGCATAGATGAAGAACTATCTCTGGTGCGCCGTCTAATCTCCTCTTGCACAAGATCTGACCAAAGTCTCTCCCATCCTAGCAATTTCTCCCTTCCATTCACCGAGTCCTGGTAGCTATGCCAACTCTTAGGAAGGCCAAGGAGTGCTAGACTCACCATATCCTCATCATCGACAGTCACCCCCACACTTCCCAGCTCATCCCGGCATTGGGTGAACTTCGTGAGATACTGGGGCATACTGTCTCCATTCTCACACTTAGATGTTTATGAGTTTATCCTTGAGCGCCATTCCACCAGCTCAAAACTCAACCGCTTCTGATCTAAAATTCGTGAGAACAAGGTATTTCTCGTACAGAGATCGACTGTATGGGCATTCACCGGATATCTCACCTTCCAAAAGAAGGATGAATCCATAAGTTACCTGGCCCGATTACAGACTCTGCTTGAAGAAATAAAATGTAAACACTTTCTGAATAATAGATCTGATGATCAATCCTCGCTTTGATATCCTGTAGAACTTTTTTTACAAATCAACCAGCTCCGATACCATGTAGAAATTTTGAATAATATGACACATATTCAACAGAGATTACCCGATTATACACTATTGCGGAAAACATGCATAATACATAACCTCCTCTATGTTGATCATCAATTTACAGAAGCAGAAACAATAACATGCGCACATAGAAGCATCAATCACACATATCAACACAATATTTTCCCGAGGAAATCATCTTGCTAAAAACCCCAACTATCTGTATATTATATTGATTGAGAACATGTAACAACCATAGTACAATACTGCTCACAAGTATCCAGCACTATCTCCACCTGTTACACAATACAGCTCAGATCTGATCTCCAAATCTCCTCCGCTGCTTGCCTGCCTCCACTGCACAATACCTGCTGAGAATGAATGAGAATGACTGATCCAAACTCGTTTTTACCTTGTGAAAGTCACACACACTATAAATCACGTGAGCACAAGCTATATTTCACTTGGTATTGGCCCACACTATGCAGAGATCATTGGCATAACTCAATCCCATGCATGTGCACAATCTCATGCACAACTGATAGCAATCTCAACCTCTAACACCTGTCTCCACTGAACTGTACATGCACTGAGTTAACTGATGTATTCTTCAGTTGCATTATGAGTTAATAATTAGTGAATTAGTTAATAACTAATTCACAGAACTCATCACTTAGTCTATTGATCAGTTAGACTAAATACAACTAGTTCAACTAAGTCAAACTGAACACAACTCCATTCACTGCTCACCCAACTCCACAAGAACTCAATCACTGAAGTTCTAACTGAAGTCCTTCATGCAATAGCTCAAGTAACCCATAAGAACCACGTATTTCCTTCTGGGAGCTGCATGTGCCACATCTGTAGCTCGAACTGAAGTGCTCCAAGAGAATAAGATAAAGTTTATAGTCTAGATATTATTATGAGACAATAATATTTGAATTTTCTATTTTTGACTAGCAGTCTAAAAATAGACACTGATCACTCCTGCTGTGATCATTCACGCTGTGATCCAAAAATAGACTTTGCGCCATAATTTGCTGCCAGGTCCACTTAGTGAAGGCGACTCCTTTCCACTAAGCTCTATCATCTTGTTGCATTCTCAACAAGCATTTCTTGTTGCACACTTTTCAACAAGCCATTGCCTGACCATTGGTGGGGGTGGTTATCTGATTCTTGGAATCGAATGGCCATCGTCCGACCGCCCATGGAGGTGGCTATCCGATTCTCGGAATCGAATAGCCATTGTCTGGCTGCCCGTGGGGGTGGCTATCCAATTCTCGGAATTGAATAGCCATTGCCCGGTTTCCCATGGGAGTGGCTATCCGATTCTCAGAATCGGATAGTCACCGCCTAGCTATCTGATTCTCAGAATCAGATGGCCACCACTTGGCCGCCTGTGGGGGTGGCCTGGCAGTGGCTATCCGATTTCGAGAATCAGATAGCCACCCCCATGGGTAGTCGGGCGGTGGTTATTTGGTTCCGATTACGGGAACTGATACTGTTATGCGTTCAATATTTGTAATATGCGATTTTCGCATTAATTTTTACGTTAATCATTATTTTTTGAAAAACAAAGTGATTATTATTATTTTTTTGACATGAAATTCATAAAAAAAAACTATTATTTAACCATTTTTAGTTAAAATTTTCGTATAAAAATTGTGATTTTGACATGTCAATTCAAGCAAAAAATTATCAAAAAGTGTAGTTTTTTAGTTATATTTATGTTAAAAATGGTTATTTTTATGTCCATTGCTAAAAAATATTGTTTTTTAGAAACAATTATTTCATGTGGATTGAAAAATTAATTAAGGATGTATAAATATGTAGAATATCGAAAATTCAAAATATCGACCTTCTAATTTAAAAATGCAAAACAATAAAGACCTCACTACAAAAAAATTAAAATTAAAATAAAAACAAGGAAATATGAAGAAAACGACCACTTCAAAAATTATTAAATTTACAAAATAATTATTTACATTTCATGCATTAAAAAATTTAAAGTCAAAAAATAAGTCTTTTAAAAAAAGGGTTTGATGCAGAATTACCACTTTTTTAAATCAACATGTAAATCACTACCATTCTAAAATGCAATGTACAAAAAATAAATTAAAGTGCCAAAAACTATGCTCTAAAAAAAACGTGTGTTCTACATCACCCATTTTCAAAATCAGGTCACTTTTTTGCTATCTCTACGAAACAGGTAACAGTATCAGTTCCCGTTTCAAATTTTACATTGTTAGCTATGCAAGTGGTAAAAGAAGTCACAAATTGCTAAACTGCGAAACTTGCCAAAATATGTCTTCATTCCACTTTCTTCACTTTCCAAGGTGAATTATTTGAACAAACATTTGGAGTAGCTATGGGGTCCCCACTTTCCCCTATAGTGGCCAACCTCTTTATGGAGAAATTTGAAAAGAAAGCTCTTGACACTTTCTTGTTGAGGCCTAAATTATGGATTAGGTTCGTTGATGACACTAGTGTCAATTGACTTCATGGTGGCAAAGAGTTCAATTACTTTTTAGACCACCTCAATAGTATATCTAAAGATATCAAGTTCATAATGGAGGTTGAGGAAAACAACAATATCCTATTCTTAGACATTCTCCTCATAAGAAATGAAGATGGATCGCTTGGACATAAGATGTTCAGAAAGAAAGAACACACTGATAACTACCTACATGCGGACTCACACCATCACATAGTACAAAATATGGGGGTACTCAAGACTCTTTTCACTAGAGCGTTCAAAATATCAGACTCCTCTCACGTAGAAGAAGAAATTGAATATTTAAAAAAGGTCTTTGCAGGCATCAGATATAAAAATGTGGACACCATCAAGAACATTATAAGAGTTAGATTTGGAAATAAAGTTACACTATCTACAAACTCCCAAATTACTAGCGGAAGGGATTATATACCATACATTCAGGGGATCATAGACAAACTGGCTAAAATTCTAAAAAAGAAAGATATTAAAACCTATTTCAAGCCCTTTTCAACCATAAGACATAAGATGAGATTAGTTAAAGATAGCCCTGATCAACTCCAATAAAAGGGTGTTTATAAAGTCATATGTTCTTGTGGAAATTTCTATATTGGAGAAACATGAAGGTCCTTCAAGATTAAACTAAAAGAACATGGTGCAAACATGGCAGAACTCGATCTTCAACACTGGCAGAGAATTTAACTAAAACTTGTCACCATATCTGCCTAGAATACACTAAAGTTACGCTAATGAAAACCATAAGTATAAACACAAAATTCGTGAAGCCCTTGAAATCATTAAGCATCCTCACAATCTCAATAGGGATGGGGGTTTGGAAGTAAGCAGAAAATGGATTCCCTTACTCTCCCGCACTGCTAACACATAATCTTTTGCTCCCCTCTCTCATTTTGTTCCCTCTTCATTTTTGATCCTCCCACTCCCATCTTGCCTTTATCTCATATCCAGATCTTATTTTCCTCCTATCTATTTGCCCCATTCTAACCTAATCTTCCTTTGCCACCCCCCCACCCTTTGCTTCCTTTAATATGAAGGAAATCCCTAATTGATATTATTATCCCTATGATTTTATTAGTTATAGTCAATATTAAACGATAAAATAATAATAAATAACTTTATTATTAGTATTATTAATTAGCACTTTATTAGTAATAAGAACATTTATTACTAATAACTTTGTAATTAATACTAATACATTTTTTTGTTTGTTAAGCTTGGTAGGACCTCATTTTTCTATTGATTTTAACAAGAAGTTACAACCAGTTTTGAAATTTGTTAGGTGGCCTCAACTTGCCCTGTGGGAAACCAAGTCTGTTGGCCACCTAACAACATGGTATGCCATCCAAAAATGATACATTTTGAGTCTTTATATCCAAGCTACATATGAATTTATGTCCATATTTATCCCTATATCTACTTGCCTACTAACATAGCTGTAATTACAAGTAAAAGTAAATACTATCCGCATCAAAATCTACAAAAAGATATAGACATCGTTTCACTGATTTGCTTCTTCTGCTGAGGCAGATTCAAATGGAGCTGGGTCTTTTACATTCGACCCCAGGAGTTCAACTTCTGGTAGTATGCATGGAAAATTATTTTTGATTCGCTGGAGGTGCCCATCTTGCTTCTGCATCTGAAACATGAGTTTCTAGAAGTCCTTTTTGTAGTCTGGGGATGTCTGCACTGCAACAGCCATATTCAAAGCAATTTGTTCCAGGGCCTTGCCCAAGATTCCCTTCATCGACTAATAGAGGAAAATAGTGTGTTTGAATTGGATCACTTAGCCTCAGGTTTTCCCTGGGTTAGGCACTAAGACCCACCAGTTGTCATCTTCGATCTCCATGGAACTTGCCTGACAGTTCAAGTCTTCCTCCCACTTCTCTATCAACTTTCAGATTTCTTCATCTATGCCTTCATGATAGGCTTCCACTGCTTTGTTGATGATATTAACAATCGGTTTGCGACCTTTCGGCTTGCCCCCAGGGTTGTTGGGTTCCCCTTCCTCTTGCTTTCCCTTATTTTTCTGGCCTCAACCTTGGCAACGCGGGGTTGGGCTGCGAAATTTAGCTGCCCCACGAACCATCTTATCCCACTTCTTGCAAGGTGTTCTATGGCGGTGGATGCTATCTGGAGGAGTGAGCCTCCGACCTTCAGAATACCCAGAACTATTTCCAACCTGCTTACCTGTACAAAGAGAAATAAGCATACTTAAAACTTGAAATAATTTCTTACCAGCCATCTGAGGTTTAGAACATATTTTAATGTAATTTCTAGAAGCGACACATGCCAATGCAGACTCAGAATTGTGGTTGCCAAGCGCTTGGCTCCATATATTCCACCTCGCTTGAGTGCGACTCGAGGGAATAACCTCCCCATGCTGATAAGAGGTTACAACCACAACAATATCCCCATGCACCCGGTTACCCTGCTCTCCCTTGGCCCAATTTCCTGCAAACTTCCAACACCAGTCATACATAGGCTTCACTATAATTACCCAATTCTTTTTCGAGTTAGTCCCGCTCAGTTGCAGAGCTGATGCCACATTTTTAATGAGAAATATACTCTTTATGGTTATGGGGATTCACCCATCCCCCTTATCATAAACCATTTCCCAAGGCCATTCATCCAGAAGCCTAGCAGGTCGCATGCATGCAATTCCCCAACCCTGCTTACCCTCCCTGCATTCAAGGCTAAGAAAATCCCCTGGCGGGACAACCATATGCCAAATTGCATAGAAATGGTGATGCCTCCCAACCAATTCCATATATAGACCCCCTGAATCGATGCAAACCTAGACAGTGTAGGACCCGGGCTCTCAGAATCCCACTGAATTATGCCCATCCAACCCAAAACATAAATCCAATATACTTTCATCACTGCGAAAAGGGGGGATGGAGAAGACAACAAACCAAGTCACCCACGCAGTGCCTGGTCGAGCTTGCCCCTGATCCGTTCACTCTCCACAATTGTGAACTCCTTGCAACCTCCAAGTTTCTAACCTCATGCAATCACCCAAAATCTCACAGTGGAACTGAATACGCCTCCTGCTACCACTCACATACATATTGCTCTTCCATATGCCCGACGAGACCCTGCCAGCCTTCCCACGCATGTGGAGGGTGGTGACTTGTTATTTAGAGGCCCTTCCCATTAAAACATTTGATTATGTTGAGATTCTCGTACACACCTCGATCGGGGATAATAATAAAATATTATTATTATTAAATTTATCTTTTAATAATTATTCTTAATAAAATGTGAATATAATAATGTTAATTATTATTTACAACTAACATTAAAACTTATTAATAAAATTTACTAATATATATTAAAATTAAAATAAAAATAAATAATAATAAATATTTTAATGCAAATTTCTGATTTCTCTTTATTGTTTTGCTTCATTTTCTGGATTTGCTAGTCGACTCTCCTCTTTTCTTACATCCATCCCATATTTATTTCCTTTCACCCTTCTCTTCTTTGCATATTGGTCCTGAAGATGAGTCTAGTTATAGAATCGAAACGTAGAATGAAAAAGATGGATACTCTGGACAATCCGAATCAAAACATTGAAAATTCTCACCATAGAAATCTACAAACTCTCATTAGTTCCACATGTTTGACGATGAACCAGGAAACCAAACCCACACTAGAATTTCTTCCATCCTCTCCTTTTTGGCATCAAAGAGAGGGGTCCAAAATTTAAAGAGAACAAGCATGAAATCAATGGACCAAACCCCCGAAGCAATGCAGTTCACATTCTCTTTAGATTTATAGGAAAGTCGAATCTAACCCATGGCCAAAAGGAAAACATTGGGGCCGCATAAACCATAGGTGCTATGACCTTGTCGCACCACTCCAGAATCATGTTCATCCCAAATTTCTTCCCACACACACTCCCAACCAGATATTTTCATGCCAAGTCCACTGCATCCACCATTTCCACTTCATCACCCACACATAAACTATATGGGGTAGGAGAGAGATCCCCCTTTAGATATTTGAACTTCTTTTTAACAACATGAGGGTGACCCGATAGACCAACATCCAAGGACTCCTCACTTAACACCGAATGAAAAAATACTTCCAACACAAAGGGAAAAAGTGGATCCTCCACTATCCCTGAATGGCTTACAGATGAATGAGGGATACAAACCCTCCCAATAGGCCTTTCCCCTGATGCAACCAACGACCCCAACACAAGTCCCCCTCCACGACAAGCAATAGACAAAGTAGGTAGGGCGTTAAACATAAAGGACCCTCCACCATAATAGACATTTAACCCACCACCATGTAAACCCTCAACATATGGGCGAGTTAGAGAAAAAATACCTTCATTTGAGAAACTGGGAAAAGTAAAAACACTAGACAAAATAAGGAGAGTAAAACTTCCCACCGAAGGAAGAAAACTAGTACCTGAGGACACCAAAGAGGAAACAAACATGTGGCAGCTGGAAGAAAACCCCCAAAGACCATAATAGATGGATTTCAATAAGACCCATCACCTAGGTTCAAACCCACGACTGAAAACCCCAAAGATGGAGAAATGAAATCCTCGTTGGAAACTTCCCCATTTGTCACAAAAATGGAGCACCTGTTTGGGTTGATCGTGTCATAATCCACTTGGGCCACATATTCGATAAGTAAAAACCTTTCCTGCCAGTTCAGACGAGGAATGACCAACATAACATACCCAAAGATGCTCGAGAGTACCGCAATAATGGTAAAAAACCTAAAAATAAATGAGGGCAATGACGAAATCGATGGAGAGCAGTAGGAAACTGAGAGTGACCCATAAAGCTAGGAGAAAAACCCAACTAGAGAGAAAATTCCCCCCACAAATGATAAATATTTATATAATGGGAATAATATGATATACTTTCGTCGCCCTCCCATAACACATGAAACATACGCCAAAGCATCAAATGATTTAGATGAGAAACCAATAAACCCTAGGAGCTACGACCACCATTGCTCTATTTATTTATTTTAAGATGTTGCTTAATTTATACTATTTATTTATTTAATTTTTAAATGAAATGGGTAAAGATTTGTATTATTAAAAAATATTTGGATTACAAGTCCAAAACCTTTACATATTCTAATATTCTTTGCAAGTTTCAAATTGAGCATAGAGGTTCAATCCAATCCCTCAAGCGAGTTCCCCATGACACAAACATTTTAGTCCCTTTCCAACTAGAAGTTTTTCAAAAAACCCCCAATATCCAGGCACACTTACATTCTATTATTATTCATTTTTTTTGTTTGATTAAGTCCGAATTCTTATTTTTCTTAGAGAAATACTTTTTCCTTTCTTCCCAACTTGAGTCCAACCCATGTTTTCTGCAGATTTCGACGGGTCATTCTTTGGCAAGTGCATGTTTTTGTTCTTAAAGTATTCCTCATTCCCCTAATCTACCCAAGAAGTTTCCTTTCCATAATTATTCCTTGTGGTTTTCATAGGGGATCCATTTTCCATGAGGGTTTGTTGCTTTTCAACTTTCAATGAGTCTGGAGAGTCTTCACTAGCATGCGATTTTTCTTGATTGACATTTGTTGCCTCCAATGCATTTTCTTTGGAAGTATCAGTTTCCCGTTTATCTTCTAGTTTTTTATTATCCTGAGGCTCTTCCTTTTTATATACTGTATAGTGATAGCCCTGAGATCCTTCCCACCAATTAAACCTTCAGTATGTTTTTTGATCTTTGTTGTTTTGATTCTTAGGGCAATTTTTTATTACATGCCTTGTTTTATAACACACTTGCATCGGAATGAAACATTTTCGTAGTCAAGATTTTGGACTCAAACAAAATTTGGGGCCATCAAATTGATCTCATCGAGAAAACCCTTATTGAGGTCCATCAACACACAAATTCGAGCATAAGTAATTTTATAATTATTATTATTATTATTTTTTTTTTTCTTGTTGTATCTGGGCTGTGGCAACAAAAAATTTCAAGATCATTCTCAATAGAAGATAACGATTGAAGATTCCAAATATGAAAGGGTAGATTCAAAAGCCTCACCTGAAGTTGAGTTGTGGATACTGATGCCATTATCGAATCAAAGGTGGGAGACTAGGGTTGCATGAAGAGACTAATACTACTCCATAACCACAACCCAAATTCGTATACGACCTTCTTGTCCTCAATATTTTAAAAAACAACAACGAAAAACCCCAAGCCATGGGATAAATATTCATATCATTTGTTAAACGAGGTTTCCATGTCTCAAAGATCCATTTATTCGAATCCATCAGCCGTGGCCAAAATCCATTAAAATTGCAAACCAAACCTTGGCCCGAAAGAAACTTCTTATAACTGAAAGCTTCCTCATCGAAAGGAACATTGAGAGAAGGAACTTCTTGAACTGCTGGGAGACCATATCCAAATTTCAAAATGGAAATATATGAAACCGACGAAGATTTTTCTTGTCCAACAACCATTCCTATAAAAGAAACTGGATTCATCATTGAATCACTAAGATTCACCATTGATCAGATTGCCATGAAGAACTGCAAAGAAATCCACATGATCTATGCATAGATTGGCTAACTAGGGAAAAACCCTAGCTGCCACAAGGGTTTTCAGAGCTTCGCCCATCTCCTCCTACTACATTCCATCATTATCCAATATAGATCCATTCTATAATATTTATAGCATACTTAATAGCAAATAAATTTTATTAATTTTTAAATCATTTTTTAAAATTTTCATGATTTATTATTTTGGATTTTTTCAAATAATGTGATATATTTTTAATTTTGATTTTAATTGTTTTTATTAAGTTAGTTGAGTAGCACTGTATTAAATTGATTTAAACACCATACAAAAAATTGTATGTTAACTTGCTATTGGGGAAACTAAACTAGCCCCTAAAGTATGGGTCATTTATCATAAAATTAAATAGTTATCCTTAGACCAAAATGTTGTAAAAAAAAAATATATCCTACACTTTTATTATACTTCCTATTATCCATTTTATTGTTGAGAGTAGTAGTGCTATTCATACATAAAAACAAAAACATCATAAATTTGTGCCTATCAAAGAGAGGGTGTGCACAACTATCAGGTTAGAGCTACCAATATTTTCCATAGTTTGCAAACTCCAACGTAACTACCATCTTAGTCAGTGGAGAACTTTTGATCCAACTACTTGACTTGCGATTAGAGAGCATCTAGACAAAGAAAAATTTCTTGTTGAACTTAATTCCTTTAAACCATAACCTTTCCTATGTTGGTCTTAATTTTCCAATACAGGCCCACAATTGGAAAGTATTTGATTTTATTCTTGTATTCTTTGTATTTGTGACCCAATGTCCATGTTCTTCTTAATTTCATCATTATGAATGCACCTTCCTTCTCTTTAGTTTTAACTTCACCTTAGGTTGAGTGCACACACATGCCTCGATTGTCATTGAGTTGGGGAGCACAACTCACCCTTTGCAAGATTTATGTCATTTGATGTGATGTATGGGGGAAATTTAGGGCTTCCATCAATCATCTAGGTTGTAATGACCTACTTTCCATGCAATATGAGCACACCCATGAGACAAGTGTTCCCACATTCACGAGCCCACATGATGGTGCAAGATGAAACATGCTGCTAATGAGATGAGCATGCTTGCATGATGGAATGATACGAGATAAGCCACCCATGAGATGAGCATGCCTGCACATGACACAAGACGAGATTAGTGTGCTTGTGAGATGAGGAAACCCACATGGCATGAGCATATTATGAGATGCACAAGTGAGGAAAACACAACCCAATCAAAGATTGACAACCAAAGGGTTGGCTGGAGTGAACTGAAGGGTTGCGACCCCTCATATTACACCCATGGCCATACATATACCCAAGAGGAGTGAGTGGAGAAAAACAACAAAAATAGTTAAGGGAATCACATAGCCATAGGTTAAGAACCATATGTTATACACTTGCATGGGATGGTTGTGTCCTTCCTACCTGTGAAGGAAAGGAAATGGTGGGTTTAGCTCTTGGGAAAATGATGTGGTTTGTCGACAATGCTAGTGAAGAGTGTTGCAGGTTCGACTTTCACTTGGGAGCATGTCTGTAGTTTGAACAACAAGCACTGCAACTTTTAGGGAGCAAACCCATAGGATTTTCTTGCTAACCAATGGGTGGATGGGTCAAGTGGAACCACTCAAGGGGTCACTTAAATGCATATTTGGGAGTTGTATTTTGAGAGGCTAGGTAGGGAAGTGAACTGAGCCCTTCCCCAAGCATTGTAACATTGAATTGTAAATTGAATCATATAATTGAATTTATCATAAGAGAATTGGAGGTTATGTCCCTCCACCCCATATAACTTATGTGCATACTTTACATGACTATGTTGTTGGTTCATGTATGATACTTGTTAAATGAAAGTGGATGAACATTTCATGTTATGTGATAATACTTGTGATTTTTAGTTGTAATTCCACTACAATAGCTAACTAAACACATAAGAAGTACAAAGTAGATGTTGGGCATATGTTATATTCTTTCTAGGACTAGTCGCACGTGCGGGGGGGTCACAGCCCCCCTTGTTGGGGGCTTCTAGGGGGACGGTAGCCCCCTTTCAGGGGGTTCAGGGCAGTGCCCCGAGAATATTTTTTTGGAACCTATATTAGGTGGGCAAACCTATATATGGTTTTGTGCATGGTTTTTGCACATGGTTTTGGGCATGATGATTTTCTGCCCATGGTATTTTGTAGATCCGGTTAAGGGAACTATGTTTATGTTCTAATACATGGTTAATGGATTGGGGTTTATGAATGCTTCAACATGTATATAAGTGTATTTTAACATTGAAAGGAACATAATGAAAAAGCAATATGGTAGTCCTGGTTTTGGGATCTAGGGGAAATATCTGTGTATTTGTTTTGTGTTTCTTGCCATTGTATATTTTCTATTTTTTTTAGAATCCGTATGCAAGTGATTTCTGTACAAAGTTAAAACCTACATTTGGTATCAGCATTGTTTCAGCTTCAAGGGGACACCTTTTCTATTGAGGGGTTTTGCTTGGGCCTGTGGTAGACCTTGTTTAGTGGGAGATCTGCGAGATCGATTCTTGCGGTGAAAGAAGATGGTGAGCAGTGGAAATATAAAGATTGA
Source organism: Pinus tabuliformis (assembly GCA_031772625.1). NCBI lineage: Eukaryota > Viridiplantae > Streptophyta > Pinopsida > Pinales > Pinaceae > Pinus > Pinus tabuliformis. Next base: position 616,225,722 of record CM062820.1, read on the forward strand.
GAAATTTAATGGTCAGAGTTTTGAGTTATGGAAACTAAAGATGGAGGAACTGTTGGTGGATAAAGATTAGTGGATCCCGATAGATCCATGTACTAAACTAATGACAATGTCTGCAGAAGAATGGGCGAAGCCGGATCAGAAGGCAAAGAGCATAATACAATTGTGTATCTTGGATTCAATATTGTTGAATGTATCAGGGGAAGCTACAATGAAGGATTTGTGGGTCAAGTTAGGGACTTTGTACCAATCTAAGTCTCTGGTGAACAAATTGTTCCTGCGAAAAAAGATGTATAACTTGAGGATGAAGGATGGAGACTCAGTGATAGAGCATCTGAACGCCTTTAATATTGTGGTAAGCCAATTGTTATCTGTTGATATAAAAATTTTAGATGAAGATAAGTGCATCAATTTGTTGTGTTCTCTACCAGATTCGTGGGATAGTCTGGTTGTTGCAATAGGTAACAATACAACTACCTTGAAGTTTGATGAAATAGTATCATCCTTGTTGTCAGAGGAGATGAGACGGAAAAATATGGAGAGCCAGAATGGAGATGCCTTGTCTATACAAGGACAATCCCATAATAGAAACAAAAGTAAGTCCTCGAGTGAGAGATCTAAATCTCCAGGAAAACCTTTAAAGGTATATTGGAAATGTAGAAAGGAAGGGCACTACAAAAAATGAGTGTAGATTTAAATCTCCTGAGAAAGTAAAAGGATTTGATGATGCTCCTTATACAGAGGTGAAAACCACTGTACTTGGCTTCTTCTTCAAGTCCACATGTAGATCATGAAGCATGGTTCATTGACTCAGGTGCATCCTTTCACTTCACTCCCCATAGGGAGTGGTTCTGCGAGTATGAGAAATATGATGGTGGTGATGTCTTCTTAGGGGATGACAAGAAGGCTAGAATTATCAGATGCAGGAAAGTCAAGCTAAAGTTGCAAGGTGGAAGGATTAGAACACTTCCAAGTGTTTTGCATATTCCTGCATTGGCCATAAATTTGATTTCTGTAAGCAAGATGGATGATGCAAGTGTAAAAACAGTGTTCGAGAAAGATACCTGCAAGATGGTTCAGAGAGCACTGGTATTGATGTGAGGAGTTTGGATTGGAACTCTGTACAAGCTTCTGGGTAGTAGTGTTATTGATGGGTGCAACAATTCTATGGTTCTTGAAAGTGGAGCACAAAATCTAGTAGATAGAAGGGTCTTTGAATACTTCATGGTAATGGTATGGTAGAAGGTATGTCTAATTTCTCTCTGGATTTCGATTTCTGTGAGCATTGTGTATACAGGAAGTAGAATCGGGTGAGTTTCCCCTCTGGTGCTAAGAGGGTGAAAGGGATATTAGAGCTTGTGCATAATGATGTGTTTGGACCCGTGTCGGTTCCATCACTGGGTAAGTCTGTGTACTATGTATCATTTATAAATGACTTCTCAAGGACTACATGGCTATATTTCCTCAGGAAGAAAGTTGAAGTCTTTAACAAGTTCAAATAATTTAAGGCTTTGGGGGAAGACCAAACAAAGAATAAGATAAAGGTGTTGAGGACAAATAATGGTTGAGAGTTATACTAAAAGGAAATTGAAGAGTTCTATAAGAAGTGTGGTATAGCACGAAAGAAGACTACTCCATACACACCTAAGTAAAATGGAGTTGCAGAAAGAATGAACAAGACTTTGATGGAAAATGAAAGAAGCATGCTAAGTGGTGCCATGTTAGGACGAGAATGTTGGGGAGAGGCAGTGAAGACTACATGTTACCTGGTTAATAGATCACCTTCATTAGCGTTGGAAGATAAGACTCCACATGAGGTATGGACCATGTATAGGAAGCTCATTAACTTCTTCTAGAGTTTATAATAGAGTTATAGAGAAGGGTGCTAACTTGCTAAGGTACTGTGGAATGGTCTCGTTCCACTGCATCTTGATATTTCAAAGTTTGTCCTTGAGTGCCAATTTCCTGTGGTCACTACTATTTTGAAACAAATCTGTCAACACTTGCCACATTGCATACATAGTCTCTTTTCCGTGGAGATTAGAGACAATACGGTCTCGTACTCCATCTAATATGATCCTCCTCACCTTAGCAACACACTTCTTCCATTCTTCTAGATCCTTTGCATCGGATGATGTTGGTTTCAAAATATGATTATCAATGAATTCCTTCAGCCCATTATCCCCTGGTACTTCCTCCATGTGGTCCTTCCATGCAACATAATTTCAGCTTCCCTCAATGGCGTACTTGATCCTTAGTCCATTGAAATTCATCTTCTCAGTCCCGAATAAAACCTGCAACCTGATCTGCAACCTCAAACCTCCTATGATGACAACTTCAAAATGTTTGTTCTACAGTGATTCCAACTCTGATACCATTTAGGAATTAATGTGTAGATTCAATACTGCTCATGAAATTTGCTAAATCATAAGAATTGAAGCTACTCTAATGATATGCAAAAGTTAATTCACCATCTAAAAACACCTTACTATCTATATTGCATTAATCAGAGAATAGAGAAGAAATACAATGCTTTCTCAAGCTTGATTACACCCTGCAAGTGTATAGTCTATCCTTTTGTTTGCCTGATTGAACTTGGCCAACACTTAGCCAATTTCAAGCCTTCCCAAGCTCCTATTTCCTTGCATTGTTCCCTTGGGAAATTTCCCCTATTTTTTAGGAATTTAACACTCTCAAATTGTGCAATATCCTTAGGTAATTCTCTCACTGCATACACCACCTGTACACATTGGAATATGCTACAAATGATAGCACACTGCCTTATAATCTCCATCTCAAATAGGTAACTTGAATTCTCTGCATGCAACAATTATTTTGGTTTGATTGATCAATTCACTCGTTGATAACTAAGTGTGGTTGAAGTTCCACTTCCACAACTTGACCTCCACTAGTTCTTCTGACAGTTAGAACTAATTAAATTGGAAATAACTCAAACTTATTGAAATAGATTGCTAGAAATTAGAAATCAATAATGTAGAACTGAACTCAATCTTCCCCAACTCGAATTTACTAAGTTAACTGAGTGACAAGTGCCATGTCACCTTAGTTAACTACCTCCACGTATTCTGCTAAAATAGAAATTTGAATTTTAATCTAGTTTGACCAAGGCAAAGTCAAAACTAGATTTTCTTGCTGCATATGGCACCACTCTCAAGTCTAATTTCTCGAACTAATGACCCACTACTCGCAGTTGTCTCAAGATTTTCCCTTGATGCATTCCCAAGTGAAGTCTTCCCTACAACTAGAGAAGAACCCTTCCTTACAGTAGTCAGCCCTTCTGAAGGTATTTGCATACAATGTTTGTTATGCGCCTTCCTGGTAAGCTCCTCAGAATTTGGTCATCCTGAAGTAGTATGAGGTCCCTTCTTTAAAGAAACCACTACTTTGAATTTCTCCTGATTTCCCCGTCGTCCCTGTGAATTCCCTAATCCTCATGTGGAGTCCATACCATAGGTAGGTCCACCCACCTAATATAGGGTCCAAAAAAAATTTCTCAGGGCACTGCCCCAGAAGATGAAGAGCCACAAACTCCAGCTATGAGAAGATTAGTTCAAGAAAGAAGGCAACCATAAAGGTATAATCCATTTTATTTCTGTTCAAATTTTTCTTTATCTATCATTGATGATGATCCTAGAACTGTCAGGGAGGCAGTAAATTCAGAGGATAGAAAACTCTGGAAAGAGGCCATGGTTGATGAAATGCCATCTTTTGATAAAAATTAGGCTTGGGATTTGGTGGAGTTGCCGACTGGAAGGAAACCCATTGGAAGGAAATGGGTGTTTAAGAAGAAGATGAATGCAAAAGGCAAGGTGGAGAAATACAAATCTTGGTTGGTAACAAAAGGTTATTTCCAGGTGTCAGGAATTGATTTTGGTGATATTTTTTTCTCCTATTGCCAAGAGAGCTTCTATTAGATTAATTTTATTTGTTGTTGCTTCTTTTGATTTTGAGGTAGAACATACGGATGTGAAGATAATATTTCTTCATTGGGATCTAGAAGAAGAGATCTACATGAAGCAACCTGAAGGCTTTGCAGTGAAGGGAAATAAAGAATTGGTATGCAGGTTAAAAATGTCTCTGTATGGGTTAAAATAGTCACCAAGGATGTGATATTAGAATTTTGATACATATATATGGGGATTTGGCTTCACCAGAAGCAAAGTGGATAACTGCGTGTATTTTAAATTAATTGGTGACCGTGTTATTTATTTGGTCTTGTATGTGGATGATATGTTTCTGATTGGAAATGACAAAAAAATTATCCAATATTTGAAGACCCAATTATCCTCCAAATTCAACATGAAGGATCTTGGTGCTGCAAACTATATTTTTGGCATGGAAATTAAATGAGACCGCACAAAGAGGAAGCTCTAGTTAAACCAATGGAAGTATGTTGGGACAATACTATAAAGGTTTAATATGTAGGATAATAAACTAATGAAGGTTCATATTCCTGTAGGTGTAAAGTTATCTGCTGAACAGTGTCCCAAGACACAAGAAGAGGAAGAGGACATGTCCCATGTTTCATACGCAAGTGCAGTCGGTAGGCTAATGTATGCAATGGTTTGTACAAGAACAGGCATTTCACATGCAGTGGGAGTACTGAGCAAGTTTATGTCAAAACCAGGGAAGGAGCATTGGACAACAGTGAAGCGGTTTTTCAGGTATTTGCGTGGCACTAGTGATTATGGTCTGTGCTACCAAGGAAGACCGAGATTGGAAAGAGTTTTGGACATCCATGTCTTTGTTGATGTAGACTAGGTTGGAGATCTAGATCATAGAAGATCTACAAGTGGGTATGTGTTTAGCCTATTTGTAGGTGCAGTTAGTTGGATGAGAAAAAGACAGTCTATATTGGCACTTTCAACTACAGAGGCAGAATACATGGTGACCACTCATGCAAGCAAGGAAGAAGTTTGGTTGCAGAGATTGTGTTCAAGTATGGGTTTAGTACAACGAGCTATAAGGATAGACTGTGACAGATAAAGTGAAATTTTCTTGAAAAAGAACCCTTCTTATCATTCAAAGACAAAGCACATTGATGTTCAATATCACTTTGTGAGGGATATGGTTGAGGAGAAAAAGGTGTTGCTGGTAAAGGTGGACACTTTGAAGAATGTTGCAGGTGCATTGACGAAGTCTATGAGCATTGAGAAGTTTTATTGGTTTAGAGAAACAATGGGCGTTGCAGGAATGGACCAATGACTAAGCTCTCTTGTGACCCCCTATGTGGAAAACAAAACAACAAGTGGGAGAATGTTGGGTGTGTGTTATATTCTTTCCACGACTAGTGGCACGCGCAGGGGGGGGGGTCACAGGGGGGGCGATAGTCCCCCTTGTTTGTTGCACCGAGTGTAGTAGGGGGGTCACGAGGGGGTTCTATGAGGGTGGTAGCCTCCCTACATGGGGTTCGGGGCAATGACCCAAGAATTTTTTTTTGGACCCTATATTAAGTGGGCAGACCTACCTATGGTTTTGTGCATGGCTTTTGCACATGGTTTTGGGCATGATCGTTTTCTTCCCATAGTATTTTGTAGATCCAGTCAAAGGAACTATGGTTATGTTCTAATCCAGGGTTAATGGATTGGGGTTTATGAATGCTTCAACATGTATATATATGTATTGTAACATTGAAAGGAACATAATGAAAAATCAATCTGGTTGTCCCGATTTTGGGATCCAGGGGAAATCTCTGTGTATTTGTTTTGTGTTTCTTTCCATTGTATATTTTCTATTTTTCTAGAATTTGTTTGTAGGTAATTTCTGTATATGGTTAAAACTTACAATAGAGGCATAGTCCAGGTGAAGTACTTGCAAGTTGGTTAAATCATTTTGGGCGAATCACACCGGTGCCACATGCTCAGAGTCATGAAACACCTTAAATCATGGGAATACTTCGGGGGCGTGATATGTGGTATCAAAGAAAAGAAAATTGTGGTGGTTCTTCACTTTGAGGAGTTGATTTATAAGGCTTATAGTTTAGGAGGATCTCCACTAGTTGTGGTGATTAGGTGCGTTCTATGATTGAGTGCTAGAAGGGCAATGTTGGGTTGGCTTTCTGAAATTCATATTGGATTAGGGGAAACTTTGTGCAAGGTGACCTTTTTCCCATTTCAGGGTGAAAAGTCAGATGTCAAAAGGATATGTCTACTCTCCATCAAAATAAGGACAAGCCTGTTGAGAGGGATTATGATGATTCAACTTGGGAGGAAAATATGTGTACAACATAAGGATATCTAGACCAAATTCAAGAGATTGTAGCGAGATGGAACACTTGGAGGGAAAAAATGGATAAATTTCATAGAAATATTGATGTATTATGGGAATAATTGAGTATTGAGATAACGTAGTACTCTCCTAATCAAAAGGAAGCAAGTTGAGGCTTGTATAAGGATTTCATATGGAATTTTATAGAAGGAGGAGGTGGTGTACCTTGCTATGATGAGGAACACTTATCATGGTTCTATGACAAAGAGTAGTACTGTGAAGATTTAGTCATATGCGAGTCGTGGTAGAAACTAGAAAACTACTCACAATAGGTCAGGATTGGGGCATTCACAGGCACAACAAGGAAATCAGGAGAAATTCAGAGTAGGGGTTTCTTCAAAGAAGGGACCTCACACTACTTCAGGATGACCAAATTTCAAGGAGCTTACCGAGAAGGTGGATAATGAAAATTGTATGCAAATACCTTCAGAAGGGTCGACTACCATAAGGAAGGGTTCTTCTCTGGTTGTAGGGAAGAATTCACTTGGGAATGCATCAAGGGAATATCTTGAGACAACTAGGAGGAGTGGGTCATTAGTTCGAGCAATAGACTTGAGAGTGGTTCCATTGTTGAAAATGCAGCAAAAAAATCTAGTTTTTCTTTTGCCTTGGTCAAACTAGATTAAAATTAAAATTTCTATTTTAGTAGAATACACGAAGGTAGTTGGAACTTTTCACTTAGTTAACTCAGTAAATTCGAGTTGGGAAAGATTGAGTTCAGTTCTACATGATTGATTGCTAATTTGTAGCAATATGTTTCAATCAATTTGAGTTATTGTAAGTGGTTTAACTAGTACTAACTGTTAGAAGAACTTGTGGAGGTCATGTTGTGGAAGTGGAACTTCAACCACACTCAATGATCAACAAGTGAATTGATCAATCAAACCAAAATAATTGTTGCATGCAAAAAATTTGAGTTACCCAGTTGAGATGGATATTCTAAGGCAGTGTGCTATCAGTTGTAGCACATTCCAATGTGTACAAGTGGTGCACGTAGTCAAAGAATGACCTAAGACTATTGCGCAATTCAAGAGTGTGAAATTCCTAAAAAATAGGGGAAATTTCCCAAGGGAACAACAAACAATGTAAACTTTGAAATAGGAACTATAAACTCAAAACAAGAACTCTAGCCAAAAAACCCCAAAAAACATGAAAAACAGTGCTAAAAACGAAAAGTGTTGATGCTGGAATAACACTTTTTTTAGGGTAAATTTTCAACATGTATTAAAAATGGAAGTGAAAACCAATTTTTTGTGCAAAAATTGTGCCAAAAAACACCATCAAAACAAAAAGTGTTGATGTTGCAATAACACTTTTTTTTCAAGGGTAAATTTTCAGCATATTGAAATAATGGTGTAAAAGATTTTATCATGACCCCGAAAAACAATGAAAAAACAAAAAAAAAAGGTTAAAAAAAACAAAACGCAAACAAAATATATATATATTGAAAAAAATCAAATATATAAAAAAGACAAAAAAAAGTCAAACATAAAAAAAAAATGAACAAAAAAAAATCAATCATAAAAATGTAAAAAACAAAACAAAATTAACCTATAAAAGATAAGAATTAAAAAACTAAAAAAAATATAAAGAAATAAATAATAAGAAAAACATATTTAAAAAAAATGTATTTTTTTTTTAATCTCATAAACTATAAAAAAATTAGATTAAAAAAAAAGCTATAAAATTAAGTAAATAAAATAGAAAATTTTTAAAAAGCATTAAAAATATATATTTTCGATTAAAAAAAATTTAAAATTTTAAAAAGTATATATATTTTCGATTAAAAAAAAACATTTAAACTTTGTTTAAAACATTTAAAATCTTAAAAAATATATATTTTTGATTTAAAGAAAAATAAATAAATTTTGTTGAGCTATATATATTTTTAAATTTTAATTGTTGTTGTTGTTGTTGTTTACTTCTTCTTTTTTTTTTTTTTTTTTTTCAATTTGAGTATATTTTGGGTTTTTTTATGTTTTTAATCTTAATTTTAATAGATTTTTATTTTTTGTTTTTGTTATTTTTTTTAATCTTGTTTATTTTTAATTTTTTTAGTTTTTTGTTAATGTTTTATAAAATTTTTCTATTTTTATTTACTTAATTTTATAGTTTTTTAAAATTTTGTTTTTGTTTTTCCAATATATATATATATATATATATATTTTAATATGGTTTACGAGATAATTTTTTTTTATTTTTTATTTTTATTTTAAATAATCAACATTTAAAAAAAGAAAAATAGGACAACTGGAAAATTTGTTAAGTACTCATGATTTAAAAAAATTGGACATAAAAAATTTTAAAATGTAAAAAAATGTAACATTTAAAAAATAAATCTACACTTAATACATTAAAAAATTTGAAGTGTAAAAAATAAGCCGTTTAAAAAAAAAGGTTGAAGCTGCATCAACACGTTTCAAAATCAAAATGAAAATCACTAACATTTAAAAACAAATATTTATATTTGATACATAAGAAAATTTAAAGTGTCAAAAATATGCTCCGAAAAAAAAGAAGTGTATTCTGCATCACCACTTTTCAAAATCGGTTGACTTTTTTGCTACTTCAATGAAACGGGTAATCGTATCAGTTCCTGTTTCAAAGTTTACATTGTTAACGCAAGAAAACATGAGCTTGGAAAGGTTTGAAATTTGCTAAGTGTTCTCCAGGTATAGTTAGTCAAGCAGAGGGATAGACTATACACTTGCAGGGTGTGCTCAAGCTTGAGAAAGCATTGTATTTCTTCTCTATTCTCTGATTAATGCAATATAGATAGTAAGGGGTTTTGAGCAGTTGATTTCCCCTAAATAAATCTCTGTGCATGTCTGATGTTTCCTTTTGCAGGTCTATGATTCCTTTTTTAGATAGTGAATTAACTTCCGCAGACCAGTAGAGTAGCTTCAAGTCTTGTGATTTAGCAAATTTCATGAGCAATATTGAATCTACACATTAATTTCTACACGGTATCAGAGCTCGAACCATTGTAGAACAAAGATTTCGAAGTTGTCAATGTAAGAGGTTTGAGGTCGCAAATAAGGTTGTAGGTTTTCTTCAGGATTGAAAAGATGGATTTCAATGGACTAAGGATCAAGTGTGCCCTTGAGGGAAGCTCAAATTATGTTTCATGGAAGGACCACATGGAGGTAGTATGAGAGGATAATGGGTTGAAGGAATTCATTGATAATGATATTCCGAAACCAACATCATCTGATGCAAAGGGTCTGACAGAATGGAAGAAGTGTGTTGCTAAGGTGAGGAGGATCATATTAGAGGGAGTAAGAGACTGTATTGTCTCTAATATCCACGGGAAAGAGACTCCGTATGCATTGTGGCAAGTGTTGACATATTTGTCCCATAATAGTAGCGACCACAGGAATATGGCACTCAAGGACAAACTTCGAAATATCAAGACAAAGGAATGAGACCATTCCACAATACCGGAGCAAGTTAACATAGTGTCGTGATGAACTTGTTCAAGTTGGTGTTACTGTAGAAGAGGATGATTTGGTGAGCCTAGTCTTTCAAGTCCTTCACAAGAGATGGCATAACTACTAAGATTCTGTGAATGGGAGGGAGAAACTATCGAATTGGGAACACTTGTGGTCTAATTTGGTACAGGAGGAGATAAGGCGGAAAACTAGAGACGAGACTTCATCCAAGGGTGAGGATGAGGAGGATTGTGCCTTAGATGGAAAGGAAAATAAATGGAAAGGGTTGAAATCCCAATCTAAAGTAGAATCGAGTCAACGGGGCAAGAAGAAAGACTTGTCCAGAATCAAGTGCTTTCAATGTCATGAATTTAGGAACTATGCAACGAAGTGTTCACACACGAAGGAAAACAAGAATACTATAGGATGGGTAGTGGGTAAAGCCTTGGATTCACAGTTCAAACTTTATTTTACTCTCATTGCATACATGGCCATCACGGTGATGGGAAGTGTGTGGTATCTCAATAATGGTTCCGCATTCCATATGACGGGGAACCAATTTTTTTAAGTGATTTGGAGAAGAAGGATCTCCAGTTGCACTTCAAGATGGGAGATGATGGAAGGTACAAAGTGACCCAGATTGGTACATCTCCTTTAAGAGGGACTCGAGCTCCCCTCTCATGCTCAAGGATGTGATGTTTGTATTGGTCTAAAGAAGAATCTTGTCTTCATTGCAGTTTTGGAAGATCGTGGCTATGATGTGATCATGAATAAAGGAAAGGCATTCTTGAGACACATAGCCATGGGACAGGTGAAGCATATCGGGGTTTAGGTGAAGAACCTCTACAAGCTAGATGTGGAGGATTGTGTTGCAATGAGCAAAAAAGCAGAGAGGGTGCATCATGGCACTTTGAAGATCATGCAACAGATTACCACAAGCCTCTCCAAAGGAGTACTAGAGCAACATAACACATGCAAAGGGTGTACCTTGGGGAAGTACACAAAACCCACTTTCCATGATCGGGACAACAAAGCACATGCAGTCCTTGAAAGGATCCACTTTAATGTTTGTGGACCTTCTCTATAGCCTCCGTTGCTAGGCACAAGTATTTTGTTATATTTATCGATGAATATTCACAAAAGTGTTGGATTTTCTTCATGTGGAAGAAGGATGAGACTTTCTCCAAGTTCTTAGAGTTCAAGGCATTGGTGGAGAAAGAAACAGGAAAGAAGGTGAAGGCTCTCAAGAGCAATAATGGAGGTGAGTACATGTCAAACAAGTATAAAAAATTATGTGCAAAAGAAGGCATTTGATGAGAGTTTACAACACCTCACAGCCCACAACAGAATGAGGTGGATGAGAGGAAGAACCAAAGCATTGTGGGAGAAACACGAGAGACGTTGCATCACCAAAGCCTACCTCTACACTTGTGGGTTGAAGCATGCAACACAATGGTCTATTTGTAGAACAAGAGTCGTCATCGAATTCTTGGCATGATCTTACGAGAGGAGGCTTTCTTGGGGAGGAAGTCGGATGTTTCACACTTTAGGATCTTTGAAGTCTCTGTCTATTGCCATGTCTACAAAGAGTTAGGGAATAAGTTGGAGCTGACAACATAGTTGGGCGTGTTTGTGGGTTACATAGAAACTTTCCAAAACTACCGTGTGTATTTTCCATCCCTCAGAATGATAGTTGTGTGACGAGATGTTAAATTTGATGAAGACAAATCCATGTGGTGCTCTCTTGAGAGTGAGATATAGATCCCACAAGAGGAGGAGATTTTAGCTCCAAAGGAAGAGCCTTAGGATGTTGTCGAGTAGCCACAAGTTGAGGAGTAGAGAGTGGATACAACCACTCAAGCAGAACCATCCAGAGAAGGCAGGAAGAGAACTAGAGAAGCTGAGAGACTTGTGCAGGATGCAAGGGAGAATATGGGTGCTCCTTCAAATCAACGTAGGAGGAGAAGGTCACTAGATCAGTACACTCGCTACATCGCTTTTACGGATGAGCTAATAGAGACTGAGCCATCATCTTTCGAGGAAGCAACAGAACAACCAATATGGGTTAATTTAATGGTGGAAGAGTATAAATCCATTGTGAAGAACAATGTTTGGGAGGTGGTCCCAAGACCAACAGACAAATAATTGTGGGCTTGAGATGGATCTTCAAGGTGAAGCATGCAACAAACAAAAGCATAGAAAAGTACATGGCTAGGTTTGTGGCCAAGGCGTACTCTCATGTGGAGGGGATTGACTATGAGGATACCTTTTCTCCCGTAGGAAGTTACTCATCCATCAAATCAATCCTTTCTTTGGTTGTGCAGAAGGGGTGGAAGATCCACCAGATGGATGTGTAAACAACATTCCTTAATGGAGTTATTGAGGAGGAGGTATATATCAAGCAACCAGAAAGCTCTGAGACTTTTGATCGAGAGTCTCATGTGTGCAGACTAAAGAGAGCATTGTATGGTCTCAAGCAAGCACCCCGTGCTTGGTACACCAGGATCAATAGCTATCTCACTGCCTTGGGCTTCACCAAAAGTGAAGCGGATTCAAACCTACATCATATTTTGATAAAAGGTAGATTGTTTATTATTTTTTTATATGTTGATGAATTGATCCTTACTGGTGATGAGAAGCTGATCAGATCTTGCAAGGAGGACCTTGCAAGAGAGTTCAAGATGAAGGACATGGGTCTCATGCACTACTTCCTTGGATTGGAAGTATGCAAAGGTGATGAGGAACGGTTTTATTCTCAGGGAAAGTATGTCAACAAGATAGACATGTGAAAACCCATGGAGACTCCTCTAGAGAAAAACTGGAGGAAAGAGGATTCCACTTAGGGTGAGGAAGTCGATACGACTGCTTACCGATAGTTGGTGGGTTCACTCATGTATCTTGTGAACACACGACCATACATGTGTTATGCAGTAAAACAACTTCTTCAAGCCATGGTTAGGCCAACCAAACTGTTTTGGATGGTAACTAAACATGTTCTATGTTACCTTAGATGCATTACCCAATTTGGACTTTGGTACAGACGGACAAAGTGAGTGAAGTTGTGTGGCTTCACTGATGTAGATTGGGCAGGAATTCCATCAGACCAGAAGAGTACATCAGGTTGAATTTTCAGTGTTGGATCCACAATGGTTTCTTGGTACAATAGGAAGTAGATATCATTAGCACTTAGCTGAGCAGAAGCATAATACATGAATTCAATTCAAGAAACATGTGAAGAGTTTTGGATGAGAAAGATACTTGTTGGCTTGTTTGGTCAGATGATGGATCCTACTTTGATTTACTATGATAATCAGATTTGTATCAAACTCTCTGAGAATTCTATTTTTCACTATCGATCCAAGAATATTGATATCTAGTATCACCATCTACAGGATTGTGTGCAGAGGCAGATTATGTTGTGCAGTACATTCCAACAGAGGAACAAGATGTAGATATTTTGACAAAGGATTTATCAAGAGGAATATTCGAGTTCCACAGGTGCAGGATAGGGGTGGTTGATAATCTCTTTCTTTCTTAGAGGGAGTGTTGAAAAGGCACAAAGAAAATCTAGTTTTGACTTTGCCTTGGTCAAACTAGATTAAAGTCGAATTTGTATTTCAACAGAATACTTGGAGGTAGTTAACTGAGGTGACATGGCACTTATCACCCAGTTAACTCAGTAAATTCGAGTTGGGGAAGCTTGAGTTCAGTTCTACATGATTGATTATTAATTTGTGGCAATCTATTTCAATTAATTTGATTTATTTTCATTTTTACTAGTTCTAACTGTCAGAAGAACTAGTGGAGGTCAAGTTGTGGAAGTGGAACTTCAACCACACTCAATTATCAACCAGTTAACTGATAAATCACCCAAAAATAATTGTTGCATGCAGAGAATTCAAGTTACCCAGTTGACATGGATATTCCAAGGCAATGTACTATCACTTGTAGCATATTCCAATGTGTACAGGTGGTGCATGCAGTCTGAGAATGAGACAAGGCTATTGCACAATTCTAGAGTGTGAAATTCCTAAAAAATAGGGGCAATTTCCCAAGGGAATAACACAAGGAAATAGGAGCTTGGGAAGGCTTGAAATTGGTTAAGTGTTGGCTAAGCTTAGTCAATTAGGCCGAGGGATAGACATAGTAAGGGGTTTTAAGAAACTGATTTGCCCTAAATAAATATCTATGCATGTGTGATGTTTCCTTTTGCATGTCTATGATTCTTGTTTTATATGGTGAATTAACTTTCACATATTAGTAGAGTAGTTTCAAGTCTTGTGATTTAGCAAATTTCATGAGGAGTATTGAATCTACACATTAATTTCTACAACCATTAGATGATTGTGCGATGATATTGGGCTAGGATTTTCTTCGAAATTGGGATGTTGTGCCATTGCTTGCAACAACTTAGTTAGATTTTTTGAGGGGGATGCAACCATACATGTTTTGATGGTCAATAAGAGAAAACCATGATATTGTTTGAGGATGTGTGTAGTTAGATTGTATGCAGAGGATCCACACATGTAGGTACCTAGACTGGGAGTAGTGTTGGATCCTTATGTTCAGAAGAAAAATAGGGATGATGCAGATACAATAACATGTGGATTTTCCAACAGATTGGGATATTTGAGGAGTTTGAAAGGAGAAGGAAATACTTCCATTGGCATAGAGAGTAGACATCAAGAATATTCACCAACATAGTAACACTAGGGGGAGAGGAAGCTCATATACTTCTTCTATGGTTTATAATAGAGATATAGAGAAGGGTGATAAAGATCCTACCACCATTGTTGAATATTGTAGATATGCCACAAGGATCTATGACTTTTAGTTAATGAGGCAATGACTTGAGAAGTCAACATATTCCAGGACAAAGATTCTAGGTGTGTAGAAATACTTGAGGTCAAAGTATTAGTTAGATACCTTGGTTGCTTAGAGTAAGGAGGAGGTTTTCGAGCCCTTATATCTCACTAAACCCATTAAGGATGGATGTAATGTCTTGGTGGAGGGGCATTTCACCCATGATTTCTAGAGAAGGCATCATTAGCATTAATAATGCATGATGAGACAAACTATTGATAGAAACAAGCTTGAGTTGATCTCTTGCATGAGGAAGTACATTCTCATTAACTAGGTGTGATGATTTGATTAGATACCTAATTATTCAAGGATATGGGGGAGCCAGTGTGTGAAGACATGTTATGGAGCTCTTTTCTATATCCATGCATGTATGCCATGAGATGGTAGTCCATCTACATATTACCTAGTTTTTGACAGAGAGCATGGATAAATGCAGTTTATGTATGCCAAGGTTTCCAAGGGATTCCTAGGTGGAGTTGTTGGGATGAACATGAGATAGGAGACTAGAAGTATGTATTCATCTCTTGAGGGGAGTATGGAGTTGGGATAGATTGTCCTTGATACTACACCACTTCATATTCTCATAAGATCATTTGGAGATAGGTTTGCTATTAATAGCTCATGATGGAACAAAGCTATCAATCAAATGGGAAATATTACCTCAAAACGAAAACTCTAGCCAAAAAACCCCAAAAAAACATTAAAAAATAATTTGAATGCTGGAATAACATGTTTTTATTTTTATTTTTTTTACGGGGTAAATTTTCAACACTGTTTAAAAATGGCTGTAAAACCTAGTTTTTTGTGTGCAAAAAAAACCTGAAAGCAAAAAATGTTGATGTTGGAAAAATGAAAAAGCCTTAAAATTCCAATGATTTTTAGGCATGGCATTAAATATAAAATATCTCATCTCTAAAAAACATTATACCAAGAGTCATTATACCAAGGGTAACTTATTTTTTAAATGTGAAAAGTATAATGATTTTAAAATCTTAGCATAAGACAACTTGAGACATTGCAACAAAAAATTAAAAATCAACCATGTAATTGACACACTGTAGGTGAACTCAATCCATTGTAATGGAAACTTAAAGACCAACCATGAAATTAACACATTGTGGGGGTGGACTCGATCCATTATTACGAAAACTTTAAAATCAACTATGAAATTGGCACATAATGAGATCAAGTTTCTAGTCGAGCATCGACACAGACTCTACAGAAAAAAAAAGAAAAAAAAAAGAAAAAGAAAAAAAGAAAAAAAGAAAAAGAAAAAAGAGTTTAAGAAAATAATAACCAATTCATGATTATATGATTATTCTAAAAGACATATATATACATTATGGATCACAAAAGTCTTAGATCTAACAAAGCAATAAAACATTAAAAAATTAAAAAGCATGACCTAAAAAAAATCATATAAAAAAGACAAAAAAGAAAATAAACCTAAAACTTTTATGTGAAAAAAAATAAAAAAATAAAAAATAATTCAAAAAAACACAATTTAAGATTATTATTATTTTTTAGTTATTTAAGAAAGCACAAAAATAAAAAAGAAAAGAATAACAATTGATTGGATAATTAAAAAAACCAAAATAAAAAATATTAAAATAAATAAATTATACATTAAAGTAAAATTAAAAAAACATAAAAAATAATAAAAAGCATCAAAAAATAATTAAAAAAACAAAAAAACACTATAAAAATTTGTTTTAATTTAAAAAAAAAATATTAAAAATAAATAAATTGAAAATAAAAATAAAAAAACAAATTAAAAACAATTTGCTTTTTAAAGTAATTAAAAAAAACATTTAAAAAAACCAAATTTCAAAGAGATTTTTTTTAAAACCTAGCGCCTCGGTCGACGACAACCAATATTGATTGCCCATTCTCCCAGGTCTTTGTTTTTTAATATTTTTTTTAGTTTTATTTTTTTAAATGTTTTTATTTTCATTTTTCAATGCTTTTTTAAAATTGTTTTTTAATGTGTTATTTTTTAATGTTTTTTATTTTTATTTTAATATTTTAAATGTTTATTATTATTATTATTTATTTATTTATTTAATTTTTTGAAAAGAAATTGTTTTAATGTTTTTATTATTTGCTATGTTTTTTATTTGCCATGTTTTGTTTTGTTTTTTTTTTTAAATTCAATTGTATTTTTAAATTTTTATGTTCTAATTATTTTTTTTAGAATTTTTACTTTATTTTTTTTAATTGTATGTTTATTTTTAACATTTTTTTGTTATTTTACTTAAAATTTCATTATTATTATTATTATTTTTTTTTATTTTTATTTATTTATTTTTTTTTTTTTCGGAAAAAACTTCAAATGTCATCATCTTTGGATACAACACACAAAATTTTCATAAAATTTGCTATTTTTCTAACTTTTTTTATTCAATATTTCCATAAAATCTTTTACTTAACAAAAAAATTCATTATTTAAAAACATTGTAAAGAAAAACAAAAAACACATATTTGGAAAACTCTTAAAAAACCATCTTAGGACGAAAAAAAGAAGATGAATAGAACAACCTGAAAAATGGTTAAATAATCAACATTTAAAAATATGTGCTTAATTAGGACATAATAAAATTTAAAGTTTCAAAAATATACTTAAAAGAAAATGTTGATGTTTTTCAAAAACCGCATGAAAATCACCAACATTAAAAACAATTATCCATACTTAATACGTTAGAAAATTTAAAGTGTAAGAAATAAGCCATCTAAAAAAAGGAGTTGATGCTACAACAACACTTTTCAAAATCAATGTGAAAATCACCAACATTTAAAAAAAATTTGTTCATAATATTTAAGAAAATTGAAAGTGTCAAAAATATGATTAAAAAAAGGTGTATTATGATTCAACACTTTTCAAAATCAAATGATTTTTTTGCTAGCTCAAAAAAAGGGTGATCGATTAATTTCTCATTTGATCGGTAACTATGTTATGACAAGTTTTAGAAGTGTGAGAGTGCCTTAGGGTACTTTCTTCTTGAGTAGAGATGATGCGACATGATGAGGATAATGTTCAGATGATATTGAGATTTGAGGTATGTAGTGTTAGAGATGAACACCTTCCTTATGATGAGGATATGCCTTTGGTGATGGATAGGTTGTTAGAAGGGGTTCGTTGTTGAGGACAACAACATTTTATGAGTGGGGGAGGATGTAAAGTCCCTAAGATGAGTGTGCACACAAGTCTTGGCTATTATTGAGTTGGGGAGCATGGTGACACACCCTTTGCATGATTTGCGACATTTGATGTGATGTATGGGAGAAATTTGGAGTTTCCACCCATCATTGAGATGAGCTACGACGACTTTGCCATCCAACGAGATGAGCACACCCGTGAGATGAACACACCCACATTTGGCATGAGTCCGCATGATGGAATAAGACAAAAAAAGCCACCTATGAGATAAGCACACTCGCATGATAGACCATGATGAGACAAGTTTCCTATGAGATAAGTGCACTCGCTCATGACATGAGGCAACATGATTGTGCTTGTGAGATGAGTGCACCCACATGACACATGTGTACTCACACGATCATGAGATGCATGAGATGAAGAGTACACGAACCAACCAAATATATAGTTGGCTAAGTCTAAGAGTGCGAGGCATGGTGGCATGGGACTGTACACAACACTTGGAGCATACAAAATGATGCAACAATTGAAGGGTTAGCCCGGGTGAACCAAAGGGTTACGACCCTTCACATTACATCGGTGATCATACATATACCTGAGAGGAGGAGAAAGTGGAGACAAAAAACACAACGTGACAAGGGAATCACATAGACATATGTTAAGGACCACATGTCACACACTTACATGGGATGGCTGTGTCCTTCCTACCCATGAGTGCAAGGAAAGGACAGGCTTAACTTTTGGGAAAAGTGTGCAGTTTGTTGACAATGCCAGTGAAGAGTGTTGTAGGTTTGAATTTTTCTTAGGAGTGGGTTCATAATGTGAACAATAGGTACTGTAGGTTGAAGGGAGCATAACTGTGGTTTTGTCCTGCTGCTTATTAGGTGGATGAGATGGGTGGACCCACTTGAGGGGTGACCTGAGTGCATATTTGGGAGTTATATTTGAGATGTATTTCGGGAGGCTGGGTAGGGGAGTGACCGTAGTCCTTCGGGCCTAAGAATTGTAACACTATATTATATATTAAATCATATATTGAAGTTATTGTTGTATCCTTGAGATAGTTTTTGGTTAGAAAACTATACCAAGGCGCTAGTAATTTTTTTTAAAAGAAAGGTTTTGATTCAATTTAGTTTTTATCTGATGGATTGTAGGACAATATGTTTCAAATGTCTAATCAACATGCTAGATTCCAACTAAGGTAGACATCTTATTTAACTGATTGTGGTTATATAAGAATAGGAAAAAGTGTGTAATAGATTTTATAGCATTCAATGAATACTTCAATGTCTGTTGTTGAAGAAAACACATAAGAATGATATTCTAATGGTTCTATAATAGAGAAAAAAAATTAATTATATGAAATATTGGACAATAATCTAACCATTCAAGCAAAGGTATGATAAAAACAAATAGATTCTATCATAAAGCGCTGTGTAGAACATACATTTCTAGGAGTTAGGGATATTGATCCTCAATTTAGCCTCTTAGAATATCTCATATAACTTCAAATAATTTCTCAAATGAAACAACTATGCATAAATTACAAGAGAAAAACTATAACATAAGAGTACACACTACTAATAGCTGAAAGAAGAATCTAATTAAAATCTATAAAAAATATTGTCCTAAGATACAAAATGCAATTTCTCTCATAGAATCTGAAAGCCTTTACTGATTTTTCTCTAGTTTTTATATAAAATAATTACAACATATATTTGTTGCAAATGCAACTTTTTAGGAATTAACTAATAAAAATAGAAACAATTTACCATTATCAAATACTATTTTTCCATTCGTCCACTTATCTAGCTAAATTCTGTGGTTGGAATAAAAAATATTTATGAGGAAAATTTAGCCAAGCACTCACAATCTGACCCAATTGGATAGTTGTATGATATCATATTCCTGTAAGAAATATTAGAATATGTACAATATAATAAGTTGGAGTTTTTTGAGAATAACATTTTGATTTGACAATGGATGTAAAAGTCATCTATCAACTTATCTACTATAGTTGGCCCTTTCAATGTTCCCTCTATTTCTGAAAATTTGCTTGAATTTCTCTAGTCCTTAACATATCCTCTCTATATGCTTCTAGAGGAATCAATCTACTTTTTGATCCCAACAAGAGGGCATGCCCATTTCTCTAAAAAAATCAATTCTTGTATTTAAAAATGTCTCCTCCTTTTTGACTATCTTGCATTTATTCTACACTTGCTAAAGAAAGTTTCTTTTAGTTGAAACTTTATTAACCTACATTATGAGATAGTTCTATCTTCAACGCGTCTCAATTCCTATATTTTAGGAATTTCACTATCTTAGAGGAAATCTAGGGCTGGTCTCCCAATACCATTTGTATATTCTCAATTACATATTATGTGTTGTAGACTAGGTTTGATTCATCTACAATTGTCCTAATTGATCTCCACATTGTTGAAATGTTTGACACTATTTTTGTCCATATGATTTTTTTTGGCTTCAACCAAAGGTTGTGTTCCCACTAATTGATTCTTCAACCAATCCAATTCCCTCTGCAATATTGCTTTTAGGTCCCAATCTATAGGGATTGTTGAATTTCATCATGAGTATTTTATCTGTATTCTTTAGCATGAGTATTTTCTTGAGATTTTCAATTTCAGGATCCTTTATACTCAAAGATGGCATTGTTTCAACAAGCTTCTCCGAAGGATTAACTGGTGTTGATGGTGTTGAGGACGATGAAGGGCATACATGGTCAATATTTTCTTTTGTTAGAATTTAGAATCATTTGCTACAAATAATTTTCAATTTTCTTATTTTTCTCAATCAAGGATAATAATTATTGGGAAAGTTATATGCTTATATTTCTAACATTAAATTATTGAACTAGGATCCATGAACTTAGAGATGCAGGCAAAGTATATGCAAGATTAAAGCCCCAATCTAATGCTGAAAACTATTAAAAACTAAATAACATATGCATAAGAGAAGATTGAATGCTAATAAACACACTGGAATTAAAGATCTTTTGGTATTCCTTGTCTTGAACCTCTTGACACAACCCTAGTGTGCAATCTTTTGCTTTGTGAGATAACATTTATGAACTCAATAGTAGGTTGGATTTAAGGAGCAAAGGAGTCTAGTTTTGGTTTTTAAGTTCTCCAAATATAATGCTAGGAATCAAAAGGCAAGAGATTAAGTTTTAAATCAAAGCATTGAAATAAAATCTATACTGGGACTATTAATTGATTTCTTGAGTAAGATATCCAACCCTGGTGTGAGATATATAACATTCTGTGCTAATCGAATGTTATTTGGCAAAGTATGAGAGGTGTAATAAGAGTTTACATAATGGAATTACTATACTACAATTGACAGTGAGTTACACTTAGACATATAGATCATAAGAAAATCAATGCTAGCTAAGTATTATGAAACAAAGCATTGCAAATATTATACATAATGGCTATGTTTGTTAACGAAAGGTCAAAAATGTTATCAGAATGAAATTTATTTCTATCCAAACATGAAATCTAACTTAAGCACACATGTTATGAGCATATCGACTCTAAGCAGTACAAAGTTCAAATAATAGGCTGATCTCAGAGTTCAATACTAATTGATTATGCAATCATAGTATTGAAACCTTGACGTGCAAGCTATAGACCAATACTATTTCTCCTTCATACAATTTAGAGTGTACTCATTAACTTGAAATGCTACTATACTTTTTATCGAGTGTTTAGTCAAGTTCTAGAGGTTAATGATATTGTATGATCTTTAAATGAAACCAAAAGCACCAAATCAAATGGAAGCAGTGTATTACTCAACATGAATTCTCAATGCGATACATAGATAATTTTAAAGGTTAACACTTCAGTTAAATCTCGAGTTACAAGAATGCATTTAACCCAAATGAAAAGAGAGACTTCATTATGCTATTGAATTTATTTTAGGCCTAAGTCTTATATTCCAATATTGCTTATGAATAAAAGCACACAAATCCTCTTTGTTACACACTTACGTATACATTCATAAACAAAATGTATACGTAGATCAACAAAATATAATGTTATAGGAATTAACATAAGTATTGTAATGAAATATTTAAACCACAAACAAGAACTATGTACTAATAAAACATACATAATACCTACACATTTAAGTGGGGCCATTCCCATTGGTAGCACGCTGATTAGCTTAAAGTCACATAAGAGACATCACAATGAAGTCATGCACCAAGATGAATTTGTATTAATACGAACTTGTTACAACAAGCCTGCTAATGGATGGAACAAGGAGATACAACCCTACAAAGTTTGCAAAAGGAGTTCAAAAATTATCTCGCTATCAACTAGATTATCAGATTATTATCTAGTGCCATCTATAGACATTATACAATGAAATATTTCCTTCGAGAGACAAGTTACATGGATGAGAGTGGCTCCCTTATTTCAGGAAACATAACCACTTAAAATAACCAAATTATTGAGAGAGAATCTCCTTTCACTCTAAAACCTTCACCAAGACAAACATAGGGATGTAGAGATCAACAATATCTCATTATGTGCCCTATTCCATAGCTAGAATAAGGTTTGGTTGGTGGAAGAAATTATTATCGCCATTGGTCTATGAATAAGGAAACTAACCACATTGACTTGATCCCACACTTAATTGAAAGAATATAGACACACACCAAGGGAAGTACATCGTGTCCAAGGCTTTGCCTTTGAAACCCATTTATTGGATTCCCATTTAAGTGGCCACCCATATGTTGAATGATGAAATCATAAACCTTTGATACTGAAATTATTATATAGGTAGTAGAAGTAAATTGAAAACCCATCAATAGTAATAGAGACTTAAAAACCCACTTAAATCTAATAAAAACATAGGATTTCAACAAAATAAGCAGTCATTATCTCATCACACTTGTTAGGGGTATTTAGGCTAAAAATCACAAGGTTTCTGGGAAAATTAGGCACAAATGGTAAGGAAATAAGGAAAGGGATAGTTTGTGATGTCAATTTTGAAGACCAACAATAATTGTTACTTCTCTTTTTGTGCAACTTCAATAGCTAGCATTTTTAATTTTCTTCTTAACATTTAAATTCCTGTGTCCGTAGACTTGATTAGGGCTTGTACGGAAGAATAATCCTTTAGGCTTGGCCCTAGTCTAACAATACATTTCTCCAAATCATCAATTTCGATCTGTTTAATTCTTGTAGCAATCTTTTTCTCATTCCATTCATTGGTGACTTTTGTTAGCATAGTTTCTAAGTTTGAAGCATTCAAAACTTTATTTATTAAAATTATAAGAAGACCATCTCTCCAACATGTCTATGCAAGTCCATCTAATCCACTAAATGTATCTTCTACAAATCTATAGTAAAATTGGTTGCCCTATAATTTTCTACAGTCTTGATTTTTTTAGCTTTAGGTTCAAAGACTGCCATGTTTACATGTCTATTTTCATAATCTAGAGTAGACAATAACATTTTCTAAGAATATCCTAAACCTTTCTTCCATAATTCTCTATAAGCAACTTGTTCCATTTTCAGATTCTTATTTTGATCTCCATGTATTTTGAATACAT
This sequence comes from Pinus tabuliformis, assembly GCA_031772625.1. Lineage (NCBI taxonomy): Eukaryota > Viridiplantae > Streptophyta > Pinopsida > Pinales > Pinaceae > Pinus > Pinus tabuliformis. Next base: position 616,249,036 of record CM062820.1, read on the forward strand.
GTTGTCTTGTTTCCCTGTTATTGAAGATGGCATGCTTGGAGATGAAGTATATTGCACCAAATATTCTATTGGTTAGAGTTCTAAGTTGAATTTAGGCTCACTTGATGTAGATTCTTCTATACTTTGGGTTGATATTGTGACCTCTTCTTGTTCAATTCTAGTTTTTTTCTACATTCTTTTCTCTTCATCCTCTCTCTATGAAACTGAGAATGATTGTTGTGTATTTGCAAATCATCTTTTGAGATATTTCTCCTTTGGTTGAGGAGTATCCAAAATAATTGGTTGTGAATATTGACCAACTTCCATACTAATCTAAGTAATATATTGTGGAGCTTGTTCCCAGACATCTTTGTTTAAATTTTTTCTATGTTTGGTTTGGGCACATGTTTGTAAGGGGAAGATACATGTTTTAATCTTATTTATGATATAACCTAATGGTGATTATAGTGCCACACTTCTCCCTGATGAAATTTCAATTGTTCCAACATTTCCTCAACTTCCTTCAATGCTTCTATGGAACTAATTAAGAAAGGTCCCACTTCTTTCTTCAATTTGAACATGGATGGATATTTATTTGACGCAAAATGGATTTGATCAAAGTTGAGGCTTTGTATGATGGGTAAATATTCTCATGGGAAAAAAGAATGGAACATTGTAGGGAGGAAATTCACAACCTTAGATCCTAATCATTGTAAAATATTTAAATAGTTATCGGTCTTGCACTCTAATATCTGGGATGAGTTGCAAAATATTTTTAATTTATGGAAACACTCTGGGAGGGAACTCATAAAACAATAAACTATATGAAACTAATAAAATTTGATTGACAAACTCAAAAAAACACAAATTTTAGGAATCATGCTTTTTGAATATTGGAGTCCAATGAATAACATGGATAACATTTCGATTATAATGTTTGATTATGTAGATGTAGATTTCAAAATTTGTCAACTTGAAAAAACAAAAAAAAACATGTACAAGGACAAATTATACCTAAAAGATAGTCAACCCATAATGGGCTAGCTATAAATTAATGACATCGACAAAATACTGACTGAAATGGAATCTAACAAAAGGTATTTTTGTAGGTGAAAAATAAGCTAAAAATACTAATATGGTATCATCTACAGAATGGTCATCATCGTATCTAAGCAAACAATAGACAACCTTTTATTTCGAGTTAACTCGTTGTAGCTTTGGCTTAGGAAAGCTTCATTCATGGGTTGTGTTTGATTCATAATCACTATATTCAACATTTATTGAATGGATAATGTGTGGATAGGGTACAAGACAACTCCATTTTTAGATACAATAGCTTGCTTGTTAGGTATATAATCTTCAACACACTAGGAGATGAATTTAGGATAAGGGTAGGTTTGGGGAATAATAAAATGAGCTAAATAGGATTCCCAAACCAAGGAGATGTCATGCTAGTATTGGAAATGTTGAAAATCCCACTCCCCGAGCTCATATAGGTAAAATTCACATCAAGTTTAATGTGTATGTACTTATCGGTTTATTAATGGAAAATATTTAAAATTCATAGATTGGGAAGAGTTTGAGGATTGAAGTTTTATTACTTTGATTTTCATTTTTATTGAAAGAAATGGAAGGAATTACTCAATAATTTTCTATTGTTAGCTTTGTAAGCTATCAAATGGATTTGGAGATGAATTGCAGTATTATCTTGAGAAGAATGAGAGAAAAGGAATTTGTTTTTACCTTTTAATGATTATTCCATTTGTTTTTAGGAACACAACATGATTTTATTAGACACATACCTTTTTTTTATGAAAATTATAATGTATTTCCCACTTATTTATTTCTAATGACATTGTTCTCATGCTTATGACACATGGACCAATAAAGTTATGCCACATGGATTCCATCCAAACTACATATTACCTTACTTATCCGCCACTTCGCCTCAACAATTCTTTGACATAATGCTCCATTGTTCATCGACTGTACCGTAGGTAATGTTATCAAATGGTATTTGGGGGGTAGGCTAGTTTTTTTGTAAACCCGGGAGGATGGGGGGGGGGGGGTGGGGGTGGGAATGGTTCTTTGAATGATGCTTGTCTCGATGATATACCACTTGGGCACAATTTCTACTCGCACAACTTTGGTTAACCATCGAACACTCGGGGGCCCCGACATGCCTTTTCTACCCTTCTTATTTAATGATCCCATAATGCCTTTGACAACTTGCTTGATGGTTGACACAAGAGAGGAAAGGGTGAAAATAACATATCTTAAATAAATTTGAATTTTTTAGATGCACCAATAAAATATAAAAGTTTTTCTATTACACCTAAAATTTTTAAAGCTACAACATCGTATCCATCCCGGGACAACATCTCCTAGCTAGATGTTGAGAACCACAACAAAGTGCCTTCACCTTGGGATATGGTGTCAAATTATATATGAAAACCATTAAAACATGCACTATAAATACAATTTTCACCTATGTCCAAAATTAAAAGTGAAATTAGAACCTTTTAGGTTCTTCGAAACTATATGAAATGTTTTAAATACTACCCATTCACTGGCAGTGATAAGAATTATCCATCCAAATTATGTAATATGAATGTATTATTTCCTTTAGCCTCAGTAATCTTGAAAGTTCCTAGCCACAGGTTGTCAAATCTTCCATGTTTTCTTTTATCTAGTCATTTAGCATCCCATTTCAATAGTAGATATCCCTGATTGAATTATCTTTCCCTGGAGTTTTTGTCAAACATTATTTTCATCTTATCATGATATTGTTGCAGCTTGCGTGGGCCTACTCTCAGTATTATTCAAGTTCTATTAGCTAATGTATGTGCCTTGTAAATTCATTTCGCTCTTCATAGGAACTCTACAAAATTTTCATTATAAGAAATGCTCTTTTAGTAGGAAAAATGGCTTCAACCCCATATACTAGTTCGAAAGGTGATTTTCCTGTTGATCATTTTGTACTAAACCCTACTAGGCCAAAGTGTATATTTCAGGTGGGAATTCAAATTAATTTTGTGATCTACTAGTACCTTTTTGATCATTTTAGCAAGGCTTTTATTTTAAGACACAACTAAGCCACTTCCTTGAGGATAATAAGCAGTGGAATAATGAAGGTAAATGTGATATTTTCAACAGAAATTGAACATTTTTATTGAATTAAAAGCATAAGCCTTGCTTGTGATGATTTCTTTCGGGAAACCAAACCTAGATAAGATATTATACTCCAAAAACCTGATCATCACTGTGTCAGTTACATCCCTTGTTGGCACTGCTTTCACCCACTTAATGAATTATTTGTACTAGTTAAGATCCATCTGGTGGGCTCCAGTATTGTCGCAATAATGCTACAACTCCTGGAACTCCCTTCTTTAATTTTATCAACCCGATAGTTCGTAACAAACTTGGAAGCGACGGTGCTGTATGCAAAAGTACTAGCTCTTGCCGCAGCTGTCACTTGGTCAGCTAGCACAAGTCCGCTAGGGGCTTAAGCCAACTTCTATGAGCTCTTAGAAGAAGCTTTTTAACTGATGGATGAAATCTAACTCAAAGGAAGCTAATCTACTTGCAGAAAGAAACTGAAAGCCAAAAAGAAACACAAACCCTAGCAAACCCTAATTCTACCAGCTAGTCCTACTGATGCAACGATGAGAATGCAAACTACTGAAAGGGATGCCATTACTTCTATGAAGGTAAGATACATGTGTCTAGACTACCTCTACCTAAAGAAAACATCTTTTTGTATTTTTGAATAAGTTATTAGAATTATCATGCATGTGCTTTTAACTGGCTTTTTACTGTGCAGAGGTGGATCAAGGAGGAGAAATGCTTGGAAGAGGTCGGGAAGGTTCAAAGAGGGTCTAAGGAGTCCCTAACACCCTTCCAGAGAGTTTCACAAAGTTTGGCTGCCAAGAAACCGCATTTATGAGCTTCTACAGGAAGTCTGCAGGGGTTCTACAGGATGTTTAGGATTTCTACAGGATGTTCTGTAATTTTTCTACAGGATGTTTAAAAATTAGATTTTGGAGGATGGGTGAGTGAGCTAAGGTGCATGAATGGATAGGGAGGTAGGGTAGGGGCCTGAAACGACCCAAGGACTGATGGATAGAGTTGAGGAGAAGGTGTAGATGGCTGGACTTGTTCCAAGAAGACTGAAGTAATGCTGCACAAAAGGTAGGGTTATGAGGGCAGTATGGCAACGTGAGGCAAGAAACCAAGTTAGGAGATGGAGAAGATGGGTTTGAGGGAGTCTGGGTAGACATAGAAGTGGTACAGGAGCTCTGAAATTTGTGTTTCCAACTCAACCAACGAAGACATGCAAGAAAACAAAGATCTAGTTATGCTACCCTAATATGATCTAGCTAACAGTAACAAGAATGGACAACAGCTTTATTTGCAAGGAAACCATGTATATTAACTATGAAATGAAGCATTCAAAGATCTGAACATGTAACCAACCTCTACAAATGAAAACAACACACTAAGGATTGCATGGTAAAGCAAACTAGTGTTTTTGTTTGGGACAACAAGGTTATTCCAACTCCAGCCCCTGATCCAATAAGGAAGAGGTGAAACCAAAAGTGTTTGATGACCCTTTTTTGGAGCCTTTTTCTTGTTATTATCCTACCAATCTATTCTAAACATGAGAAGCTATTTTAACCATCAAAAGAAATCTAAATAACAAAGCAAGATTTAAATATAAATAGCATATTTTATTCTAAGAATGCAACAAAAACACATAAAGATAAACAAAGGAGGTACTGGGCGCTTGAGATGGGCCCAACCCCAAGAGCTACAGCCTCCTAAGAGAGATTTAGAGCTGGTGCAAAGCTGGATTCATCTTTATTGAGCAAGAAAAGAAGAGTTACATCAAAACTGTCCACAAGGGAAACTTGAAAATGTGCTGAAAGCAAAGCTAATCTATTGCCTAACAATCGAACTACAGACTAGCTAACTTCTGCGTACAAAATGACTAACCATTGGATCCCAAAAATGACTAACTACTAGCTAACCAAAATGAGGCCCTAAGCCTTCTTATTTATACAAATTGAGGACCCCAACAGTCCTCCTAAACTTTAGGGACTCGGCTGCCCAAAAATTGTAGTTAATAGCAGTCCTACTTGACTTGCTTGGCTTCCCTTGTGTTAATTGATTTGGTGGCCCTTGAACTCCGAGCTGATGGTGGAGAATTCGAGGTAAGGGCCCATAAATGAAGGGGACACCTTCCTACAAATCCTCTCCCTTGTTCTCCCACGAATTTGGCTGCCAAGTGCTCATTAAAACCTTCAATTTTGTCTCCAAATTGACCAAAAAGGCTATACAAAGCACCCATTAGACTTGTTGGCATAATGACTAACCCAATTCACTCTATTAGCATAAATATAATAAAAAACATGCAATAAACTAATGAGAATGGTGGATTAAGTCGAATTAGGAGGTTGAATGAGCCCAAATAATTATCCATTTTTGGGGCTCATCATCACCCCCCTACTGAAAGTGTTGCTCATCCTCTGAGCAACCAATCTATCTCCTCATCTTTGATGGCCCTGGTGGCCTCCCTGTCATGCCAAGCTTCTGAAGTGATGTCTCTTCTCTGTCATGAAACCATGCTTTTCTCTTTGCTTCTTCCCACTACTTGCTCCTTTTCCTAGAGAATTCTCAGCTTTGGTATGATTGTGCAAGTATATTCAATCTGATGGCGGCAATGGTGGTGAAAGGAGATGAAACCAGTGGAGGATGGAAGAAAAGAGTGGTTTCATGCCTCCTCAACAAACTTCAAGCTTCAAATCCCTCTCCATAATTGATTCTGGCCTGCCCAAAGGCTTCTACAGGATGTTTCTGGTAAAAATACAGAACTTCCTGTAGAAAGTCCTGTAGCTTCCTGTAGAAGGTTGAACCATGACTAAATTGTGTCCGAACCCTAAAAAAATGAGTGTTCATGGAGGGGATGGATGTGCTTAGGGTGGCCAGCACAGGTGCTGCCTCCCTAGCTAAAATCTCGGCCAATTTCTCCTTCTGCTGCCCTTTCCCCAAACTTCCTGTAGAAAGTTCTGTAGTGGCCGTTTTCTGGCTTCCTGTAGAAACTGTTTCGGTCTACTATCACTGATATCTCATGGTGTGTCTCTTCCTCCTTTTTTCCTCTTCTTTGGTTTTTTCTGCCTCTGTTAGCTTGCTTCCTCATGCTCTGTTTTGGCTTTCTTCTCATCTCGTTTAGCTTCTGCCTTCTCTACTGTAGCCCTTTTTTTTCTCTGTTCTGCCTTTGTTTTTCCCTCTGCTTGAATGATTTGTGCTCCCTCATCATTGGTTTTTTTCACATTCTCCAGGTCTGATTCTTCCCTAGAATTGCATCGCTGCTTTTGCATAAACATGCAACAAATAAAACTATTTGTTTTCTTCTTCTCTTGAAGCCAAGAATTTTGCAAAAACCTGTGTTTTCTTCTAAAAAGATAGCTCATTGCCCCTCTTGTAAACTTGTTATTGCTCCTGGAATTTTCGTGTTTTTCACAACAACAACTTCCAATTTTTTCTCTCTTCAAACTTTTCCAACCTGAATTTGCTACTTAGTTTTTGAAAAGAAATCAATTTTTTTTTTTTTCGACAAAACAGAGACCAAATAATATAGTTCTTTTCCTTCTAGAAAGTGGTAAGTCTTGCAAATTCATTCTTTCACACAAGCCTAGTTCCTATGGTTGCATCTCTCTTGTCAGAAGAAGGTGAGAAGGAAGAAGCCAGGCTTCAAATGCAGAGGAAAAAAGTACTGTGTAGAACTCAGAAAATATGCAAGCAGACTTTTCACATTTTTTCAATGTGCAGGCAGACTTTTCCTCTCATTTTTAAAATTTAATTCCATGTTCAATTCACCATTTTGCACCAAAAAATCATGCACAACGAAGCTTCCCCACTCCTACCTTGTTTGGAGCTTGAAATTCGCCGAAAATCCCAGGTTTTCTTTTTGCATGGTTGTTTTCTGCGTTTCCTGTAGAAACGCCTGTAGGGTGTCTCTGTGCCTTTGAATGATCTTGGTATGCGGGAGAATTTTTAACAAGCTGAAAAACTTGGCGAAGGACGTCAGTTTAACAGAATTCAGAGGCAGAGGATTCAGCTGAAGAGGTTTGCAAGTGTAAATGAATCAGCAGTTAACGTGAGTCTTCAGCCGAGCATTCCTTTAATTACTGCGTGATTTGTGGTGAGGTGGCAGAGACGTGCGCTACTCATGCAAACTGTTGGTCCCCTGCAGTGCCATCTGCCTGTAATCCCTTACCATTAGTTGCACTGGAGTTTAAAATATCCACAACTGTCTGTGTTTTTTTCAAATTTCACGTGAGTTGTCTAACACATACGTTGCATGATTCTTGGCTGATTGATAGAGAATTGGACAAGGAATTATCGGCTTAATCCTGCTATATTCGTGGCTCAATTCCACCATTCCATTCATTCATGCAATTTTTAAATTAGATTTGTGCAATAGAAGAACGAGTTTCAGTCACGTACCTGAAGTCAAATGGCTGCTGTGAGGTGCTGAGGCTAGTCATTGCTGCATGCACTGGTTTCTTTGGTTGCATGAGGGCTTGGCTGATGATTTTTTGGTTGTTTTCCTTGTGCAGGTGTCCTCTGGCCAGATGCATGCTGCAAGAGTTCATTTCCACGCTCAGATCTGCACCTTCAAGCTGCTGCTGCTGAATTTTCACAAGACCAGAACTTGTTTTCGCCATTGCTCCCAAACGGTAAACCGGATCGATCTGAAAATTTTCGAGCATGTTCCTATCATCATGATGCACCTCCCATAGAAAAATCGTGATCAATGGATGCACAGATTTCGAGAAAAATGGAAAATGGCTGAAGATTTCAGAGATCAATTTCTCGGAAACCGTGCATCAGAATTGGCTGAAACTGCTTGGGTAGGCTACTATCACCTATGTGCATCTCCCCATGAAACAGGTTTTAAAACGGATGCATGGATATGGAGAAAATGCAAAAATGGCTGATGGTGATGGAGGCTGATTTCTTGGAAACCATGCACCAGAATTGGATGAAATTGCTCAGGCATGTTGCCATCACCCCTGTACAATCCCTCGTAAAATGGTTTTTCAAATGGATGCATGGTTTTCAAGTTATGGAAGAAACAAATTCTGTTCTAGGTATTTTTGCTTCAAGGCATTTTGTAGTTTTGTTGCATGGTAAGAAAAACTGAGCTTGGGTTGTGATGCAGGCATGGAGATGATGGAGGAGGAGTTTGAAAAGTGCAGGAGGACTTCTGAACCCTTGAGGAAGCTACCATGTTCGCCAAACCGCCTTTTTGAAATCCATTTCTAGCTTCCTACAATTTCTACAGGAACTTCCTGTAGAAGCACAATGAAGAAGCACAACGAGGTGGAAAAGATGATGGAAAAGGGGGAGGAATGGGAACATGGATGCTTGCAGGCATAACCAATGTATTCCAAGCTTTAGATCCCCTTCCAAAATCGAATCTGGCTCGCTTGAAGTTTCTACAAGATGTTTCATGTAGAAATATAGAACTTCCTCTAGAAGGCACAAAAACTCCTTTGTCTTTGTTTTGAGTGATCCTCCTGACCTGCAATGTCATTGCTGCAACCTGAAATTATTCAATGGAAATTAGATTTATTTTTCTTTTTCTTTTTCTATTTTTTTTTTTTTGAAAAACAACTAGGGCGCCTCATGGAGGTTTTCACCCTAATTGCCTACCCTGGGCGCCTCCAAGGGAGGTTTTCACCCAAAGATTTTATTCTCTTTTCTCTTTTTTCCCAACCCATTGACCGCCTCATGGAGCTTTTCAATCAATGAGCCAATCTACGGCGCCTCCGAGGAGGTTTTCACCTTAGATTTTTATTCTCTTCTTATTTTCATTTTTTTTTTTTTTTCTACCCTACCCTACTTGAAAAACAAAATCATTCTCAAGTATAAGAATACTTCCAATGGAGCCATGTGCACATTGAGATTAGAGACAAAATGATGTGAAGGCTTGAAATGCATGCTTTGACAGGTATCCGGTTTTCAGAGACCAAATGATCTGACTTTGAAGGGATCAAACATAGCTGAGGAAGAGAGTACTGCTGCAACTTAGTGACTGTCTGGAACCATGTCTCAATATAGCTTTGATATCCTTGGTCCTTTTGCTGATCTGGATCATTCTTCATGTCACCTTCTATCATGACCTTCTCATCTTCCTCTTTTTGCTGATCTTTCTCTTGAGTACATGGAGGATTTGATAGTAACTATGAGGGAACTCTCTCGATCTCTGATTCTGATCTCTTCTCTTCATCAAGTGCAACCCATGGTTCTTTGATCTCCTCTCTTGAATCTTCTTTTGCTGGATGTGATCCTTCAATGCTTTCAATATAGTCTCTTTTTAGCAATACTCTTCCTGAGCTATGGTGAATATCTTTGAGCTCAAGAGGAATCGTTTGGACATGTTGTGCCTCAGCTTTGCCATTGGGTTGAGCTATTGCAACGGGCAGGTGTGGAAATGGTGGTACAGATAGTTGGGTGGGGGTGTATATTTGAGATGGATGTGGATGGGGTTGTGGTTGGGTAGGCATTTGGGGTTGCCTTGGTGGAGCAGGAGGCAATGGTTGTGGATGAGCAGGTGGTGGAGGAAAAGAAGTGGGAGGAGAGTTGTACTGGGGCCTCCACCCCTGATGAGGTGCATTCCACTGAGGCTGTGGCTGAGCATAAGAGTGAAACGAATGAGCAGCTCGTTGGGCATAATATGGATCTATGAAGGAACAAGGAGGAGGTGTGAACCAGGAAGGATGGGCAGGGGGACCCCAAGAAGGCATGAAAGTGGCTTGATAGGGGTCATAATAGGTCTCGAATGTCCCTTGCAGTTCCTGCTGATAAGATCTAGGTTCATGTGGCCTCCTTTGGTTCATATAATAGAGTGATTCAGTGGCTCCTTTGGCTCTCTGAAATGCAGCTTTGATTCTGGGTAAGGAAGGGCACTGATCTGTAGGATGGTATTCCTCACATACAAAACACACTTCTATGGAGTACAATGGACATTCGTTCCTAGGATGATTTCTAGTGCACCTAGGACAAAAAATGGCCAAAGCCCTCTTGGCTTCTTCTTGCTTCTTTTGGATCCGTAAGGTATTCAGTTGCATGGCAAGAAACTGCCTCATATCACTCTTGAAATCTTCGATCTGATTTTCAAATTCGTCTTTGGACAAGGTGCTGCTCCCAACATTTCTGCTTGTAGCCATTTGCTCCAGAGGAATGGTTTCTTCTTCTTCTTCCCTTGAGGTTCTTCAAATATGTCTTGCTGTCCACCTAAGGGTTCTTTAATCACAGCCATCGAAGAAGAGAGAATGTTGGCTGTGTGAAGCAGTGGGGGTGTTGTGCAATCATTTTTCTAACTTATCTCTACTCCTACAAGGCATGAAATGAAATCTTTTTGGTTGATTTTTGCTTTTTTCTACTTCTACCTGCAAAACTGAAATAGATTGAACTGCAACTAACTATCTTGCTAAAATGAAAATGCAGAATTGAAATGAAAGCAGGAAAGGACTAATCTATTTTGCTCAAATGAAATTGCAGGAATGAAATGCTAGTCTACGCTTGCGGAATTGAAATGCTAATCTATGAAAGTGGGAAATGCTAATCTACTTTTGCATAAACGAAATTGCATAATGGAAATGAAATAAACTACTTAGCAGAAGATTGTAGTGGAAAATAGAAGAAAAGCAGCAATCACCAATACTCTGACTCTTCCCCGACAACGACACCAAAAAGATGGTGGGCTCCAGTATTGTCGCAATAATGCTACAACTCCTGGAACTCCCTTCTTTAATTTTATCAACCCGGTAGTTCGTAACAAACTTGGAAGCGACGGTGCTGTATGCACAAGTACTAGCTCTTGCCACAGCTGTCACTTGGTCAGCTAGCACAAGTCCGCTAGGGGCTTAAGCCAACTTCTATGAGCTCTTAGAAGAAGCTTTTTAACTGATGGATGAAAGCTAACTCAAAGGAAGCTAATCTACTTGCGGAAAGAAACTGAAAGCCAAAAAGAAACGCAAACCCTAGCAAACCCTAATTCTACCAGCTAGTCCTACTGATGCAACGATGAGAATGAAAACTACTGAAATGGATGCCATTACTCCTATGAAGGTAAGATACATGTGTCTAGACTACCTCTACCTAAAGAAAACATCTTTTTGTATTTTTGAATAAGTTATTAGAATTATCATGCATGTGCTTTTAACTGGCTTTTTACTGTGCAGAGGTGGATCAAGGAGGAGAAATGCTTGGAAGAGGTCGGGAAGGTTCAGAGAGGGTCTAAGGAGTCCCTAACACCCTTCCAGAGAGTTTCACAAAGTTTGGCTGCCAAGAAACCGCGTTTATGAGCTTCTACAGGAAGTCTGCATGGGTTCTACAGGATGTTTAGGATTTCTACAGGATGTTCTGTAATTTTTCTACAGGATGTTTAAAAATTGGATTTTGGAGGATGGGTGAGTGAGCTAAGGTGCATGAATGGATAGGGAGGTAGGGTAGGGGCTTGAAATGACCCAAGGACTGATGGATAGAGTTGAGGAGAAGGTGTAGATGGCTGGACTTGTTCCAAGAAGACTGAAGTAATGCTGCACAAAAGGTAGGGTTATGAGGGCAGTATGGCAACGTGAGGCAAGAAACCAAGTTAGGAGATGGAGAATATGGGTTTGAGGGAGTCTGGGTAGACAGAGAAGTGGTACAGGAGCTCTGAAATTTGTGTTTCCAACTGAACCAACAAAGACATGCAAGAAAACAAAGATCTAGTTATGCTACCCTAATATGATCTAGCTAACAGTAACAAGAATGGACAGCAGCTTTATTTGCAAGGAAACCATGTATATTAACTATGAAATGAAGCATTCAAAGATCTGAACAGGTAACCAACCTCTACAAATGAAAACAACACACTAAGGATTGCATGGTAAAGCAAACTAGTGTTTTTGTTTGGGACAACAAGGTTATTCCAACTCCAGCCCCTGATCCAATAAGGAAGGGGTGAAACCAAAAGTGTTTGTTGACCCTTTTTTGGAGCCTTTTTCTTGTTATTATCCTACCAATCTATTCTAAACATGAGAAGCTACTTTAACCATCAAAAGAAATCTAAATAACAAAGCAAGATTTAAATATAAATAGCAGATTTTATTCTAAGAATGCAGCAAAAACACATAAAGATAAACAAAGGAGGTACTGGGTGCTTGAGATGGGCCCAACCCCAAGAGCTACAGCCTCCTAAGAGAGATTTAGAGTTGGTGCAAAGCTGGATTCATCTTTATTGAGCAAGAAAAGAAGAGTTACATCAAAACTGTCCACAAGGGAAACTTGAAAATGTGCTGAAAGCAAAGCTAATCTATTACCTAAAAATCGAACTATAGACTAGCTAACTTCTGCCTACAAAATGACTAACCATTGGCTCCCAAAAATGACTAACTACTAGCTAACCAAAATGAGGCCCTAAGCCTTCTTATTTATACAAATTGAGGACCCCAACAGTCCTCCTAAACTTTAGGGACTCGGCTGCCCAAAACTTGTAGTTAACAGCAGTCCTACTTGACTTGTTTGGCTGCCCTTGTGTTAATTGATTTGGTGGCCCTTGAACTCCGAGTTGATGGTGGAGAATTCGAGGTAAGGGCCCATAAATGAAAGGGACACCTTCCTACAAATCCTCTCCCTTGTTCTCCCACGAATTTGGCTGCCAAGTGCTCATTAAAACCTTCAATTTTGTCTCCAAATTGACCAGAAAGGCTACACAAAGCACCCATTAGACTTGTTGGCATAATGACTAACCCAATTCACTCTATTAGCATAAATATAATAAAAAACATGCAATAAACTAATGAGAATGGTGGATTAAGTCGAATTAGGAGGTTGAATGAGCCCAAATAATTATCCATTTTTGGGGCTCATCACCATCTATGCTGATTGCTTGGTGGTGGGTGAATTTCTCTTATGAAGTCAAGCCAACATTGAATGAAGGGTGATTCCACCAAGACTTGAATTAATGAAAATGATGGAAGTTTTTTTCCTGTAAATATTTGGCATTGAACACAACATAACTTTGGCACCTACTTGGGAAAAGAGTTTGGGTCAGTAAAAACCTGCTCCTAAAATATTATGCATTGTAGGAATAATTTTCATTACATGCATCTTTATGAAAATAATCAATAACTCCATTTGTTTCATCAGTCAAACATAATAAAAACATGCGCATTGGATTTGATGAGTCCAAATATCACAACAAGATTGTTGAGACTCCCAAGGATACCAACTTTAATTATCAACCAGGGTTCATAAAAACTTAGAGGTGACAGTGCTAGAAGCAACATAGATCAAGCTCTACTCATGTCACCTTCAATCAATGAATCAGATCAGGGCATACATAGACCACTCCTTTTACTAGCTTTGAAAAAGGACTTGCATGAAAAGGCAAGAGTCTACTCTAATTGCAGGAAGGTAAAAGACTGTACTAATTGTAGAGATGAAATATGCTAGTCTACTTGTGGATGTAAATCGAGATTTTACTTTTGGAATGTGAATCATTACTTTATTTGCAAAATGTAAAAATTTTCTTGAAAAAGGAAACTTGATCTAAAGCGTATGACTAGAAAATATAAGAACACAACTTCAAAAAATATGTCTAATCTACTTGAATCGAAGAGTTTCCCTTATTATCATTGATTTAAAGATAATGTAGCTTTAGTAACAAAGTCCTTACACATTGCATAAGAGAAAAATATTTGTGAGTCAAATGTGGAAATCTGTCTACTAATTCTAATTGATGTTCTGTACTTGAAGTGAAGGAAGGATTGGTCTAAAGTGGTCCTTGGCCCTACCAAACCCTAGATTCAAATTATGGAGGTCATTATTCAATCCCAAGATACAAAAATAAAGCTCTTAAATAAAATATGGTCAATTTTAGATATTGCTATAGGACTGCTACAAGATTGCTATTGGATGCTACAATATTTCCCTCTTTTTCTACAGGATTGGATTTGAGAGCATCCAAAGCGTAGGAAAGGTGTTTTGAAGGTGGGAGAAGGTAGGTGAGGGTGTGTGAAGGACACATGAGGTATTTTTCCAATCTTAGCACCCCTCAGAGGCCCATCTTAGACAAAATTACATGCTCATAGTTTCCCCTAATGACCCTGAAAAGATGATCTCGATGGCATAATTTGAGAGCAGTATGAGATGAAGGAGGAGGATGGTGATGAAAAAATGGATGTAGGATGAGTGTGAAAATCCATATAAGTCACTGATATTACTTGCAGACTAAAAATAAAACCCTTCATACTCTTGGAAAGAACACAAATCTAGCAATCAAATTGCAACAAAACAAATCAAGATGTAAAATGATGAGTTCATTATTATTTCTTCAAGGATACTCTATCCTACAACATGCATCTAATCCATATGAAATGACATAATCTTAAATTCTAGGATGCGAAAAATAGAATATTCAAGAGAACTACCAAATCCTAACAAATTTCAAAGGAGAAAAAACACATATTTTTGGCTTTTTGTAGAATCCTTAACCACACTTCCACAAGAGAAGTGGTAATCAAGCCCGAAACCACAATTTTTGAAATTTAACTTTCTAAACAAGGAAAGAAATAAAAATACTCAAAAAGTGATAAAATAAAATACATAAGAGAGATTAAAACCTCTAGGTTGGGCCTTAACCCAAGGGTCTCAGCCTTCCAAAGTTAACTCAGATGTAGACCAACAATGAACCTTTCATTAATAGGAAATGGAGTTCAAATACATCATATCAAAATGGAAGTAATTGTATCAGGCACTTAGCTCTCAATAGATCTTCCTAGCTCTAAAAGTTCGAATCCTAATGAGCCCTTAGGCCTGTTTATTTATACAAAAAGGATTGAGGGGAAACCTCCTTGAAAAGAGGACCGCCTCCCTCCAAAACTTCGAAAAAAGTAGATCTAGCTCCCTTAGAATCTCACATTCACTTGATTTCATTGGCTTCCAGTAGACCTTGAGATGTAGATGAGTGTATATGAGTGATTCTAGGGATCACTTCGAGTCAAAGGAGAGTATATGTAGTGGACAAGCCTCTTAGACTTCCTCTAGCCACCTCCAATGTGCCTATGCATCATAAAGGTGCTAAAAAATGCTCTTTTTCCTGCACATAAACCACATTAGGCTACAAAATATGAAAATAACCCTTTAGTATTACTACTAAGAACATTATAGAAAAAAAATGTAAACTAATGTGAGGAAATAAGACTTTTATAGGTTGAAGGATAGAAAAATGGGGCTTAAAATATACCTATTGATGGGACCCATCATCGCTCCCGTGCTAAAAGTGTTGCTCACCTCTTGAAAAACTTTCTCACTAATGTGTAGTTCATGAATGGCCCTGGTGGCCTCTTTGACATCCCAAGGCATCTCAGATGGTGTGCCTTCCTATGGATAAAACCCTGCATTTTCCTCTATTGATGCCCACTCCCTTTTTTCCTATGTTTGATATCATCTCTCCTATAGGCCCAATATCAAGGGAGGATTGTGTTTTAGCCCCATCCAATTGATTTTAAACCTTTGAATGATTGTTTTGTAGATTGGGTCCTTTTCAGGGAATTCCTCAACCTTTCAGAGGAGTGATATTCTCTGATTTACAGACTGTGGGGTAGAGCATGCCTTCTCCTTTGGAAAGCTTGCAAGCTCTTAGTCCCCAACGACTTGAAGGTATCCTCGAAATGGAGCAAAAATTGTTCTTATGTTTTCATGTAGCAAGGGTCCAATTGGGGATCAATAGAGATGATGCTATAGTTACTTAGACAATCTTGGGGCTTATTAACTCTACCTTGATGTATAGGGTCTCACTTGCATCCTTGCACATAACCTTCTTTACTTCCTCGAACCTTGTGTCTTTGTCAGTCAACCAAGAGGCTAGTTCCATCAGTTGTCCAAAAAGTTCATGTCTATGAGGATAATGTTGTGCATATAGAATTCAACTAATTTGGCTCTATCCTCAATGCTCACATGCTGGCAAAACTCAATGAACCTCCTATAATCATAAAATGGTAGAGAGCCATATTGTGCCAATGTTTTGATTTGGAATTTCAACCATTGTTCCTTGAGGAAAATGGTATAGGATTTGGATGGTTTCCTACACTAGATGGCTTCCATGGAAAAAATTTCCATGATGGCAAGTTGTGCCTCCTTTTCTTGTAGTTTCTCTTTCAACTTCTTGTTTTCAAATTGCAGTAGCTCCTTCATGACTGATTCCTTTAGTCTCAAGTCAGCTAATTCTTTACCCATTTGTTGCACCTTTTCCTCCATGAGGCCCACATCCTCTAATTTCTTGGATTTTGTAATTTTCATCCACCAGTGTGTTCTGCCTCTCTCTTCTTCTAACTCAAACAAGAGGGGATTTGCAAATTTTTTAGGTATAATTATCCCTCCCTCAATAAATTTTTAAGAGGATCCAATATCAGGCTGTGGAGTGGTCTCTTTGAGTCCTTGTGTACCTTCTCCCTCCTATTGAGTGGATAATATCCCTTCATATGACACTTTTTATTCATCCTGTAGCAACTTTGTTCTTTACTGTAGTAGTTCTTTTCTTTCATGTAGCAACTCTATTTTCTCTTATAACATCTCTGTTTGTGCCTTGAGTTGCTTGGTTGTGACTGCCCTAGTGGTTATCCTTCTCATGGGTGTCAAAGGTTGTTTACCCTCAGATTTAGGGAATCTGGCTTCCTCAATTTTCCTTTTTCCTCGTCCTAATCCTTCCTCTCGATGGTTAACTCATTCATCAATTGTGATTGGGATTGTTAAGGGAGATTGATGCTTCCCATGTTTGATTCTGGTGATCTTTCTTCTTTTAAAATATAAGGGACCTTTCCTAGGATTCCTTCTCTTGGTTTTTACAAGTGTGCTAAGGGATGCCAAAGTAGAAACCACCTCTTGTTATGCATTCCCCTCCAAGAGGCTTATTTTCTGCCTCTATTTTCCTTTCTTCTGAGATCTAGAGGGCTCTCTATGGGTCTCCTCTTCTTGTTTTTGTTCCCCTCCTCCTTCCTTCTCCTCTTCTTTAGCTTCTAATTAAACCTCTTCTACCTTCTATTTAGCCTCTTCCTCTCATTATTTAGCCTCTCCTTCTTCCTCTTGCTTACCCCCAACACTGGATTTTATGGTCTCTCATGTTGTGTCAGGGTTTGGGCTTGTGTCTCAATAAAGGCCTCCCTATCCATGTCCACCAAATAAGTCCACAACAAAGGGATTTTGAGATGGATTAAGGAACCCATAACAATGAGTCTTATGAGGTCATGATGAGAAATGTATTGGTTCTTCCCTTACATCACCCTCTAGCTCATTTCAATTATGGAATAAAGGAGGAAATGTGGAACACTAAGCCTGCTTGGCATGGGAAATTATGTTTGGAACCTTAGCTCGTAGAGAAGCCTAAATTGATAAGCATATACAACACTAAACCTCCCTTCACAAGATATGTACTTGAGGATGTTATATGCCACTTCATCCCAAGGTTGAGGGGTGCTCACTCTTCTTACACCATTTTTTTCTTCAATAGGTTTCTCTTTAGGGAGGAAGACATTTCTCTTGGTTGTGATGGCTTATGTTCTATCTTCCTTTCCCCATTTGACTCCTACAAGTATGGTGGTCACTCTACTAATGAGTTATATGTTAAAATGGATGGAAAGTATCCTTATAACAGTGTTGGCATTGTCTTCTCCTTGAGAGTGGAGGGCCATGGAAAATTATTGGGTTATCTCATCATCACACCCTTTCAATTTTTCAAAGAACCCCATCCATTGGTGGCCAAGGAAGATATCTCTGATAGGGGGATGTTGTTGGATTTTTTCAGTGTCTATGGGTTCCCTTCTATTTAAAAATCCCTCCATGGCTCCTATTGTAGTTTTCTCAAGTTATTCCAAGGGATTTTTTGTGAAGAATTGTGCTATGAGCATTTTAGGGTCTCAAGGTAGGGTGAGGATGTTGGTGCTCCTTTTTTAGTCAGAGAGGGCATAAGTATGTTCCAAGCTTCAAAATAAGTTACCTGTGCTATCACCTTTCATTCCTCATGTAAAAAGAACAATATTTAAAAAAAAATCAATTCTACAGGGGTTTGCCACAAGATGCCTGTAGCAGGCATAATTTTACTCAATAATTGGATGGGGAGTGAGGAGAAAATATGTCAACCCTATGGGGATGATTTATTTATGTTTGTGGGGATTTGGAGGTAGGTTATCATTGACTCGGGCCCTCTTTCACCTCTCTTTTGTAGTGTTTTCTTCTGAAAGATGTACGAAAATAAAACACTTAAGACTGTGGATGACAAACAATGTCAACAATATAAATCACTGCTAAACATTATAAATTTGTAGCAACTAATAGAAACAAAACCTGTCAAAGCCCTGATCTATGCAAAGATCATATTTAAACAACAAAAAGAAACAATAATAACTCCAATCATCCAATGGAAACCAAATATCCAATGAATAGTTTTTATTATAACACTTGTGAAGGGAACAAATAAATGTTACCAACCCCCCTCTATGAGATGGTTATTGGCTATCCTCAAACGTATTCATCTTTTTGATAGAGTCTCTCTCCTCTATAACATGTAAACCCAACAAATGGAATGTTTGAGCTCAATGAGAACTCAAATGGAAGGAAAATGCTGGTGGACAATGAAAATAATCAGAGTTACAACAATGAGTGGAACAATGAAAATAATCAAAAGTGAATAATGAATGAAAAACCCTTCTATTTATAACAAAATATTGAGTTATCCTCGAATAATGAGCAATAATAAAATATTATTAACCCCATTCTTTGAATAACCACTTGGAATATTTTATTATATTTGGTTAAGAGGGAAAAAGTATTTAAACTTTTATTTAGAAATAATAAATAAATAAATGATTTATTTATCATCTCAAGGAATTGGTTAATGAATAATAAACAAATAATGATTTATTTGATTATTCCTAAGGGATTCAGTCAAATTTGACAAGGAATAATAATTAAATATTCTTGGACAAAAATAAGATAATTAATAGTTTATCTATTGTTTTTTCATAATTGGGTCAAATATGACAAGGAATAATAGTTGAACAATGGTTTAATTAACTATTCCTAGAAGAAAATCGAATAAATAGTGATTTATTTAATTATTCTTCACGGGTTTAATTATAAATGACTTAACAAAGGTGGTTTATTAAGTAATTTCTCACAGTGAAAGAAATTTTACTATGGTAAAATTGGCTTTACTTGGTGTACTTCGATCAATCTAGTAAATTAGGCTAGATGATTAATTTTTGGTGATAACAGATTTCCTCCAATGTACGAGTGTTAGGAGCAAAACATATGACCGAAGTACATTGTAAAGTCACAATCACTAGACAACACAGTGGAGTCAAAGAGAGAGAGAGAGAGAGAGAGAGAGAGAGAGAGAGAGAGAGACCAATAAAGCTGAAGTGAAAGAGGATAGGGACAAAGGGGGCGAGACTAATTCAAGTCTCCTTTTATGTTGTGATACTAGACTCAATGAGGCGGGGGAGGCATACGCAACCTGCCGAGATAACTTAGTACAAAAATAATGGTGCGCCAGAAACATAAAACTGAGCAATGAAATACATGCTGAATGGTACATGACATGCTAGCATAACAGAGCCAGAAAATAATACAATGTATCCCATATACGTAATGCACCTGGAAAAACATGAGCTAAGACTGAATACAATAATTTTATTAAAGTACTTGAGATATAATGGCCCCTCCCTCAAAAAATGGGTGGGAGGGAGGGTAGAACAACCAAAGAAGCCCTGCTGAACGGGGAAGGGATCTGTAAAATTGAATGGATCATCTGAAGGAGACATGCATGCTATGAACAATGCAATTGGTAGGAACCAAACCCATCAAATATGGAAACTGCATATGAGGCTATATCATAATAGGAATGCATCTGGACATGTGGGGGGCTACTTGAAGGGCCACCGCCTCATGAGGTATGAAACATCTCACACACACCGGGGAATCACTGGTACAATCTACTGCACCACTGGACCATGAAGTGTATGAATCATGAACATGAAACAACCAAGTCAAATGGAAATAATGAGTCCCTATGCTTGATTTGAGGTGCCGAACAAGAATGGAAGCTGGAACCAAGATACACCACCCTCTAGGCCATTATTCTGGAATAAATGAGCTGATGTCGACAGAATAAGGCTGACGATAGGTGAGGCAATGAGGATCCTCAACTAAGGCACGAGGTAAAATAGTAATTTGACTGATGGAATGACACTAGGGCTAATGGAAAAGTGGTACTAAGGGACAAACATACAACTTCCCTTGTTAGAGCATAAAGTGCATGGTTGACCTGGTAGTGACTGACTCAACTCCAGAGAGGATGGGGACAATATGATTGGAGGCCAAAATGGGCAACACAGGATGAATAGTATGCAAATATGGATGGAATACTATGACATGATTGATATGAAATTGGTTGCTAGTTAATGCTGTTATATTATCATTTCCAGATATAAAATTTTCTTTTCTTTGGTTTTCTTATCCATAAAGAGTTTATCCATGAGCATGTGATTGTCAATTCATTTAACTTGGTGAAATTTAGTGTTTTGCATGAACTTAAAAGCATGAATTTAAATGGATGAACAACAACATATAAAAGCATAGCAAGCACAAATAACAGAGCTCAAGACACAAATTTTTGTTGAAGGAGTTCACCCCTCCTGGGCTACATCTCCTTGGTCCAACTTCATAGTGTGGGCCTTTGTATTAGCTTCAATAGTGCTCAAATTTCTGTTACATGCATACAATTCTCTTGGAAACTATTCCAATGAGTTTAAAAAAATCAAATCTATCAGAAATTACTATTTGTTTACTCAATTTGGTTACCATCTACTCTGGGGATGACCTCCAACACCTGGTGGCCCTAGGCTTAAAAAATATTCAAGTGACCAAAAACACCTATATATGACCTCTTTTGCCTTTTAAACCTGCTCAAATGAGTTCCTAGCATGCCAATTAGCCCAAAATGACTATTCATTTTCGAAATTTGGCTGAGAATTGCCTCAGTTATGGCAAAACTAGTTTTTCCTACAAAACCTCCGCTAAATCTGGAGAGACTCTAGTTAAGTCCACCAAGTTTGGTGGCAGTTATGGATTTGGTGGATCCGCCATAATTTTTGCTAACTTAATTATGGATTAATTAATGACTAAACTGAATGCTAAGCATTATTAGCGATAAGCACTTATCCATCTGCTGCCCTTGGTCGTGTGGATGAGGTTATATGGAGAAGGGGCTGGCTCCCTCCTCTCCGCCAATGGCTAACATTTAAGGCTTTAAGTATAAATTCACGTGCCCTACTTTCAAGTGTGTGGGTTGTGGCTTATCGGTAAAGCATTGGAGTGGGGTGGGGGAGGTCGTGGGTTCCTTTCCCCCTCCGCTCCTCACATAAGTTTGCCAAAATAAAAATTTACGCTCCATTTAACATTCAAACTTTAGATTAATAAAACTTTACGTAGATTGATTTTTAAATTAATATTTAAAGTATATAATATATGTATATACATATATTAATTATATTATAATATATAATTTAAAAATTATATAATATAACATAAAAATTGTATATAAAAAATATATAATAATATTTAATTAAATAAAAAAAATCAAATTCCACCTTAGAGCGAACTAGGCAATTTCACCTTCTCTGAGCCAAATTGGAAAATTTGAAGATGACACTTGTTACAGTATCACTGGCTGAAACTGGAGAATATTCTCTGCATGCTGACTGGGCATCCAGTCAACCCTAGTCAAACTTTAACTTTTTAACCAAACTTTCAGAAGCTCTAACTTTTGCATACAATGTCAGGGTTTTGAACCATTCATGGAGTTGGAATCCTGGTGACGAACGCTATCTAGTCATTCAGGTCAAAAGAAATTCTGAGCACTTTCAATTTTTAGTTAAAATATTGATCCCTGATCATTCCTCCCCACTAGAAGCCTTTTGGATCCCAAAATCTCTATTGATCATTGATTATGTTGATGAGGGGACAGTTCCCTCATCCTTCCAGTCTTTATCCATTGAAATTTTCCCAATTTCATGATTTGGAGCTTTTCATAAAAAGTCAAACTTTTCCTTGATTCTAACGACCATCTATTGCTGCCTTTGACACCGTCCTGCTGCAATATTTCTGAATTTGCAAAAAAACAATCTAATTTTGTAGAAAACATCTTGTTCCTACCTTGGTCAACAATCAATGGAAACTTGGAATCTTTCTCACCTCGCACTTTTTCTCTATGACGATTTTTAGCTGCTTTTGCCTTGTACTTGAGTTGACTCTTGCCCAAGTTTCTTCGCCATTGTAATGTGAATTTTGGAAACCAACAATGAACATTTGTGAAACCCATGCCTTCTTTTCCAAGCTGCTTTGTCCTCTTCTCTTTGACCTTTGCAACTTCTTGCACTGACACCTTGTTTTCAGCACCGCTCAAGACCAATGTTGGTTGCCGCAAATGTTTTTCATCTTCTTCCAAAGGCAACCTGTTATCATTCTAAAACAACTCATTATAGATATAAGCATCTTTATGAAAAGTATGATTGAGAACATCTCTTTGTTTGATCATCAACAATGTCAAGTTCTGACTTGCATTCACTAGCCTCTTCATTTTCCCTGCATTAACTAAAGAAATATTTAGTTTCTTGCGATGATCTCTCACAATATACTTCACCCCATCTTTAAGCAAATGATATTTGTGCTCATAATGATGAAACACCGCTTTCCTGTCATACAAATATGGACTTCCCAAGATAATTCCAGAAATGTCAAGTGGAAGCATGACTAACTCGACTTCATCAATAAAGTTTGCAGTAATAACAAATCTAAAAATGCATTTCCTTGAAACCTGTAAATTGGCATCCTTAACTATCCAACCCAAAGGGTATGGTTTATTATGTGGTACAATTTCAAGTTTAAGCTCTTTAACTAAGTCTTTTGAAATCAGGTTTGCTTGTGATCCATTATCAAAGAGTGCATCAATCTTGGTATGATTTGTGATTACTCTGATAGTGAACAACTCTTCCCTTTGGTATTCATTTGGAGTGTTGTTGTGACTATTTGAGGAACTAGTAATTTCAATGTGTTAACCTTTCAAACCCATAAATTTAATTTTTGTCTCATCTTTTGAAAATATGATCCTAAGTCTTTTTTAGTTATAGAAAATATTTTTCCCTTCTCTTTTGCTTTCAATCTATCTGGTTTTAATTCTGGATGAAGTGGCCAATAAGGGTCTTCATCATGGCCAATCTTTGAACAATTTTTGCATGTGAGTTTTTCCTTCTCTTTTTTGATACTTGCATTCTTCTTTCCCTCCCATTTTCCTCCCTTCTCTTTTCCCTTACCCTCACTTTCACCTTTCTCCTCTATGTTTAATTTTTCCCTTGCCTCAAGATGCGTGGGTTAAACTTCATCTTGCACACATACTTCATCTAAGTTTCTTGGGTTAAACATAAGGATAGTATGCTACAAATAGGAATGTAAACCTCCAATATATTTCAAGAGGGTGTATTGTGAATTCAAGTTTACTACCAACAATAAAGCCCTTGTCCTAAACTCTTGAGCGTAGTCTTGGACAGTTTGGCCTTTTAGTTGCCTAAAATTCTACCAACTCATAATGCCTTTTTGCATATAGGCTAAAGGATAAAACTGTCTTTTAATTGCAGAAACAAATTCAACCCAAGAAATGGATATCTTACCATGGATTCTCATTTCCTCTTGAGTCTTTGCTTCCCACCAAACTAGTGCAGCTCCTTCTAGCCTTAGTGAAGCAAACTGGATCTTTATGTTGTCTTCTTTAAGGTTCTAAATTCTGCAGTATACCTCCAACTGTCGAATCCAATTGTCCAACTTTTCTTTATTCACCTCTCCATTGTACATGGGAAGTTCAAATTTTATGTCCAATTTCAGTAATGGAGTTTTTCTTTTTGGGGTTTTGGAATGAGTATGGGCAGTGGTGGTAGTGGAAGATGATGTTGTGTGAGATGATGGAGATGATGAGGAAGATGATGAGGATGCTGGAGATGGAGGTGGCTTTCCACCATTCCCTTTGGAATCCTTCTTCTCATCTTTTTTTCTCTGTGAGCTTCATTCTCGATGTGGAGGTTTAGAAATCTCTCCAACCATTCTGGTGTTCCTCTCTTCATAGAGGACTTTAACCATCTCAGTCAAAGTATAGAAAGCTTTCTTGAATTCTTCCTCTTCTGAAGAGAGACCTTCATGCTCTCTTTCTCCAGACATAACAACTATGCATTCGGTCTCAGAATTTTTTACTAATTGTACCTCTTCAATCACTTCATCCTCTTGTGCAATCCGTGCCACTTCTATCTCAACTGATGGAGATGGAACTTGAGGTGATTCAGGTGCTACCTTGATTGGTACTTTGGGTGAGGATGGTGCTTTTTTAGCCTTCTTCCTTCTTGTCATAATCTCAAGACTAGCTATCAGTAACTTCCCTTCTCCTCTCTGCAACTTCAACCTTGTAATCATAACAACAATTGCAACTATTAAACCCTTCAAGAAAATCAAGCAAGCAACCTTGTGCTCTGATACCAACTGATCTAAAATTGATTGCTAGTTAATGTTGTGCTAGTATCATTTCCAGATATAAAATTTTCTTTGCTTTGGTTTGCTTATCCATAAAGAGTTTATTCATGAGCATGTGATTATCAATTCATCTAACTTGGTGAAATTTAGTGTTTTTCATGAAATTAAAAGCATGAATTTAAATGGATGAACATCAACATATAAAAAAATAGCAAGCACAAATAACAGAGCTCAATAGAAAATTTTTTGTTGAAGGAGTTCACCCTTCCTGGGCTACATCTCCTTGGTCCAGCTTCATAGTGTGGGCCTTTGTATTAGCTTCAATAGTTCTCAAATTTCTGTTACATGCATCCAATTCTCTTGGAACCTATTCCAATGAGTTTAAAACATTCAAATCTATCAGAAATTACTATTTGTTTACTCAATTCGGTTAACAGCTGCTCTGGGAATGACCTCCAACACTTGGTGGCCCTAGACTTCAAAAATCTTCAAGTGACCAAAAAAACCTATAGATGACCCCTTGTTCCTATGCAACCTACTCCAATTAGTTCCTAGCATGCCAATTAGCCAAAAATGACTATTGATTTTCGAAATTTGGTTGAGAATTGCCTCAGTTATGGCAAAACCAATTTTTCGTACAAAACCTCCGCTAAATTTGGAGAGACTCCAGTTAAGTCCGCCAAGTTTGGTGGAAGTTCCGGATTTGGTGGCTCTGCCATAATTTCCGCTAAATTAATTACAAATTAATTAAAGGCTAAACTAAATTCTAAGCATGATTGGCGCTAAGCACTTATCCATCTGCTGCCCTTGGTTGTGTGGATGAGGTCGTATGGAGAGGGGGCTGGCTCCCTCCTCTCCACTGGAGGCTAACATTTAAGGCTTTAAGTATAAATTCGCGCACCCTCCTTTCAAGTATGTGGATTGTGGATTTTTACTAAAGCATTGGAGTGGGGTGGGGGAGGTTGTGGGTTCCATTCCCCCTCCCTCTCCTCACAAAATTATGCCAAAATAAAACTTTACGTTGCATTTAACATTTAGACTTTGGATTAATAAAACTCTATGCACATTGATTTTTAATTCATATATATATATAATTTAAAAATTATATAATATAACATAAAAATTATATATAAAATATATATAATAATATTTAACTAAATAAAAAACATAAATTCCACCTTAAAGCTAACTAGGCATTTTCACCTTCTGTGAGCCAAATTGGTGAATCTGAAAATGAAACTTGTCACAATGTCACTGGCTGAAATTGGAGAATATTTTGCACATGTTGACTGAGCATCCAGTCAACCCTAACCAAACTTTGACTTTTTTACCAAATTTTCAGAAGCTCTAACTTTTGCATACAATGTTGTTTTCTAAACCGTTCATGGCGTTGGAGTCCTGGCAACAAACTCTATCTAGTCATTCAGGTCTGAAAAAATTTTGAGCACTTTCATTTTTTAGCTAAAATACTGATCCCTAATCAATGATAGAATGGGACATGAAACAGACTCCAAGGATGCAATGGTGACTCATTGCAGATGCTCTGAACAAGGGTGACTCGATGACGTTGCCACACAGAATAGGCCCTATTGGGACCATAAAAATATGAGTAAATGATGGTTACTCGATGAAAATTGACACCTGGTATGACAAGTATTAAGAGGAGGTATCCCTCAAAGTACAAGTGTCACTTTATGAAGAAATTCTATTTTGAGAGGCGACGAAGTGACCCTTCTTGGAAAAATGACTCCCTGGTGCAGTGTCAAATCATAAAAGAATGAGGAAGACCCATTATAGTACTCTATGAGATATTTCCAATAGTGCTGATAGTTCATCAAACTGAGCTATAGTTTGGTTGCAATGGGCGACACAAAAACACCTAGTTTTTCCATAAAAGGACGTTTTCCCTCTAATTTAAGAGGAGGTGAAGACCCTAAATCTTGTGGAGATCGTAGCAGAAAAATTGGCCGTTGGAATCAGGATTTGAGGTTTTCAGGTAGGTGGGCTTACTTGTCTAAAGATGGCCTAAATGCTTCTTGGAACGATGGTTCCTGGTGAATAATTAAGGGAAGAGGAAAACGAGAATGAACTACTAGAGGAGGTCTAGAATCATCATGAACATCTTAACTCGTAGATATTTTCTAAATAGGATTTGGTTATGCACATGATACACATCATTCAATTGCATGACAAGTCGCAAGGAATCTAAATGAACATGAAGATGAAGGATGCGATGAGCAAGGGCATTGACTAACAAACCTATCATTGCATCATATTCGACCAGGTTATTGGTGGCAGATCCAATGCACATGCCGTTCGAAAGGACTAATGTATGCAAGGGGGTGAAAATGGCCTAGGATTTCAAGGCTAGATTCCTAAAGAAGCGACTCGCACCATCGGCATGACCGATATACAGTGTGGATGATGGATCCATCTAAAAGGTGTAAAAGACAACTGATGAGATGATGCAACCTACTTAACTTCATAGAAGAGATAAATACACGCAAATCGAAGGGATATGCTATGAGAGAAATTTATTGAGGTAGATTGCACTGGGAGAATTATGATGGAGATGGCCTTTAGAATCCTCCAAAAATATGTCCCCTTGCCTAAGTGCAAGGGTAATCAGGGGTAGACATAGCTTCCATGATGTCCTCATCAAAGTGGAAGATGGGTGGACGAGAGGAATACTGACTACATGATGCAGTGACGGTACCTGGTGCATCAACCTGAGAAAGAAGGTTCACATACACATTATCTTGAATGGTAGACAACGAGCTGGTAGATGGAGGATCTACAGATGTTGAGACCTGGGATTCTGTCGAAAGAGGTTTGATAGAAGCGCGCAGAAACCTCAGAAAGGTTTACCTGTGAGTAACTCAAGGATGATGATAGGTAAAGGATATGGCCTATGGTGTCTGTCATCTCGACATCGGGGGGAGGGATCACGATGATGGGACTAGAGTCCCCCTATTCTGGTTTACTAGTGGTACCAGAATCCACAGGTAGAGGAGTATGTTTTCCACTACGAGTGGTATCGTATTTGCGAAGCACCTCAAGGTAATCGTGAAATTAATTGAGATGAAGGTAACAATGGGAGTAGTGATCACGATGATCACACAAGGCACAGGGGTGGCTTGTGCGTAATGTTCTGAGTTTCTTAGGTCGACCCGATAAGTTGACATGGAATTTAGGGATATTTGACTCAGGAAACATTTCATGAACCAAATTTTTGAGATGAGGAAGCTTAGGACAATTATTGGTGGCGTGCCAAACAACTTTACACAAAGCGCACAAAGGTGACGACTTTGGGGCCTTAGGGGCTGGAGGAGCTTGGGGAGCCTTGTCCTTAGGTTATTTCCTCTTATATTTCCCCCCTGTTCGAATGCTTACACAATAGGAGTGGGTTCTTGTTGAGGTTGTGATGGAACTGAAGCAGCGATAGGGGTCATAGGGGCCGGTTGAACTAGGTTCAAAGCATGATAAGGTCTTAGTTGACCAAGCAGAATGCTTGCAAGGGGATCGATGTACCATACTGGGGCCCTAAAAGTCATGTTAGGAAGGACCAACGAAGCCATGACAGGGACATAAAATACTCGCGGAGAGGGAAATAAGAAAGGTATCTATCCTGCAGGGTAATGTCCCGACGGAATAGCTCCTGGATGGTTGAGACTTTGAGAGACAGTTCCTGGTGGAAACATAGGAGAGGCACCCACAAATGGAGGAGGTCTTGCGGGGGTGGATTTAGAGGGCTTAGCTCGGATGGTAACTACAAGGTGTTGAGGAGCTGGCTGCGGATCAAGCGTACCAAACTTCTTAAGGGCATCCCGTGATGCTTGTAACATGAAAACACTCAAAGAGTTAGGCTCTGAAATGAGAGGGGGAGGACCAGGGAAAGCAACCAATAATGAGGAACCTTTGTAGACTCGTAGTAAGTCAACTAATCGATTGTAACGATCTTCCCTTCATGGGGGAAGTACATCTTGCGGAAAACCATAGATTCGATGACTTACATGGTATATGTGTAACTACGACCCAAGAGAATGTTGTGATCTAAAGGGGCATCAATAACCTCAATGTCTACGTGGACAGTCTTGCCATAAGGGTCACTAGATAGTTGTGGTACATGCCAAGAGGTGGGAAGAGTGTCCATCCCAAACACATAAATTGATGGTGGAGGGGACAACCTAGGTGACTTAATTTTCTTCCAAACGATAGTGGACATCACACAGGTGGATGCACCTTCATCAATAATGCATCTGGAGATGATGGCATTATGGACTCGGACTAGTATCTAGAAAGCAATGGATGAAGGCAATTGGGGATGTTCTGATGTATCAACTGGGAAGACAATCAAATGACCTTTAAAAGGATTTACTTTTCCTAAAGCAGTTAGTAGAGTTTTCTTTTGAGATGAGCATGACTAGAGGAGTTCTAGCGTTGACATGGTAACAGGTGATTGTGCCAAGTCGTCTACTATACTGTATGCATGGGAAGCTCGGTTAGAATCCATGTTATGATGTAATGGTCCCTTTTGGATCTTGGGAATGACATCGACTTTAGGTTGAGTGATCTGTAACAAACCATTTGGTGTCTTAAGAGTCTCAACAGATGCTTTGGTTTTGGACTCAACGATGGATGAAGTCGATGTCTTATCACATTGACACAGTTGAGTTTGTAGGTTGATATTAGAGGGGTTAACTCATTAGAATTCATCATAAGGATCTGGTAGTCACCAGGACTAGAAGGTTGGGGTGGGTGGGCTGCTTGACTTGGCTGAGGTTGAGAACAACAAATCCTTGCTGAGGGAAAGAATTTGTAAGCACTGTCAGTTGAGATGGCACAGGATTCTAAGGAAATTGTTGACCTCTAGAAGTTGCTTGAGCTTCCCACATTTAGTGCATATGGGGTAAGAGGGGACACTCCTATGTATAATGGTCATGTACACCACAACATGTGCAAGACTTCTTCGTATGAATAACCTTGTTCTGCTTGGGTAGAATTCCCTGTTGCTAGTTGTTAGTGTTAGGCTAGTTCCCTTAGGGTTCACTAGATTGATTACCTTGATTACCCATGTTACCCTTGTTACCCTTCCCCTTATTCTTTTTCTTTGAATTTTGGGGATTGGTCGCACTCTGTTGCGCAAACAATTTACCCTGAGGGGGCAGTGGCTGCTAGGGTTGAGGATGCATGGGAGGCTATGGCGCTAATGCTTGAGGGGTTGGAGCGCTTGACTATGCATAAGGAGGAGCAATGGTTTGGTAGACAGTTAGGGGCCTTGAAAACATGTTTCTAGTAGGATGGGCATGAGTGTTAGAGGAACTAGTGCCCCCCCGTGGATAGCCATAGCCATAACCTTGCCGAGTATATGGTGAAGGATGTGAAAGGCTTCCAATGATACCGTCAGTGGCATGAGATGGCCCCAGTGCATTGGCACTTCAAGGACAGGGAAGGTCTGGAATGATGGTATAGACATAACCAAATTGCACATAAATCAGGTCATATCTCAGAGGCATTTGGAGAGCTTCTTCCTCAGTCTGAGGAAAATGGGATGCGACATCTTTTCCAATCGGTGCTAAAAGGCTTCTAAGAAACCATTCTAGATAGACACGGTCTTCGAACGGTGGGGCACGGCATGTGCTCCTCCTTCAACACCACTCTTGAATATGGTCGAAAAGGCAAGTGGCAAAGACTGACAAAATGAGGTCAATAGCTCCGTACCAGTGTCGTATCAGAGAGGAAACTGGAAATATGAGAGAAACACTTTAGCAAGCGTCGTGAAAATGGAATGAGATGTAGTGGGTTGGTTTACATACCATTTTGCAGCGTCTCTAGTGAGCATGCGTTGGAAGAGACAAAGACGAATGGAGTAATCGGTAATGGAGTTGGAAGAACACCACATGTGGAAGGAGCAGACATGGTTGGTATAGGATCCTCTCCAGCATTACCCTCAAACTTTGGGACGATTGAGGGAAGCTTAGTCAGCATAGCAGGCCAACCAAAATTGTGGTGTATGTGGTCGTTTATCAACTGGCTAAAATCTGATAAACTTAACCCAACCATAAAAGGGAGCATGGGGGCTTCAGGAACGGTTCCTGAGACTCTTCCACTTGATGTGACTACCAGTATAGAACTGGAGCCAACACCAGGTTGGGTTCCTGCACCAGCTGTGGGTCCAAACATGGTGACGATATGCAGTGATGGAGGCTCGGAATCAGATGAACCAGGAGAAGAGTCGATATTGGGACTCAGAGGACTATGAACTCGAACCTGATGGGGAGGGGTAATATGACGAAGCAGAAACTGGGGGTGAAGGCCTAATAGTCTCCATGACAAACGCCTTGGTGGTGCAATGGTGGTAAGACACACACGACATAGAAATGGTGAAGGGAGATCAACAATATGCCTTTGTCTCAATGAGGGGAGATAAATTTATTAGTCTTGGCTTGGCGATGTAAACCAAGTGCCCTTCACTTAAGGTGTGCTTGCGCGTGCAAGTGTATTTATTGATTAAGCCCAGATCGTGTTTGTAAAAAAGAAAAAACGTTTGCTAAAAATAAACTGAAATTAACAATAGAAAATGAACAAAAAATTAATTAACTAAACCCCACCCAATATAGGTTTGTAAACACTGTGCTGGTTGGTGGCTAAATCAATGGAAAACACACTAAAAAGGTCAAGATATCTAATTTTTGGTGTGATTGGGATCAAATGACACTAGGCTGTTGGAAAGTGGTGCAGCAACAACAAAAAACCAGAGAGGAAGATCGCTGTAAAAAGATAAGGAGATGGGTGAAAAACCTAGGGAAACCGGTGGGACCTTAAGGAAAATTCCCAAAACAAGGTTTAATATGAAACTATGGATGACAACAACCTATCTTTGGAGATCTGAAACAAAAGGGTACAAATCTAGAAAATATGGTTGAAAGTGCTGTAGAAGCTCAGACTACTTACTCATCTAAGCTACTCCTATAAAGGTGGAAGCGTATTAGAAGCCCTAAGGGGCTAAATTACACTTTGAAGATTAAATCACAATAGATCAAGGCCTAAGTAGGATGAGACAGAGGTCAAACAACCCAGCAGACAACTCTCGACAAAACCCAGAAACAGATCTGATAAAAACCCGGAAACCCTAAAATCGCAGGTACTGACCTGTTTTCAAGTGGGATCGCACTTTTTGGGCTGAAAGGTGCACTCTAGACTCCAGATCACACTTTTTGGGCTAAAAAGTGTGATTTCTTCTCCTTGATTCTTGGTTGGCAAATCTCAGAAAAAACTGTCATCTCTGTCGCGGCTAGTTCCTGTGACCTGCGGAAAAGACCAGAAAACTTGCGAAAGTCAGAAATTTAATAGATCTAGGGTTAAAAAGCTAGAAAACAACATTAAGAGACTGAAAAAAGAAGAAACCCTAAGCTGAAAACTAAAGGTCACCCAGGTTTCTGGATCTGAAGTATAAAACCAGTGGAGTTGCCAATTTTGTTGTAGTGTTTTCTTCTCAAAGATGTACGAAAAGAAAACACTTAAGACTGTGGATGACAAATAGTCTCAACAATATAAATGGCTACTAAACATTGTAGATCTACAACAACTGATAGAAACAAAACCTACCAAAGCCCTGATCTATGCCACAATCATAGTTAAATAGCAAAAAGAAACAATAATAACTCCAATCATCCAATGGAAACTAGATATACAAAGAATAGTTTTTATTATAACACCTATGAAGGGAACAAATAAATGCTACCAGTCCCCCTCCATGGGATGGGTTGTTGGCTATCCTAAAATGCCTTCAGCTTTTTGATAGAGTCTCTCTCCTCTATAATGTGTAAACCCAACAAATGGACTGTTTGAGCTCAATGGGAACTCAAATGGAAGAAAAATGGTGGTAGACAATGAAAATAACTAGAGTTACAACAATGAGTGCAACAATGAAAATAATCAAAAGTGAATAATGAATGAAAAACCCTTCTATTTATAACAAAAAACCGAGTTATCCTCGCATAATGAGAAATAATAAAATATTATTAACCCCATTCTTGGAATAACCACTTGGAATATTTTATTATATTTGGTTAGGAGGAAAAAGTATTTAAACTTTTATTTAGAAATAATAAATAGATAAATGATTTATTTATCATATCAAGGAATTGGTTAAGGAATAATAAACAAATAATGATTGATTTGATTATTCCTAAGGGATTTAGTCAAAGTTGACAAGGAATAATAATTAATTAGTGATTAATTAATTATTCCTAGAGAAAAATAAGATAATTAATAATTATCTGTTGATTTTTCATAATTGGGTCAAATATGACAAGGAATAATAATTGAACAATGGTTTAATTAATTATTCATAGAAGAAAATAAAAAAATTAGTGATTTTTAATTATTCTTCATGGGTTTAATTATAAATTACTTAAAAAAGGTGGTTTATTAAGTAATTTCTCATAGTGAAAGCAATTTTACTGTGGCAAATTGGCTTTACATGGTTTACTTCGATCCATCTAGTAAATTAGGCTATATGATCACTTTTTTGGCAATAACACTCTCGTCATGATCTTGTAGCACCTCCTCTATAATCCTTTAGCAATTCCAGTAATCTTGTAGCACCTACAAATCAAATTTGTATCTCCTCTATAGCTCCCCGGGGAACCCCTGGTAGTAGCTAGCTCGACCTTCGATGCGTTAATGAGACTCTCTGATTGTTTTTGGAATAAGCATCAGTGCAAATGAAGTTGGGCCTTGTCCTTTTATTTCCTCTTGTGGTAGTGGGCTCGTCGTGCTTGGTAAGTTGGCCCCTACACACATTTCCTTTTTTAGCGGTTGCCCACTCCTTGAGATTATCACCATATCGCTCTGACTTTTCCATGTTGCATGGGTGGATGATTAAATATGATTTTTACTATTCGAGGGTGGCCAATTTTAGTGGCCACCACTATCCCATAAAAACTTTATCCTCGTTCATTATTTCTTTTGTTAACCACTATGCGCATAGGGGAAGAGACGATGGGTGTCATATATGAGCCTACCTATGATGTCGAGTTCCTGTAGATTCATGCATGTTTCTACTGAACCAGTGGTCGATCAACTACTCTCTGAAGATCTTCCATATTTTTGTCTCATGCACATGCCCTCATTTGAACAAAACAATTTGATGATGCTTTTTGATAGGTGGTTGACTGATGAAGTCTCTCTTTCATGCAAGTTCTTTTAGTGTTCGATCTGCTACTGTTGGAGTGTGCTAGTGACCTTGCAGCTACCTCTTAAGGATGGTTTGGCTTATTAAAATTTCAAGGATGGACTCATTAATGCTTAAGGATGGACAAATCCTCATTCTAGAGCTGCAAAAGTTCTCTGCTTCTGGTTCTATAGGATTTGTGCAGGCTTCTACAAGATTTATCTCCTTGTAGCAAGCACACAACTTCTTTCAAAACATCATATTTATTCATGGAATACACTCAGTGGCTTGGATAACTCATGGTGAGCCTATGGACGAGAATGGGAGCTCTAAAGGTAGAAAAAACTTGCGAGGAAGGGGTGAAAATAGGGTCTTTTTATGAACAAATGTTGAATTTTGGAAGGGAAAGTGGTTAAATGGAATGGGGAAGAGGTGCAGGAGGCTTGGTGAACCTATTCTATCATTTCCAAAAAGAGAATACGAGTTTTGACCCCTTCCCTAGGAAGATATCAATCCTGTAGCACTTCTGGTCAATCTTGTAACAGTTCAGGACAATCTGTAGCACTTTAGGATTGAGGTAGAATTGATTGCAATTGCTTTATTGGTGATGGAGAGATGTAGGGAGATGGGTGGAGAAAAGAAGGAAACACAAGAGGCTAGTTTGGGAGATGAAGAAATGGGAATATGGGCTCTTTTTCTTTGCATGTTGTCCTTTAATTGTCTAGAATCCTGCAAAAGAAAAGTGTTAGCAAAACTGATGTAAGGATTCCTTGGCCTCTGTGTTCTTCCTCATTTTGTTTCATTTTATTTTTTCCTCTTTTTTTTTTGAGACATGCATATTTCTTTTGAATATGTTTTCAATATGTTAGTAAATAATATATTACAGAGAAATGGAACACATAAAATATATTGTAGAAATATAAACACAGAAAACACATAAAACGATAGAGAGACAGATATACGTGGTGACCCAATTTGGGCTATGTCCACGAAGAAACAACCAATCCTTCCTTTCATATTATTTAGCAAACTGAAGAGATACAACCTAAAGTAGATCCGATGTAATTCCGTCTTCGCTTTCACACAATCTCCTCTCTTTATCACTAAGAATACAGATCTACATAGATGCAATACAATTCCCTCATATATCATGAGGGGTTACCTTCTAGGGAAAAAAACCCTAAATTAAACATAACTTCTACCGTCATATCTCTACCTAATGAATGGCCCAGATTGACTACAAAATTACAACATTTTACAAGGAAATTTTACATCTATTTTTAGCTTTGGGGGTGCTGCCCCCAATCCCCTACTAGGGGGGATCCAAATAATCGTCATCGCCCCCCCTCGACCCCCTTGGCGGTATACATTTTACGGGCGGTGTTGCCGCCACATTACGAAACGAGGTCCAATGCAATGATACCTCTGAATAAGGAAGATAATCAAGCTCCACACCCAACACAATCTGCAGGTATATCTTAGGCGAATTAGAGGAGGTTTTCACCTGGGGATTTTTTCATCTTATTTTTCTCTTATCTTTTTTTCTTTTTTTTCTCTAGGACTGCCTCATCGAGATTCTCAACCCTAGAGTTGGCCTTAGATGCCTCATGGAGGTTTTCACCTAGGCCCTTTCTTTTTTTGAATTTTTTTTATTCTTCTTTTGCTGATAAGAGGCCGGATGAATTGAGGAATGTGAGATCCACAATTACATTTAGCTCCTTGCTTATTGAACTAGTAAACTCCTCTTTAAATTCAACCATTAACCATTAAACAGCAAGGGAATGCCTTCCTCATCAATTGTTCTTAGTTTGATAGATCCATTCTCATACCATTTTTCCACTAGATAGGGGCCCAACCACCTTGTCATTAACTTCCGTTTGAAATATTTGAACCTTGAATTATACAGGAGGGCCAAATAACCCTCTTGAGAATCTCTCTCCCTAATGTGTTTATCATGCCTTATCTTCCTCTGTAGATGGACTACCTTAGCATGTAGGAGAGCCTGCAATGTAAACTCATCCAAGCCATTGAGCTGAAGCAACCTTTCTTGTTGTGTTGTGGCGATGTCCAAATCCAACTGGGCCACCAACCTCAAGGTATTGTACTCTAATTCAATAGACAACAAGGCTTTATTTTGATATACCTACTTGAATGGGGTGAATCCAATAGCTGTCTTCCACGTGGTATTGTAGGCCCAAGTGGTCTCTATAAGTCGATTTTACCAATCCTTTCTGTTGCGGCTAACAACCTTGGTCAAAATATTCTCCAAGGCTCTATTTGTGACCTCCACTTACCTATTTTCCTGAGCATGATAGAAAGTGGATATTCTGTGCTTGATATGGTGCTTCTACACGATGTCTTCGATCAAATTTGAGGTGAATTGTGCCCCTATATCAGTGACCAACTCCCTTGGAAAACCAAACTTGTAGAAGATGTTCTCCCTTAGAATTTTAACCACTTTATGCTTAGTTTCTTCCTTCACTGCCTTTGCTTCAACCCATTTAGTCAAGTAACCAATGCACACAGTGATGTACTTCTTATTTCCAGATGGGGGATCAATATGCCCAATTAAGTCCATGCCCCATTTCTCAAATGGTTCCAAATTCACTTGAGGTTGTCGAGGCATTTCATCCTTGGGTGTAGGCTTTCCCACCCTTTGGTACTCATCACATCTGGCAGTGTACATCTTTGCATCTTGATGTAGAGTAGGCCACTAGTAACCTACTTGTAAAACCTTGAAGGTTGTTCTTTTAGCAAAAAAATGGCCCCCATAATGTCCATCATGGCAGGATGAGAGGACGTCAAATAACTCCTCCTCTCTTACACATCTCCTCAAAATATGGTTTGTCTCCAACTTGAAGATATTCCCCCAATCCAGGTAAACAGGGCACTCTTCTTGATGATCTTGCTCTTCTCCTTGGAGGATAGATTAGGAGGGAATCTTCCAACAACCAAGTAGTTTTCTATGTCAAAATACCAAGGAGATAGCACCGATATGGAAAAGAGGTGTTCATCTGGAAGTTAATCATCTACCATCTCCTCATCTATTGGAAAGGTTAGTCTTGGAAAAAAATTTGCAACCACATTCTCTTTCCCTGGTTTGTCAATAATAGTTAAATCAAATTACTACAATAGTTACAACCATCTAATGATTCTAGAATTTACATAAGGTTTATTCACTAAATACTTAATGGCGACATGATCAACGTGAACAAAAGTTTGATATCCAATGATATTTTGCCTACACTTATTCAAAGAGTGCACCACAACCGGGAGTTCTTTTCCAGTGACTGTATAGTTAAGTTCAACCTTACAAAGGTTCTTACTGATGAAATATATAACATATGGTAGTTTGTCTTCCACTTGTCCTAAGGCTTCTCCTACAACTTTATCTGATGCATCTATGTGGATATGGAAAGGAAATTCTCAATTAGGAACCCTAAGGATGGGTGTAGTGGTCAACTTCTCCTTTAGTAATTCAAAGGCCTCTAGACAATTATCTGTCCAACAGAAGTCTGAGCCTTTAGCTAATAATCCAAAGAAGGGTGAAGCCAATTTACTAGAGTCCTTAATGAACCTTCTATACTACCCAACCAATCCAAGGAAGCTTCTGACATCCCTTTGTTTTTGAGGGGTAGGGACCCTTTTAATGATAAAACATTTGTTGGGATCAACATGTATCCCTTCCTTGGGTATGGAATGGCCTAAGAAAGTACTTGAATTAATAAAAAACTTACATTTCTTGGGACTTAATGAAAGATTCATCTCAATTCATTTATTTAAAACTTTACATAAATTAGAAATATCTTTTTGGAAGTCACATCCATAAGGAGTGAATTCATCCATGTATATCTCAATAGTGTGATGAACAAGGTCAACAAAGATACTAAAAACTTCCCTCTGGAAGGTAGCATGATCATTACACAACCCAAATGGAATTATTCTATAGGAAAAGGTACCCCTATGACATGTGAATGTGGTCTTGTATTGGTCCTTAGGGATGATCTCTCTTTGGCTGTACCCACTAAAATAGATCGAGGAAGGAAAATAATCTCTTCCCTGCAAGGCCATCTAGGACTTGGTCAATGAAAGTCAGATCGAAATGATCCTTCTTTGTAGCCTTGTTAAGCTCTCTATAATAAAAACAAATCATACACTTCCCATTCTTCTTGGGGACTATGACAAGAGGGGACACCCACTCACTCTCTAAAATGGGGTATATGAACCTTGCATCCAATAGTTTTTGTAATTCTTCTTTTAAAATGTCCTTAAGGGTGGGATTCAACCTCCTCTAGAGTTGGCACACAGGATTGCATCCTTCCTTGATGTAAAAATGGTGAGTACAAATTGAGGGAGGTACACCTTTCATTTCCTTATAGTCCCAAGCCAAAACATCAAGGTGTTGCCTCAACACAATGCTCTTCTTGCTCGACTGAGAGAGAGGGGTTGATCTTTAACCTTGGTGTTATCTCTATCATGGTGAACAAAGAAAAAATCAATCCATGGATTTCCCTTAGATTTTTCCAAGGATTCTTCCACCAATTCATCAATTGACATGGCATTGGGAGGTTTATTTTGTAAGATGTGGTCAATAATGTTATCTTAATCAAGCTGCTTACCTCCTACAACAATGTCTAGTGTACTGACTGGGTAGAGGGATATTTGATAAAAGTATTATTCTTCCCCATCCTCAATCTACAAGGTAAATTCATTCTCAATGGAAGGTTGAGTAGGGAGATACAATACGAGATGCTTTGAGAGATGCCTATTCTTGATGGTCATATTCCCAGCCTTGCAACTAATGTACACATCATCAGTGGCTAGCTGAGGTATTCCTAGGATGAGAGGGTAAACATTAAAATTGGTTTTGGGCTAGAGGACAAAGAAGTATGTGGGATACTCATAGGAATCAATGGAGACCATCACATCCTCAATAATTCCTTTAGGAGCTATTATGGATCTTTCTACGAGTTGCAACACCGTAGTGGTATTCATTAAGGCTCCCTAGAGGTTGATTTTTCCATGGTTTCCTTGGTTATGACATTGATTTCTACCCCAAGGCCAATCATGGTATTAGCGAACACAATATTATTGATGTGCACATCCACTACAAGGCTACCAAGATCCAGATATTTTGGGGAGATCACCCTCCCAAGAATCATATCAAATGGTTTCCCAACAACATTGATAGTGGGGGAATCCCTTTTTATTCTCCTAAGCCTTTTAAAACATCCCTCCTTGATAAGATTGTTGTGAATGGGGACGTCTTTGATGGCCTAGAGAAGGGGTATTTTGACATACAATTTCTTCAATTTTCCCAGAAGTTCAACCTCTTTCGGGGTGTGCTATTTAGGTTGGACTAACCTTTCAGGATAAGGAGGTGCATTGCCTTGAGGGGTACTATATTAATTCTCTTCTTCAATTTATTTAGGTGGATAAGGTGGGTGAGCATTGGAAGTACCTTCCTAGACCTAAAGTTTATCTCTTGGATTTCCACAACATAAGCAAGATAGGATGTCTCCCCACTGTAAACATGTTGTGCCTACTTATTGTTCAGGTTCAGATTGGGTTGGGAAGACATTTGAGGTTTCTTAGGTGGGTTGTGTTGAGGGAGTAGTGGTTGAGGTTGAGGAGGAGGCATTAAGGTTCGAGGTTCAACTTCCTGAGGCATCCATCCTTCTGAGGGGTTGCCCCATTAGGGAGGTTTAGATTGATATGGATGGAAAGGTGGGTTGAAAATATGATGGGGATATTGAGGAGCATAGGACCAAGGAGAGGTCATGGACCGATATGGATGAGTTGGAGGGTACCATGAATGGAAATGTGCATTCTGGTTTGAATTGTAAGAAGGATAATGTGCACTTGGCATACCCTGTTGATAAGGCCTAGGGTCGTGGGGCCTCCTCTAGTTGATGAAGTGTGGTTGCTTCAAGACATTTTCTACCCCTTGGTATACAAATATTAGGCCTGACAAAGAGGGAAATTTGTATGTTGCATGATTTTCCTGACAGACAGAGCATACCTCTATGGTGTTCAATGGACACTCATTTATGGGATGCCTATTAATGCATTTAGGGAAAAATATGGCTAATTCCCTTTCTACTTCCTCTTGCTTCCTTTTTATCTACATAGTATCCATTTGCAAGGAAAAGGTATGCAACATTTCACTCTTAAATTATTTAAACATACTCCCTATCTCATGTTTGATAGTTGATGTAGAGGGAGATGAGTTGACCAGGCCTTGACTGGACCTACCTTTTTTTCTAGCAGCCCTAGAATGATTCTTGAATACTGTCTTGATGTCATCATATGTTAGATGGTAAATGTCTCCTCCAGACAATATATTGAGGGTCTCCACTACATCCTCCCTGATCCCTCAGAGTGTAGGTTTTAACCTCGTAAATAAATTACCTCCATATGAATTCTAAAAAATAGAGAAAATAAAAAATGCGAGAGCATAACACATAAAACACATATACACAGAGATTTTCCCTCGGATCCCAAAACCGGGACTACCAGCTTAACTTTTCATTATATTCCTTTCAATGTTACAATACATATTTATACATGCCGAAGCATCCAATACCATGGAACAAAAACCACTGCGTCCAAAACCATGGACCGAAAACCATCGTGCCCAAAACCATGTGCAAAAATCATGCAAAAAACCATGGGTAGGTCCGCCCAACCTAATATAGGGTCCAAAAATAAAATTTTCTGAGGTGCTGCCTCAGACCCCATAGAGGGGGGCTACTGTGCCCCTCAAACCCCCTATGTCCCCCCCCCACTACGCAATCGACACA
Source organism: Pinus tabuliformis (assembly GCA_031772625.1). Taxonomy (NCBI): domain Eukaryota; kingdom Viridiplantae; phylum Streptophyta; class Pinopsida; order Pinales; family Pinaceae; genus Pinus; species Pinus tabuliformis. The sequence goes on from CM062820.1 coordinate 616,289,623, forward strand.
ACGAAGGGGTGGGTGGGGGGGGAACCCCCGGTTAACTATGTGGGCTAGTTGTGGAAAGAATATAACACAACCCAACATTCTCCCACTTGTTGTTTTCTTTCCACAGGGGGCCACAAGAGAGCTTAGTTATTTGTCCAACCCTACAATGCCCATTATTTCTCTACACCAAGAGAACTTCTCAGAGCTCACAGATTTTGTCAATGCATCTGCAGTATTCTTCAAAGTATCCACCTTTACCAGCAACACCTTTTTGTCTTCTATCATATCCCTCACAAAGTGATATTGAACATCAATGTGCTTTGTATTTGAACGATATGCAGGGTTCTTTTCCAAGAAAATTGCACTTTGGCTATCACAGTCTATCCTTATAGCTCCCTGTACTAACCCCATACTTGAACACAATATTTTCAACCAAACTGCTTCCTTGCTTGCATGAGTGGCTGCCATGTATTCTGCCTCTATAGTTGATAGTGCCACTACATATTGTTTCTTACTCATCCAATTGACTGCACCTCCAAATAGGTTAAACACATACCCACTTGTAGATCTTCTTTGATCCAGTTCTCCAGCCCAGTCTGCATCAACAAAGCCACAAATATCCAACACTCTGTCCAATCATGGTCTTCCTTGGTATCAGAAACCATAATCACTGGTGCCACGCAAATACCTAAAAACCCGCTTCACTGCTGTCCAATGCTCCTTTCCTGGTTTTGACATAAACCTGCTCAATACTCCCACTGCATGTGCAATGAATTGTCTAGTACATACCATTTCATACATCAGGCTACCGACTGCACTTGCATATGGAACATAGGACATGTCCTCTTCCTCTTCTTATTTCTTGGGACACTGTTCAGTAGATAACTTCACACCTACAGGAATAGGAACCTTCACCGGTTTACTATCCTGCATATTGAACCTCTGCAATATTGTCTTGACATACTTCCTCTGGTTTAACCAGAGCTTCCTCTTTTCCCAATATCTTTTAATTTCCATGCCTGAAATATAGTTTGTAGCACCAAGATCTTTCATGTCTAATTTGGAGGACAATTGGGTCTTCAAATCATGGATAATTTCTTTGTCATTTCCAACGAGCAACATATCATCCACATACAAGACCAGATAAATAACATGGTCACCAATTAATTTAAAATACACACAGTGATTTGCTTTACTTCTGGTGAAGCTAAGTCCCCGTATAAATGTATTAAATTTCTGATACCAAATTCTTGGTGACTGTTTTAATCCATATAGAGACTTCTTTAACTTGCATACTAGTTCTTTCTTACCCTTCACCGCAAAGCCTTCAGGTTGCTTCATGTAGATCTCCTCTTCCAGATCCCCGTGAAGAAATGCTATCTTCACATCCATCTGTTCTACCTCAAAATCAAAAGCAACAACAATAGATAAAAGTAATCTAATAGAAGTCACCTTGGCAATAGGAGAAAAAATATCACCAAAATCAATTCCCGACACCTGGGAATAACCTTTTGCTACCAACCGAGATTTGTATTTCTCCACCTTTCCTTGTACATTTGTCTTCTTCTTGAACACCCATTTGCTGCCAATGGATTTCCTTCCAGCCGACAACTCCACCAGATCCCAAGCCTCATTTTTGTGCAAAGATGTCATTTCATCAACCATGGCCTCTTTCCAGAGTTTTCCATCCTTTGAATCTACCGATTCCTTCACAGTTCTGGGATCATCATCAGTAACATATAAAGAAAAATTTGAATAGAAAGTAGATGGACTATACCTTTCTGGCTGCCTTCTTTCTTGAACTGATCTTCTCACACCCGAAGTTTGTGGCTCTTCATCTTCTGATTCCTACTCTGCTGTAGAGTCTGATTCTTCCTCCTTAAGCTCAAACTCTATTTTCTCAGGTTCCTTTGGTTGGACTTCATGTTTAATAACATCTTTCACCTCTCTGAACACCACATCTCGGTTGTACACAACCTTCCTTGTTACTAGGTTCCAAAGCTTATAACCCTTTAAACCATCCTTATACTCAATAAAGATGCACTTTTCAGATTTACTATCCAACTTGGTTCTTTTCTCCTTTGGAACATGTACATATGCATCAAATCCAAATACCCTCAGATGTGAAAGAGAGGGTTTCTAACTGGTCCATACCTCTTGTGGAGTCTTATCCTCCAATGCTGATGAAGGTGATCTGTTGACCAGGTAACATGTTGTCTCCACTGCCTCTACCCAGAATTCCTGTCCTAACTCGCCACCACTGAGCATGCTTCTTTCCTTTTCCATCAACGTCTTGTTCATTCTTTTCGCATCTCCATTTTGCTTAGGTGTGTATGGAGTAGTCTTTTGTCGTGATATACCACACTTCTTACTGAATTCTTCAAATTCATTACTGCAAAACTCTCCACCGTTATCTGTCCTCAACACCTTTATCTTCTTCTCTGTCTGGTTTTCCACTAGAGCCTTAAATTATTTAAACCCGTCAAAGGCTTCAAATTTCTTCCTAAGGAAATATATCCATGCATTCCTTGAGAAGTCATATATAAATGATACATAGTACATAGACTTACCCAGTGAAGGAACCTTCAGAGGTCTAAACACATCACTGTGCACAAGTTCTAATACCTGTTTCGCTGTCTTACCACCAGAGGGGAAACTCACCCGATTCTACTTCCCATATACACAATTTTCACAGAAATAAGAATTCAGAGAGCTATTACTCATACCTTCTACCATACCTTTACCATAAAGTATTCTAAGGCCCTTCTCTCTAATATGTCCAAGCGTTTGATGCCACACCATGGTCTTCTCTCCAGAGACCACCAGATTTTTTGCTCCACTTTCAGGAACCACAGAGTTGTTGCACCCATCAACAACAGTGCTACCTTGCAGCTTGTACATAGTTCCAATCCGAACTCCCTGCATCAATAACAGTTCTCCCCGAACCATCTTGCAGGTATCCTTCTCGAACACTGTCTTTACACCTACATCATCCAACTTTCTTACAAAAATTAGATTTCTGGCTAATTGAGGAATATGCAGAACACTTGGAAGTGTTCTAACCCTTCCACCTTGCAACTTCAACTTTAATTTTCCGCAACCAATGATTCTATCCTTCCTATCATCCCCCAAGAAGACATCACCACCATCATATTTCTCATACTCGCAGAACCACTCTATGGGGAGTGAAGTGAAAGGATGCACTTGAGTCAATCAACCATGCCTCATGATCTACATGTGTACTTGGAGAAGCCAAGTACACATCCCCACCTTCATCTGAGGTGGTTTTGCCTTTGCAGAAGGAGCATCATCAGATCCCTTTCCTTTATCAGGAACTTTAGATTTACAGTCCCTTTTGTAGTGCTCTTCATTTCCGCATTTCCAGCACACCACCTTTACAGGTTTTCCTGGAGATTTAGATCTCCCTCTAGATTTAGATCTCTCACTTGATGACATGTTTTTGTTTTTTTTCTAGGACCGTCCTCGTACAGACAAAGCATCACCATTCTGGCTCTCCATATTTTTCCGTATCATCTCCTCCATCAGCAAGGATGAGACTATTTCATCAAACTGCAAGGTAGTTGTATTGCTACCTATTCCAATAACCAGACTATCCCACGAATCTGGTAGAGAACACAACAAAATGACGCACTTATATTCATCTGAAATTTTAATATCAACCGATAATAACTAACTTACCACAATATTAAATGCATTTAGATGCTCTGTCACCGACTCTCCATCTTTCATTCTTAGGTTATACAACTTTTTCCGCAGGAATAGTTTATTCACCAGAGACTTAGATTGGTACAAATGTCCCACAAAGCTTTCGCCGTAGCTTCCCCTGATACATTCAACAATACTGAATCTAAGACACACAATCATATTGTGCTCTTTGCCTTTCGATCCAACTTCTTCCATTCTTCATCGGACACTCCTGTTGGTTTAGTACCCGGATCTACCGCGATACACTGATCTTTATCCACCAACAGATCCTCCATCTTGAGTTTCCACAACTCAAAACTCTGACCATTAAATTTCTCAATCTCTATCTTTCCACTGCTCGCCATCTTCTTTCATCACCAGAATCGATCTCGCAGATCTCCCACTGAATAGGGTCTACCACAGGCCTGAGCGAAACCCCTTAACAACAAAGGTGTCTCCTTGAAGCTAAAACAACTATGATACCAAAGGTAGGTTTTAACCTTGTACATAAATTACCTGCATACGAATTCTAAAAAACACAGAAAATAAACAATGCGAGAGCATAACACATAAAACACATATACACAAAGATTTTCCCCTCGATCCCAAAACTGGGACTACCAGCTTGATTTTTCATTATATTCATTTCAATGTTACAATACATATTTATACATGCCGAAGCATCCAATACCATGGACCAAAAATCATCACGTCCAAAACCATGCACTGAAAACCATTGCGCCCAAAACCATGTGCGAAAATCATCCACAAAACCATAGGTAGGTCCGCCCAACCTAATATAGGGTCCAAAAATAAAATTTTCAAGGGTGCTGCCCCAGACCCCATAGAGGGGGGCTACCTGGACCCTTGAAACTCCTTGTGACCCCCCCACTACACAATCGACACAACGAAGGGGGGGAGGAACCACCCAGTTAACTACGTGGGCTAGTCGTGCAAAGAATATAACACAACCCAACACAGAGAAGTAATAGCTTGAGTGACTTAGGGTCAAGGGTACAATTAACCCTCCTATAGTTGAGCTGGAATCTTTCCTCATAGTCCTCTGAGGATTCATCTAGTCCTAGGGTCATCCTAAAGATTTATTCTTTTGTCTCTTTAGACCTACAATAATCCTTGTACTTCTCATTAAAGGCTTGCTGCATTTGTGCTTAGGGGTAATGCTGCCTCTAGGTAAGCCCATAAACCAACACAAGGTTGAATCTTTGAGGGTGGATGGAAACAAATTCAACTTTTGTTCATTAGAGGTATAGTCATAGGTCCTACAAACACCAACGCACTCAGACATGAATGTGCCAGGGTCCTCAGAGGTTAGGACATGGAAGTGCGTATGGGTAGTAGGGATGATATTCTTCATCTTGGCCTCCCAATTAGTCTCTCGGATGGGAAAGAAATTGTTTTGTATATTTTCATCCATGTCTTGAATAGGTGATATAGGCTCTTCCTCCCCTAGGGGTTCTTCAAAGATTTCAAGTTTCTCACTAAAAGCATTCTCTAACTCCCTTGTGGTCAAAGAGGGAATTTCATAGTCACCAAAGAAGAATGATGGTTTACTGCTTAATGGGGTGGGGTTTTTTGGTAGAAATTTCCCTTGATAATCCCTACTCCTACGAGGCATGAAAGAACTAGTCTTGTTTTTCTGTATTTTTTTTTTGTCTTTTCCAAATTAGGAATGTTAATGAAAAACATATGATAGAAAGAAAGAAACAAAACCATCTAAGTAGAAACAAAACTATCTTGGACACCTCCCCAACAACAACACAAAAAAGTGATGATCCCCATATCACAACAATATTTTTGAGACTCCCAAGGCTACCAACTTTAATTATCAACCCAAGGTTCATATAAAATTACAGGTGATAGTGCTAGATGCAAAATAGGTCAAGCTCTACTCATATCACCTTCGGTCAATGAATAATATCAGGGCATACAAAGACCACTCTATTCATGTCACCTTTAGTTAATGAATCATATCAGGGCATACATAGACCACTCCTTTTACTAGCTTTCAAAAAGGACTTGCATGAAATGAAAAGAGTCTACTCTAATTGTAGGAAGGTAAAAATTATCCTATTTGCAGAAATGAAAGTACCATTCTTCAAATGTAAATATGAACTATAATTGTAGGAAGGTAAAATTCTATACTAATTTCATATATGAAATATATTAGTCTACTTATAGATGAAAACCACGATTCTACTTGCAGAATGTAAATCATTACTCTATTTGTAGACTGTGAAAGATTTCTTGAGAAAGGAAACTTGATCTAAAGCATATGACTAGAAAATTTAAGATCATAACTTCAAAAAATGGGTCTAATATACTTGCATTGAAGAGTTTCCCTTCTCATCACCAAGTTCAAGATAATTTAGCTTTAGTAATAGAGTCCTTACACATTTCATAAGAGAACAATGTTTGTGATTCGAATGTGGAAATATGTCTACTAATTCTAATTGATGTTTTGTACTTGTAGTGAAGAAAGGATGGGTCTAAAGTGGTCCTTGGCCCTCCCCAACCATGGATTCAAAGTTTGGAGGTAATTATTCAATCCCAAGATACAAAAATCAATCTCTTAAAGAAAAATTGGTCAAGTTTAGACAATGCTACAAGATGCTATAGGAATGTGACATAATTGCTACATGATGCTATAAGATTGAGTTGTTTTGCTATAGGATTGGATCCAAGAGAATCATGAGGGTAGGAAAGGTATTTTGAAGGTAGGGTAAGGTAGACAAGGGTGTATTAAGGATATGTGAGGTATTTTTCCAACCTTAGCACCTCTTAGAGGCCCATCTTTCACAAAAGTACATGCTTATAGTGTCCCCAAAGACATTGAAAAGATGATCTTAGTGGAAGAATTTGAGAGCAGTATGAGGTTTCAAGTAGGAGTACGGTGATGAAAAAATGGATGTAGGATGAGTGTGCCAATTCCTACAAGTCATTGGTGGTACCTGCATACTAACAATCAACCCCTTCTTACTCCTGGAAAGAACACAAACGTAGTGATCAAATTGCAACAAAAAAAATCAATATGGAAAGGATGAGTTGATTTTTATTTCATTAAGAGATACTCTATCCTACAACATGCATATAATCCATATGAAAATACATGATCTTAACTTCTAGGATGCAGAAAAATGGTATGAGAGGGAACTATAAACGAAAGCCTAACAACTTTTAAAGGAAAATAAACAAATATTTTTGGCTTGTTGTTGTAGACTCCTCAACCACACTTCCACAAGAGAGGTGGTAATTAGGTCCAAAACCACAATTTTTTCAATCTAACATCTGCCTAAATAAGGAAATAAATAACACTACTCAAACAATGATAAAATAAAATACACAAGAGAGACAAGAGCCTCTGGTTTGGGCCATAACTGAAGGGTCTCAACCCTCCAAAGTTAACTCAGATGTAGACCAACAATGAACCTTTCATTAACAAGAAATGGAGTTCAAATACATCATATCAAATTAGAATTAATAGTCTCAAGCACTTGGCTCTTAGTAGCTCTTCCTAGCTCCAAAAGTTTGAATCGTAATGAGTCTTTAGGCCTGTTTATTTATACAAAAAGGATTGAGGGGAAACCTCCTTCAAAATAGGACTACCTCCCTCCAAAACTGCGAAAAAAGTGGATCTAGATCCATTAGAATATTGCATTCACTTAAGTTCATTGGCTTCCAATAGACCTTGTGATGTAGATGAGTGTATATGTGTGATTCTAGGGATCACTTCGAGTCAAAGGAGAGTAAATGCAGGGAACAAGCCTTCGACACTTCCTTTAGCTGTCTCGGATGTTCCTCTACATCATAAATGTACTAAAAAATGATTTTTTTCTTGCACATAAACCACAATAGGCCACAAAGTATGACACACACCCTTTAGTCTTCCTACTAAGCACATTATAACAAAAAAATATAAACTAATGCGAGGAAATAAGATTTTTATAGGTTGGAGGATAGCAAAATGGGCCTTAAAATTTACCTATTGATGGGACCCATTAGGATCTTGCCAATATACGTTTTCATTTAGTATGCAAAATTTAATTATTTGGAGTTTAAAATATCTTGCTTTATTTTTGATGAGTTCTAGTGGACATTGAAAATTTTGAAGATAAAAGACAATGTCTTTACACCACACTGAGGAGAAAAAATTTTCCTTTACCTTTAGAGAAGGTTCTTTTGTATTCTTCTATGATGGAGAGTTTGTAAGCTGCATGATTGAATTGACATTTAATTCCTTGTAATTGGATTCAACTAACATTCTAGCTAGTCCCTATCCCTTGATCAACTTAGTTTATTTCACTTTCGAAAAAATCCCCTAAAATTTGACAATCAATTTGCATATTTAAACATCACTATCAGATTGAGTCAAAGTTGTCTTAACTATACTATTAGGAACATATGCAATGATTTTGGAATGCAAGACATAGGTTCTGAAGGACCTGAGGGCTTGAACTAGTGCATATGCTTTCTTCGCCATGATGTCATATTTCAACTCTGCATCCATCATAGTATTACTGAAAAAATCTATATGCCTCTTAAGATTATCTTCATTTTTTTGTAATAAGATTGCTACAATGGTTGAATCAAAAGAAAAATAATATATACTAAAGGAATTACCATAGTTTGGTCTAGGTAGAACTAGAACTTCACTTAGTGCCTTTTGATCTAGAGGGAATATGTCCTTGGATGTATTGGGTGTGGAGCCTTATTATCTTCTTGATTTAGAGGTCTTGTTTTAACCACATTGGACTCTAGTTCCTAACAGAGCAACAACGTCACCCGTAGGATCATTATCAAGGGAATCTAGGCAGGCGACAATGATTTTATGAGCCCCCCCTTGGTGGGGGGTTAGGGGTAGCGCTCCCCAAAGAAAATTTTTGATAAAAATTTCCATGTAAAATATTATAACTTTTTAATCAATCTGGGGCACTCATTCGGTAAAATATGTAATGGTAGAAGTTATGTTAATTTAGGGTTTTTTGCCCTAGAAGGCAACCCTTGATTTATACGAGGGAGATGTATTGTGGTTTTGCGTATTCTGAGTGACTGTGAGAGAAAGATATGTTGTAGGAGATTGTTACAACGGATGTGCTATAGATTGTATTGCTCATTTTGCTGGATAATATAATAGAAGGACCCAACTTTTTCTCTGTGGACGTAGCCCACATTGGGTGAACCACATATTTGTGTGTGTTTCTTGTTTTATGCATTTCCGTGTTTGTGTTTCCACAATATTTATGTGTTCCATTACTCTATTAATTAATTTATAGTAGTATGCGATGTCCTCTTGACTTCACGATCCTTTATGAGAATATCAATTATGTCTCTAACTATTTTTGCATAGTTTGGGACAATTCTTCTTAGGAAATTAATTGTACCCAAAAATGACCATTTTTTGTTGTTGAGGAAAAATAATAATATTTATTTTTGAAACCATCCAAGGATCTATTTTGACTCCTCCTTTGGAAACAATGTGTCCTAATAGCTTTCCCTATTTCATGGCAAAGATAGGATTCTTGGGATTGAGGGAGATTTCAAATGTCTACACTTTTGTAATGTTTGCTGAAGATGTCTAATATGTTCATATTCTGAATTGGAGAAAACTATAAGTTCATCTAGATATATTACAATACATTTATTTTTCTCACAAACAAAAGCTATGTCCAACTCTCTTTGAAAATTTGCAACTACATTCATAAGAATGAGGGGAATCTTAGCATATGAAAAATTTCTCCACGGTGTAGTGAACATTGTATTACTATGGTATTCCTTTGGAATTCTATCTAGTTGTATCTTGGAATGCCATCAATAATATAAATTCTAGCTGCACCAAAGATCTTTTGTAGAATATAGTCCATCTTTGGTAGTTGGTAGTTATATTTTAGTGATGCCTTGTTTAATTTTGTAACAACCCTTTTTTTGCCCTCTTGTAAAGGTACTTATGAACTATAATTCATGTAACAATATGGAAAATGTAATATATGGATGAGTTGGAGGAGTGGACATAGATTCAAAGATTGAGGAGGAGGGGTTGCTTGTCAAGAGTTTAAAGATAAAACCAAGACACTTAATTTATTTACCTACACATCTCCTTGAAAATTAAATGGTCTGATGCTAGAATTGAAATGTCTATGGGAAAATTGCATCAACAAATGTGCCCATACTATCCTTAATCTCATGGGATGTGTTGAGGAATTCAATGCACAAGAGAGGGATAGGAAGAAGGATATGATTGGCAGAAGGAAGATGTGGGAGTATGGGGAAGGAGTGATTAGGTATAATGAGAACTAACGATTGTTTAGTTTTCCTCATGATGTAAGTGGAGTAGAGTTGTCGCAAGAGAAGAAGAGTGAAGCTTATGCACTAGAGCGAGAGAATTTAGAAGGAGTGGGTTGTAGAAAATCCCTTTACCATGAGATTGGGATGTTGATCCTTGTATTTTGATGATACACTATCTCTTTGTTGGTGTTAATTTGACCAAAAAAGCTTAGGGAAATATTTGATTCACTAAATGCTTTCCTTAGGGATGAGAAAAACACCCTTTAGAGTGAGATTAGGTTCCTAGACTGAGAGGGCCTCCCCAAAACCATCGTTGAGTCCCTGTTATCTTTTTTTTCTAAGAGGTAGAGTGAGCCACTATGGTACTTATTTCTTGGGAGCATTTGATAAACCACTTGAAAAGTGGACTCCTCCTCTTAGGATACCTATTTGATTGAATTATTGGCTTGAATAACCTTGAGCACTTAACTCATAATCTAAATTTAGCTCAGGGGTGTTTAGCTGTAAGAAACATTGTAGTGTTGTTAGCCTACAATTGGGTTGAGAGTTAAATTCCCCCCTTTAGTTTCCAACCACATATTAAATCAAATAATTATCATGTATATATATTTTTCTATGAATGACTAATGAGTAACCTTGTAATGTCTATGCAAGATTGCTTGAAAGATTATAGAATTGGTTGATCAACTAACCTATATATCTAAGGTAAATATGATATTTCTCAAGTTATGAGGCTACAACGTTTTTAGCTATTTTCATGATGGAGCATGGTTGATAGATATGCTCTAGTAATGTTAATGAAGGTATATTTCCTACTTGTGCATTTGAAATGAGGTGGTTGCATGATTGTTCTCTTGGTATGAGGGATTGTAAATTCCTGGGTTGCTGATACGTTCTTGAACGATAGAGTCATTATATGCCTATGATTGATTATTTGAGTTGGATGACTTGGATATTATTACTTGCGATTTCATTATATGATATGCAAGGATATTTTGAATTGTTTATGTGTGAAGGATGTTGAAGGCCTATGGTTAATACTATGAATGAATGTTTTATAAACTTAGTAAGTCACTGTGGCTTTTGTAATTCCATGGTCGATTATTATAACTTCATGTTTGACTCCTTTTGTCATGGATCAATAGAGGAGGTACTACATTTTGTCTGTGTGTGTGTCTGTATACACACATTGGTGGATCTGATGTTGTGTTGTTGCACTCAGTATGTGATTATTAGGGCGTTGTTATATCTAAGTTATAGTTTCGAGATGGTTGTGGTTTGCTAAGTCCTATTCCTGTTGGAGGCACATAGATAGTGTCAATTCCTTTATCAGAGCTATGCTCGGTGCCTTGAGTGATTATGTTGGGATGAAAATATTAATCTTGTCTCAATAATGGTGTTGAACCTCGCTACGGGCATATAAGAGATTTGTAGATCCATTGAAGTCTTCAAGACTTCCAAGTTTGAGTCACAAGGAGTCAAGCATGAGTTTAGGTTGCATGAACCTCAACTTTTATAAAGGGAAATTAGAAAATTTCAAGGAGTCAAGGGTTTATTTAACCCTTGAGAATTACTATTAATCCCCTCATTAACTTACTACTTAATGATCATACTTAAGCTTAATTAGTGTCGTGTTATGTTCAACATAAGGTAATTTTCAATATTGATGTGGGGTTGATAGAGAGTGTGAGATGGGTAAATCCCCATCAAAATATGTGGAGGTTTCCATTGCGCTGTGCCCAGTTTGGCTATTGGTCTCCTTTTCATCTTGGTGTGATGGTACTGGGTGTGTTGACATGGAGGAAAAATAGGAGAGGATTCTCGTTGAATCTCCAAATTTCATATAGCCATAATGTGTTGATTTGTGTAAAGGATCGAGCCTTGATGGGACCTAAGTTCAAGTTAAGGTGGTAAGTGCCATGTAGGATAATTATGGCCACATGAAATGACACAAATATTTGAAGGCATGGATTTATGATGCAGTGAGAGCATTGACATGGCACACCAACTTCATGATACGTGGCTAAAGGAATTGACCCTATTGGATGGCATTGTGATCAATTTATGGGTGACACAGGGTAGCCTTAGAGGATTCCATGTGACATAGTGACATCATCGTGATGTTAGGACAATGTCAGTGGGACACAACCTGTGTGGTTGGGTGCAGTCTAATGGGTGGCACAACGTCAAAATTAGTGTCGCCTGATGGAGAAATATTTGTCGTGCCATACGTCTAATGCCAAGAGTCATTATAAAGGTTCTCGGAGAATGTACACACTTAGAAATGAGTGCATGCCATAAAATTCTCCATCAAATAAAGTTCTACAATTGATAAGTGTAGAGTCCCCTCAATTTATATTTCAGAAGGCAAGGGCATCCCACACTTAATATAAGCCGCTAATGCAGGTGGGTGTCCATGTGGAGAAGGGGGAAATGCGAGGAGTTTAGTTGCATATGTGAAAAATTGTGGAGTTCCACCCCCCCACACCATGTTAATTGTCAAGAAGGGAAGGGGGCCTCACAATGAATTCAAACTGTTTATCTATTGCAGTCTAATGTGCCAATGGATAATTAGTGAGGGGTCTAACCCTATGTTTTCCAGGAAAAATGGATATAACATGTGTGACATGGTTCTACATGGTAAGGGCCAGTGTGTCTACATGTCTAAATTAATTGATAGATCTTAATTAGTTAGTGGGAACCATGCCTTCCATTTGGCACTCAGCTCCATTGCACCCTTCCTAGGTTTGGGCACAATGACAAAGGTATGTTGACAAGGGAAGGCATGTGATGATGTGGCATGGTATGTGTAAGTGCCACATATGCCACTTGGAAAACCACATGGAAGGTGGCTGATGTAGAAAGAGGATTAAAATGTGAAAATTTAAATGGGCATCACTTTTGATCAGAGCATTAGATCAAGATAAAAGCTATATTGCAATAAAGATATTGATGATCTTGATCTATTGATGGTATTAGAATTTGTATCTTAGAATTTTTGGAATTAAGGAATTTTTGTAACCCCATTTCCATGATGAGACAATGGAGGTCGGGTTAATTAAAAGTAACGCTTCCCATTTATCCTGAAGAGTATGAGGGGATGGAGGGAGAATTATAAAGTTCCTAAAGTAAACACACAATCTAATCACACCATTTTTCTTCCTTACAGGAAACAAATTAGCTACCCACTTTTAATATATTAATGGGACTTTAATTTTGACATCTATTGACTTATTTTCTTCTTTCCCTATTGTTGGAAGCAAAATAGGATTTATTTTCCTACGTTTCTACTTGAAAATATTAGAACCCGATTTGAATGGAATCTTATGTTGAATAATAGATGTATCATACTTTTAAGTCTTCATGCCTCCAAGAAAATAAATCCATATACTATTTAAATAATCTTATGTACGTTTATTTCACCTCATGTGGAAACAAATAAGCTATTTTGACAAACTTGGGTTCCTCTATTCTTCCAATATTATAATATTTTATTTCTTCTATCTGTTCTTTTGCAAATTAACTTATTGGTATGTCAGTTTGATTGAAGATCCTTTCTAGTGGTACTAGTCCTCTAGGAATGATTTTTTTATTTATTGCATAATTGTATGATCAACTATTATATCTTTCCACTTTGACATTGGATTTGATAATTGCACTTCATCCTCTTGATCTATTTCCTGATCAATACATGTAGTAGAAAACTCATCTATCACCTCCAAAAACCTCCTTATTTGCTAATGATATTCGAAATATTACCAATACCCAACATTATTAGGGATGGATGGCCTAAATATAACCTCTACTTGTTATTTCATTTGTGGACTAGCTAAATTTTTGAAGGTACTGACTAACATAGTCAAAGAATCTGTTAGATGATTTTCTTCCCTTGGAATATTGTTAATTTTAATTCTTGGAAATTTTTTCTACAATATCCCATACCTCATTTTCATAATATAATAACCTCAAAGATTCTTGGAATGACAAAAGTTTATTAATTGCTTGATTACTAATTTTTAATCACCAAAAACTGTAAGGTTGGAAATTTTAAGTTTTCTAGTAACTTCAAGTCCCAAAATGAGGGATTCATATTTTGTTACATTGTTGGAAACTTCGACTATAGCTTAAAAGATAGATAAATGAGTTCCTATGAAGGTGAATCTAACAAAACTATGGATCCTTACCCTTCTCTTGAAGAAGCCCCATCAAAGTGTAACTTCCATACTTTATCTATTTAATACTTAGTATTGTTAATAAGTCTATTTACAACAATTGAAGTATCTGACTTAGTATTTAATGATAATAAATAACATCCTATATATTGATCAAAAGAATATAGAGGGAAGTTGTTAGGATGCTTAATATCACTGATATTTAAGGAGAAATTCACTTTTCTGTACAACCTCATATTTTCTCCTACAAACATTGGAATAGTTTCATAGATCATGTTTAGTTGGAGGAAAACACCTAATTTAATGTCCCATGACTTAGAGAGAAGCATCCCAAACTTGGTTAAAATGTATGCTACCACCACGTCCATAACCATATTTTTTGAAGGGATCTATGCTAAATACACAACTAAATATTTTATTAGGTCAATTCACTTTAACATTCTTTGAATCAAAATGATACAAGTCATGGTATGATTGTTGGAAGATTGACAATACTAAGAGGGGGGAGGGGGGTGAATCAATATTGTGTGGATGGATCAAATTTTCCCAGATTTTCCCCTTTATTTCACAATTAATTGAATCATTCATTAGTAACATGAAATATAGATAGCAAATATTAATTAATGAGAAATAACACATGTACACAAGTAGATGATAAGAAACATAATACATGAGAAACACATGATCGATCACAAGTAAATCATGAAAACATCAATGAAAAACACATAAACATCAGCATGAACTTGGAGACATTGGATGTAAGACGGAAACCCTTCTGAGAGAAAAACCACCATTGGTTATTCATATTCATCTTATTATTATTATGCAAATATTATTTTTACATCATCATCATCATCATCATCATCACTAGCCACCACTAGTGTGAAATTCACAACTTGTGATCATGCAAGAAATCACTCGCTCCAGCCACTTCCTGATGGAAGCCACCACCCCTTGAACCCTGTAGGCCATGAACTACTAGAAGTCACCACCTACTAGAAGCCACCACTCCCATAGATATGCATGACACCACCTGCTATATGCCCCAACACCGAATAGTATTTTCAACCACCACTGGATGTAAGCCACTACTCCCAATTTCTCAGGTCACTATTTGAATGATGTCGCTACACCATGAATCAACAAGCCATTAATTGCTTCACTAAATGTCCCAACCTTAAAGCTCTTGTGGACCATTTTTCGTAATATTTCATACTAGGATCCACTACTCTCTATACAATACAAATTTGAGTCTCATTTCACAATTTTCAAATTGGACCCACTTAGTCTTGTCTACTCATCAACAATACATCTCACTATTAAACCCTCACAACAACATACATTCAAATATTCTGAACAATAAAAATAAAAATAAAAATTACATGGCATTAACATAAACTCACTACATGTATAAACTTATCCATATAAGACAAGCAGGACATTCCCAAGATATAGCAACAATTTATCAAACTAACAAACCCCAACAACAAATTATACAAGAATCAAGCTAAAAATCTGGAAATACAATTGCATGGTAGCTACACCAAAATAATAATAATAGCATATAAATTTTTTGCAACAAATAATGCTATAGCTCTAAAAACATAATTCCTTGCATTATGCTTCAGGTGTATTCATTCTGCTCCAAATACATAACATCTAAAACTCTATGATTGATCCATAGCAAATTATTTTAAAATAATTTATCCATGTCACAAATTGGGCCACATTAACACATTAATTATATTTCACTTCATCTTTGTGACCAATTCAATTAGGATCAAATCAAATAATTAATCATAACCAATTAAAAATTTTGGACCCCAAATTTGCGAAGAACAAATTTGTGAACGATAAATTTGCGAGTGGCAAATTTGCAAATGACAAAAGTTGTGAATTGGAAATTTGCGAACGCCAAATTTCTGAACACCAAATTTTAGAAAACCAAATTTACAAGCATTGTACTTTATTTAATTAAAAATCCTCTACTTAGAATTGCTGCCAAATTCTTTAACATCCTTCCCAACACCTATACAACCTCTAAATACCTTTGCAATACCTATAACGATTCAACAAACTTCTAATAATCATCACATCAAGCAAGATCAGCTTGTTGACATCAATGCCAGCACAACTGGTTCCATGGTTTACATCAATGCCAAAACCATGCTGCCAACAATGGTTTAGTAATATGCAACTCGTTTTTCCATTACAACCTTAGGAATCAAGTTATGGGAAACTCTCGAATCAAACATACAATTTCGAAGAAGAAAATAATGAAACCTTAAAGTAATATAGAAACGAGCAACATCCTCAATTCTTTCCTCTAGATATAGACCAAATAGAATAGAAGGATTTTCATCTTGAAAATTTAGAGTATCTTGATGATTTAATTACCTTGGTCAATTTCTTTTGATAAATAAGATTATTGGAAAACTCTATTAATGGAACAAGAATTTTAACCTTTTCTAGATCTTTCTCTGAGCGAAACCGAGTTGAAATATTCTCTACCTTTGGTTTTTCTTCATTGTCTCCACGGTGTTGCTCAGGATCTTGTGAAAAACAAGGTCAATTATCTTTCTCTTTAGCTTGGTTGGTTGTAACCCTTTTGTTTTGATTAATATGCTTTACTGGGGTTAATTTGGGCCTTAATTCATACTTCTTATGAATCTAAACTTGAAGAAAATTAGAAAATAATTTATATTGAGGGAGGAGACAAGGATCTATACCTTCAATTATTCTATGATCATGTTGATGAAAAAATTCCCATGGATAAAAGGTTTGAGAAGACTAACTTTAAAGACTATTTATTTCTTTTGCTAACAATTTAGGATCATCTTCAATATTTTCCTCGATCACTAATGGAGTGTTGCTAGGTTGCTCAACATTCCTCCTATCAGTTTGCAAAATTTGTGGATTAAAAGGCCTTTAAAATAGATTAGTATTTCTATATTTGGTTATTTTGTTGAATAAATGCTTTACCATTTTAGTAATTTATTCAACAAATACTTCAACATATGTTCTTGAAGAAAACACACTTGAATGATATTTAAATGGTTATATAACACAAAAAACTTTAATTATATGAAATATTGGACAATGATCTAACCATTCACTCAAAGGTATGATAAAAGCAAAGCAATTCTATCATAAATCTCTGTGTGGAACATAACATTTCTAAAAGTTAGAGAAATTGATCTTCAATTTAACGTTATACAATATATCATATAACTTCAAATAATTGCATAGATGAAACAAGGATCCATAACTAATAAGAGAAAATCTATAATGGAAGAGTACACAATACAAATAGCTGAAAGAAGAATCTATTGATTAAAAACTATAATAATGTTGTCCTCATATATGAAATACAATTTCTCTCATAACATCTGAATCCCTTTCTTGATGTCTTCTCTAGTATTTATAAAAAATAATTACAACAGATATTTTTTGCTATTGACCACTATGTGTCAACGACCCATAACAGTATACCCCCTTTTTTCGCGAAGGGATAGTGCCTGATCACTGTGTCTGTGCCGTCCAACTATCATCATCAGCCTTATCGTCATGTTTTAATGTAAACCCATTCTGCATGTATATGATGTAATTAATCTCAACAGAACCGTGTCATGTATGTAACAACCTCGGTAAACCTACCTTTCTAGTGATGATCTCCATTATGGGAGGTTTTTGTCTCACCGATCCATTCTCGGATGATCGATAGAGTTTTTCCCTCTAGTCTTACCCCAAAGCTAGAATGGATTTTGTCTCTAGGATCTTAGGCGAGTCCTAGTGTTCTAGATCGAGTTTATGTAAAAGTGATTTGGGAATAATCCTACTATTTGGTTATGTTATTACAAATTTCTTAGTCCGCTGGATTATATTTGTGTCGTAGAAATGGGTAGTTCGTGAAGGTCTATTACAAATGGGTTTTCCCCCTTATGATGTAAAAAATATGAAAATCATGATGTAAAGTGTCTTGAGGGTTGGAAAAATAATTTATCCCCTCATAGGTTAATTAATTAAATTTTTCTGGCAAAAAATTAATTAAAATTCTAAGCTAAAAATTTAATTTATTCTAGGTCCTAGGTAAATTTAAATTCTCCAAACGAAAAATTCATCGGTCCTAAGAAATTAAATTTTAAAAGGTCCTGGATCTAAGGTAAATTAATTATTCTGCTAAATTTTAAACCTTTGATCCCTTGGGATTAAGTCAAAGTCAATTTTTTGGGGAAATTAAATCAAAAATTCTATTTCTGAGTTGATTAAAATGCATTTAATTAAAAATTTCGAATTTCCCCAAATATTTAAATATTTCGACAGATGAGATTAAAATAAATTTTAATCTTCATCAATAGTGGAGATTTCTTTGACGAGGATCAATTGAACTAGCCGTTGGAGGATTTATCTTTAAATAAGAAGTCATTTGTGAGTTAATTGATATGATCTTTGAGTCATGTGCTAAGCAAAAATCTCGTGTGTAATCTTTTTTTTGGATAATAAAGAAATACTCTGGGGTTAATTTCGGCTGGTGTTACTCTTCATGTGAATACTGTAAGATGCTTTATCTTCATGCATAATTTCTTCTAAAGCCATTGATGATAGCTTTCGAAGAGTGATTTGAGTACATGTATCTTGCTCAGTTGTTGGGGTTTGAATAATAATTTAAATTTTGAATGTAATAACATGTATCTATTTGTCGAAGTTTTATTATTATTTTCTCACTCTATTTTTAATGGCTAGATCGAGTTTTGCAAGGAAATCTTGAGTTTGATCGTCAGGCGTTAAGGGAAGTTTTTTAGTTGGACCAGCCAACTCCCGATCTGTATTTCCCAAGGAGCCCAACAAAATAAGCTCCGGGCTTATCATAAGATTTTCATTTTTGTGATGCAAATGGGTTTTAAGCTAGTACATCCATTCAAAATTTACAAAATTTAATTTATGTGCAACATAATGACATATCTGGTTACTTAGAGCCTTTAATTTGTAAATATTGGGTTTTTTTGGGGTTTTAATTTCATCATTGTATATATTGTTTGGTTTTTTTCTTGTTGTCATGTAGTTGCAGATCTGAAGGAGTTTTTATTTATTTATTTATTTTTTATTTGAAGCCAGATCTAGGCCCTGGAGGGTAAGATCTGACCTCAATGCCATTTTGCAGGGACAATATTCAAGAAAAATTTACAGTCTGAAGGTTTTCAAATTTTCTGAGTATTTTGTAAGTCTTGTGTAAGGACAAATCTGAAGTAGAAGCATATAATTTTAAAATAAGATTTTCTGGGAAAATTTCTTAGGTTTTTGGCTACCATTTTTCTCTTGTCTGTTTTTGTATTGAGCCTCCATTTTCTGTTGCATTTTTCCCCTTCAAAAAATTTCGTTTTTTTTTTGTTGTCTGCGTTTTGGGGTTTCTGGAAAAATTGAATTTCTTTGCTGCCTAAAGTCTTCATTTTGTTTTCTTCTATCACTTCCTGCTGCATCTTATTTTCTCTTTGTTCAGTCCTCCAAAGCGCTACCTGCAAAACCCATCACAACTCCATTGTTTCCATCCATGCTACTCGAGCTCCATTCTAAATTTGCAGGCACAAATCCCTCTTCCCTTTCTCCTCACTCTGCTTTACTATTTCTCTCAGCCCCGTCGCTCCTCCGGTTCCCTCACAGCTTCTCCCCTTGTTTATGTCCCTGCCCGAGTTCTTTACAGCTCCCTATCTCCTTTATCCCTCCCGTGTCTTGCTTGACCCTTGCTAAAACTACTGCCGTATCCTTTCCTTGAGCTCCATCTCCTGCCTTCACTACCGTCACTACCCGAGCTCCTTTAAGCCTCTGTGTCCCATCCTTTCCAACCATCGCTGTGTTTCCTCCTTCATCCTTGCTCCCTCCTTCGCCATGTATCTGCAAAATTTCTTTGCCGTTGCCCTCTCGACCTGCAATGCACACATAACACTACAATTCAACTTTTTCTTTTTATTATTTCATTTGTATTTTATGTACATGTTAGGTTAGGTTTAGGTTTTACTTTTTATTTTTATTTGTATTTATGCTAGGTTAGTTTAGTTAGATATTTCAATTTTTTTTTATATTTTTTGTTTTTGTTTTGTTTTTTTTTTTTTCATTTTTGTTTTGTATGACTATGTGTTTTGGTTTTGATTTATTTATTTATTTATTATTATTATTATTTATTTATATTTTTATTTATTTATTTATATTTATATTTATTTATTTATTTTATTTTATTTATTTTTTTTCGTATTTTGATTTCATTCAAAAATATTTAAAAAAAATTAAGAAAATAAGAAAAAAAATTGAATTTTGGTGACTTTGATTGCGAATGAAATAAAAAAAAATTTAAGCTTCCACATATAGAAAATTAATTTTTTATGTGGCCTATGGCCTATAAAAATTTAAATTTAACTAAGTACTTTTGATTTCTATTTATTTGGTCACATTAAAAACCCTACTCTACCACATTAAATTTTCTTTAGGAGCTTAGCACATTAAGTTTACCTAGGGGATAATTAAAATTCTAATCTAAAGTTCCTTGGTGTCTTTTGTGTTAAGTGTAAAATATTTAAATTTTGTGGTAGTGATTTCTCTATTGTCAAGTGCGATTAATGTTTTAAAATCATTGCGTGATAAAGTTTTAGGCATTGACATTTAAATGTTCATGATCGTCGCTTTGCCATATTTATAAATTGCTGTGGATAACTTGTTTTTATTTAGTCTATGGTTAATTGAATATAAATGCAATGGTTTGTAATCATTTCTATGTTGTGGTTGTGTCTTATTCGTATAAATTATTTGATCTATTCATCTCAGTTAAGCAGGACTTGTTCCACTGGATATTCTCATTCATTCCCCTTATGGACTACCCCCCTTGACTTGTCTAGGAGAGAGTCTAAACGGAGTGAGTAAGGATTAGAGTGATAACCCTTACTCTGACCATTGTTGCGGTGCCTAGACACTTTGTGCGACAAATTTTTTGGCACCATTGCCAGGGACAAAGTTTTCTATCCTTGGTCCTCACAATCTCTTCTCATCATTTGATTCTTTCATCTTCACCCATTCATCTTCATCTCATTTTCATCATATCTTCTTCTATGTATAAGTTAGATTCCTTTCTGGGTGGTGACTCCACTTCCTTCATCTTCAACAGGGGTGTGTACTAGGAGGAATCCAAGAAGCTTGGCTAATCCTGCTCCGGATCCTGAAGGGTGTTATAGACATATTTGGGCACTGCAACCCCAAACTCATATGTCCATAAGCTAAGGGATCCTTAAGTCCCTAAAAGTGTTGTTTCACACCCTAAAGGATCATGGTCAACTGATTACATCATTTCCCAGAAGTCCCACTTGAAAAACTACTCAGAACTAGCCAAAAATGGACCATACAGATTGCTCCATGGGCAAGGTGCGATGCATACTGACTGCCTAACTGGCTAGGTGTGATGCATACTCAAATGGCCTTCTGTGGGGTGTGATGAGCAAGAATAGACAAATGGTAGAGACAGTTTGCAAGGTGGATGATCATGGAATCTTCTAGAAACTTCTCTTGTGACACTTGCCTCTCTGAATTCGCCTAGAGATGAGTAAGAGATCCTGAAATATCCAAGTGGAACCAAAAACTATCAGTGGAATGACACTAATAAAAAACCTAGAGCTGACTCACACCCTTGCAAGACATCTATAAATGGATCCCTCATTTGAGAGATCTGGAGGCTGGAATTTTGTATTTTGTAAGGAAGTGCTGTTGGTTTGTTGGTGAGAAGAGACATTACATTGTTGGGTGATTTTCTTGTTCATGAGGTGAAGAGGGCTTCTACAACTGGGAGGATGATGCTGGATCAGATAGTTGGGTTGTAATCCTCTCTTACATTACTATTATTAAAGTTCTTTGAGTTTTCCTCCATATGATCTCATATTTGTGAATCTTATAGTTTATAAATGCAATTGTATGGTCAATGTGTTTCTGATTCCATATTGTTTATGATGTTTTAGATAGAGATGCTTTGATAGTTTGCTGTTACTTTGACTCTACAGGTACTCTTTGAAGTGGCACAAGTAGGAGAGGAGTGGCAAATTCTATCAAGGAAAGGAGAAATCAAGCTAGGATCAAAGCAGGAGATCCAGGTTGGTCCTCTTTTCTTCTCTTCCATCTATCACACTTAAAGGAACTCTTGAAAAGCTTTCATTATTTGTTTCTAAGATAGCTACCCGTCTTAGTGGGATTAGTAGTTCAAATTGACACTAGTTTTCCCTGAAACAAAATGGCGACCATACTGGGGAGTGAATAATTTGTTTTGTTTGTTTATTGTTTACTTTATAAACTACAAACGGATCCTGAAGTTAGCCAGCTAGCCTTCGAAACGCCTTTGTTGTGCAATTGCGAAGTAGATAAACACTGCTTTAGTCAATCTCCGGGTTGGTTTATGAACTGAAAATCTGACTTACAAAGCATCCTAAGTGCCCTTGTGGTAGCTCAGAACCTCATCAGATCCTACCCTTATGCTTTGTGTTTACTGTCGATCGTTACTCAGCCTAAATCACTGAACTTAGCTGCAAGTTTTGAGCAAAAAACAAGCTCAGTTTCGCTCCTTGGCCCATCGCACTGTCTGTAACTGTGCAACCTAGATGCATCGCACCTCCTGTGTGTTGCAGGTGAGATGCATCCCTGTTTCCCTGTGTTGTAGGTGTGATGATTGAGTGAACTATTTTTCTTCTCTGAAATTTGGTTTTTTCTCTTTGTTTTCAGCTTTATTCAGTAGTTTTGCTGTTCATGATTAGTACCTTCTTGCTGTAACCATCTTCCTTCACATTATTTTAGCCTCCATCAGTTAGGAATTGTAAATGTTTTATGTATTTGTCAATCATTTACAATCTTCCTTTGTCGAAAGTAGCCTAATCAAACTGTTGTTTTTGATGCAAGTGTTGTAATTGTCATTCTGAATTAAAAGAAGAGTGTCGTAAAGTCTTCCTCTTCTAGATAGTTGATTGTACTTTTGTCATTGTAGTTGATTTTGAAATTATTAGTATTTCAAGTGTCGAAAACAGTTTTCAATTCGAAACTGAAAAGTGTTGTCTTAGTCTTCCTTTCGTTTTTAAAAAGAAAAATTGTTAGTACTGTCTCTTTGAGAGAATATTGTTCAAATCTGTACTTAGCTTTCTTTTTGTCATTCACACATTAAGAAAGCGGAAAACAAATACATGCATGTGCATCTACATTTTGACTGCTTGTGAAATTTGATTTAGGAAAGTTCATTTAGTGTGTGCTCTATGCTCTCTGCTGAAATAAAATCATTATCTTCTTTCCTTTCTAGCTAGGATTTTCATTGCTAAAAGAACATAAACAACTGTTTATCATTTTAGATTGCATATTTAGGAATTTCACATCTACATCACGTGGTGAACCTTGAAAGACAAACTTCTAAGCAAGATCAACTCTAAAATAAACCTCAATGAACATAAAAACGCTTTAGAATCTAACGCAACACATCTAGAAGTCTAGGCTAGAGACGTGTTTCGACGTCGTAAAACCTGGTAACTATCATTTTCATCGAAGGTTGGGTGATTCCTCCTCTTTGATACGACAAGTGCAAGTACGGACTTGTTCTCCCCGTATCGTTGAGTATATATTGGGAAACTACAATAGGCTGATATCCTTTATCCTTAGGAAGCCGTGTCTGCCACCCTATTGATCGTAATGCACTAAACACAGCATTCAGGAAGATTGACTACCGTACATAAGTCCTTGGTAATTTCTCTATCATTTATCACCAAGGTGTATTTTTCAGTTTTACGATCAATTTGGTAAACCCTCTGTCTAGACTTCTAGAGCAGTCACTTTCGTTCCTTTTCGACTCCTTAAAAGAAAAGGTCCATCTGAGCACTTGTCACTTTAGGCTCATTAAAAATCAAAGGCGACTAGAGTCACCTTTAGCTTTTTCTCGACTCTTAAAAATTGAAAAAGCAAGTTGCGTCAAAGTGTCTTAAAATTCATTTAAATCATAATAACATTTTTCCCCTTTAATTTTTGAGTTGATCAAGTAATCTACAATCATGGAAGAAAGTCAATAAAAAACAGAGACTAGCAAGTCAATCGTCTTTGACCCTAGAAATGAAACCATCCCGGGCAAAGTGTTCTTGTTTAATTGAGTCAAATTCACCTGATTTATTTGAAACTTGTGTTTCAACATTGTCAGAGACTACAGTTACTGCAATTATTTCTGGTACATCTGCCTTTACAAAAGAAGTTCTGCAGTTACAAGAGGACATTAGAACTGATCCTAGTGTAACAGTAGACACCCATATTCCTGAAATAGCTCCACCTAGGATTGATCCAGAAACTAAAGTTCACTTGCATGAACATCTGGAAGTTGAATTCCAGAATTCAGAAGGTGTCACCCCTCCAGTATCTGTTACTGCAGAAGCTACACTTTCTTCGGCTCCAGAAATATTTTACAGACCTGACGATCTACCTCTTCCACCTGGATTGGTTGCTATAGAATAGATAGTAGAGGATCTTCCACCCAGTACTCAAGTACATTTTGGAACTGGGATCCACTTACATCCTTCTACTAAAGAAATTAGTTCTTTTTCATCGCAAGTTCCTGTCAAATCACTAGGAAATCTATTGGATAGACTAAACATGTCTGAACAGCCATCAACATCTAGGATTGTGTCAATTGACACAGCTACGGGAGAGCTTCCTGCTGCCATTCCTACAATGATTGTTGGTATACCATCTATCCTGGCAAGTTATTAACAACAAGCCGGAGTCCAATCAGGGACTATTTCGACGACATGGTCAGTTCCTATTTCTTCATCTGAATTCTCATCTGGTATTTCTTATGTTGAAACTCAACAATTTGATCCAATATGTCTTCAAAGGCAAATCTACCCTTTAAGTACTGGATTGACATCATATGGGGGGCAGTGTGCCTTTTCATTGTTCCCACCTGGAGAACAACCATATGAGAGTTTACAATAAAGTTCAGGTCAAATTGGAATTACATCTAGTGGTTGGGTACCAATACCGCCTCAAAAACCAAGGGTTGTATATTCAATGCAACCAGTCCATCCTGTGTCGAATATTCCCACTACACCTACTATTGTGATTGTATCGCAAGTACAAGCGCTACCTGTTGTCTGTCAACCTCAAGTTTCTCAGGTTGCAATACAACAACCTCTCGTCTCAGTGATTCAATCACAACCTCAGGTTAGTGCCTCCTTATCTGGAGTGACTCAGGCTCAAACAGGTACTATGACTCCGCATCTTGCTCAATCATCCAGTATTGGACAATAGCAAATGGTCCAACAACCATGGCTGGTTCAATATCAACAACTGCAATTCCAGAAATCACACCAAGGACCTGAGCAACAAGTCTTTGTAAGTAATGGGCAACCGCATTTCCAAAGCAGTTATCAACAACCATACTATAATGGTTATGCCCATCAACCTTATCAAAGTTACCAGCATCAAATACATTATGCTGGTATGTAAAGACCTACTGCTCAGGCGTTCCATCTTATCCTGGGTATGCTTCACCTAACCTGAATTAGTAGTTGCCCTTTGTAGCAACTCTAGAATTACTAGATCTAAACCGTTTGACGAATGATCCAATTGCTTACGCCCCTTGGTGGCCTGCGATTCCTCATAAACTTCCCTTTGATATTCCTAAATTCAATGGAAATCTAGGTGAAGATCCATCAAATCATGTAATGACATTCCATTTGTTGTGTTCATCCAACACCTTGAATGATGATTCGATTAGGCTTCGCCTTTTTCAGCGAATGTTAACTAGTCTGGTAGCTAAATAGTATATAGAATTGCCTAGAGCTTCGTTTGATAACTTCAACACCCTTGCCACTACCTTTTTAACCCATTTTTAGTTACCCATAAGGTACGAAACGGGGACAGAACTCCTTACCAACTTTAAACAGATGACAGCCACTCACATATCTGATCATATTCATGAGTGGCGACGTCGTCGAAGAATGGTGAAGACGTATGTTCTTGATCAAGTTTTAGCTAAATGGTTTATAAAGTCATTGCTACCCTCTATTACAGAGGATGTGGCTAAGGGAGGAGTTGTTACAGAAGAGCAAGTCATTGCTCATGTGCAATATTTAGGCTTGATCTATACTCAGTTTGGCAAGCTCTACGACAAAATTCTTGACTCTCCTAGACTAGAATTTTCTGTTCCTCCTCCTCCTAAATCAAACAAAGACTCTCATGCCGGCGATGGCGTGATAAGTATGACAAGCACGAAAACCGCAAAGGCTTCATCCAAAAAAGCCCGTACACTTTCTAGTAAAAAAGCAGATGAAGAACCTCCTGCCTCGGAGGTTAATGTTGTGTCAACCGACAAAGGCAAAAATCCTAAGCAACCAGGGGGCAAGAAGAAAGGGACAAACAAAAAGAAGAAATAAGAGGATTCGACTCCTAAGAAACCTTTTGGAAACCCTACTGGAAAGAAGAAGCCTAATTAGCCATGCTTCATATGTGATGAGGACCATTACACAAAAGATTGTCCACAACAAATTGAAGTCAAGAATTTTTTTAAAAGACTTCAAATACCTTAGTGGTATTGACTGATCTGTTTCCAAATCCATAAACTAACCTGGTTACTAGTGATCATGCTTCCCCATCCCAAGTGCTTATGATATCCATCTCAAAACAACAAAATGATGCTTTGATATCTACAAGGAATAATGATTATGGAAATCCACAATCGTCGAATGACAAGGCTACAGATCAACCCAGTAATTCGACAACAACTTCATCAGAAGTTGTTCCACCAATCATTCCTGAATTAACAATAAAAATGCCTAAGGGAGTAGTACATAAATCGACATTTAATCCTCGTGCTCGAGCAACACAGAATTATAATATAGTGGAAGATCTGGACCAATCACCATCTGCTATGTCGACACTTGAAGTACTGTAGAATTTCCCATCCCAAAAATAGGATTTGTTATCAGAGATAGGTGGGATTGATCCAACGGATTCCAATCTAGTGGCCTTTAATCATAAAGGATACGAACCTCAGTTACCAACACAACTCGCTTTCATCATACAGGTAAAAGCCCTCAACAAAATTGTTCATTGAACAATCGTTGATGAGGGAGCATCTACTTGTATTATGTCAATGAGTTGCTAGAGAAATTTAGGCTCTCCACCCTTATCATGATCATCAACGACATTAAAAGCATTCGATGGAAGAACATACACGCCATATGGGATATTAAGTAACTTGCAAATCGAACTGGGGGGCAAGACAATAGAAATTGAAGTCGAGGTCATCGATGGAAACCTTGACTAAAACATCCTACTGGGCAGGCCCTGGATTTATGCTATGGCTGCTGTTGTGTCAACATATTTTAGAAAGATTGCATTCCCCTTTCAAGGCAGAATTACAATCATTGACCAACTAACCTTCCTCCCCAACAATTCCCAAGTTACCAGAAGCATTCCATTGATCCATGGAAGTTCTCAATCGCTTCAACATGTCGGAGTAGGTTTCCTAAAAGACTCATCCTTAATGGGTACTTTTGCCCTCCCGCCTCCAAGTAATCTGGCAGGACTGGCCACAGTGGAAACCTATCATATGATATCTTCTACATCATCAAAGATTAAGAAGGACTCTGACCATTTTTATAGTGTCTATCACAGCGAGGTTTTCATATTTGAAAATCTGACTGACATGACTCAATTAAGTGATGTTGTACATTATGTACTGGGGACATTGGAACCAGATCTTTCCTTCATGACCCCTTATGAGTTGTGATCAAAGGTCGCCAGAGGATAGTTTGTTGACTGGTGTCAACCTCATTTAAAAATGAAACAAGGTTGAGCAAAGTTCCAAGTCGAGTCTTTCACTTGATCTCGTAAAGGAACCTTCATTCCATCCGCCTAATTACCATGAGTAGTCTGGTGAATGTAATGAAGCTTAGGGGGCATGCAACCCTGTCTATTTTGCGGATAAACCTAGCTGTCGAGATAAGTTTCCCTGTAAGTTATGTGATTGGTCTGAGTGACCTTTCACCTTTGTCTATTTGGCAGACAAAGTGCAGGAAGTGTTTTGTCTAAGTATTGACAGAAAATCATCCTACTTAACCACAGTAAGTTTCCATATGGTTACTAAAAAACTTTTTTATGCTGGGGGCATGCAAACCTTTTTATACAAGCAAAAATGACCAATTTCATTATTTAGCTTTTTAGCTTTATAGTTTGGCCGTTCCTAGCTTACATAAAAAGGAAAAAGAGCAATGTTCCCACAAGGTTCAAGCTCGTTAAATAATCAACTTGCATTGAGCACATGTTGGCACAAGGTTCAAGCTCATTAAAAAATAAACCCGCCTTTGGTAAATAACCTTTGTGATCGCTTTGCTATATGCCCTTTGTGAACTTTGGTTGTGTTCCTTCTGTCACCTCCATTTCATTTGGCCGACCATACGGTTCCACTTGATTGTTTACCCTTTTGAGGAACATCTGCGACGAGTGATTCTGATTGCCACCCTCTTCACACTACCATGTTTTGAGAAGTTCCAAACTTACCTGGAACCAGCGGCTACCCAGAAATATCATTCGTTCCTAAAAAACGAATGTCTTTTAAACTATTTTTAGACTCATTAAATATAAAAAGATTGTCGAGCTATTGGCCTTCCCAGCTCATTAAAGTAAGGGGAACGCTATCCCTCTCACATATTTTAATCTTTATGGACTTGAGGGATTATTAAACAAAAATATTGAGCTCTTGTCTTTGTCGGCTCGTTAAAACTATCGAAAAGTCATCCCTTTCGTATTATTTTACACTTTTTCAGACTTAAGGGATTATGCCACAAAAAAGGACTGTTGGAGTCTCCTTTTCGTCCATTTTCAAAATCTCTAAACATGAAAAGGATTGAGTTATCTTTGTCATTAAACTCGTTAAAGAAATAGTGACAAACTTGTCCACCTAGACAAGAACGAGTCTCACTGATGCTAGGCTCGCTAAACACAAAGCGAAAAGTTTGCTCGAAGGGAAAATTATAGACCAAGCATATGTTATCCTCCTCAAGCTTCTCAAAAATAAAGAGGTACTGGTCAGCAATGACTGGGGAAAAATGGGAATAAAACTTGAAGAACTCTATTGGTAGCAAGTCGCTCTTGAACATGACACTTTCACTCCATCACCGTGATTGAGTTGGGTTGGGTTTTTCCGTTCACCGTCACCATTGGTCCGCCGTGCCATCCATGGGGTTAACGCTACCAGTCCATATTAGTGTCACCAATATGTTCAAGAGAAGTCATTCAGAGAATTCACCATCCTGCAAACGCCTCATCCATTGCATTACATCCATGCTTCATTTTCATGATCACCATTCTTGAACCTTATATCATCAGATCGGTTTCACCTCCACAAAAATCATTTGCTCCGTTTCACATCGTAGATGTGGGATACACCAAGGCCCTCCTATGACAGGTCACTTCTTGTTGACATCAGCTCATTATCCAAGAATTTGACTTAGAAACAACCCTTTCATTACTTTGAAGTTTGCATGCCTTAATGGCAAGTTTCTCACTTCTGGTGACAGGTTTACATCAATGACCTTCGACCGAAAGACTTTGCGTGGTGTTTGACGTCGGCTCATATATTCACACCACGTGAATTGTACTGTAGTACCTTGAGGGTCATCATCATTATTAGTGATTCCTCTCGTGTCTGTTAACAGCTCACATTATTGGCTGGTAATCAAATGATGTCTTTCCATGTTCGATTTCAGAACATCTTTTCACATGGATCGACTTGTACATCAGGCGAAGATTGGATGAGTTTTGAAGACCCCGGATCTAGTTTCATCCATTCGGGCTGCGATATATTCAGGAAAATAAAGACATCAATTGTACACAGAAGCTGCACAGATAGTCATCTAAACCAGGGAAGATGACTCTTCATGCGAAGAATCACCAGTCTGCAACAACAGACGATTGTCTATCCTATGTACATGAAAATGAATTTATAAAGCTGAGCATGGGAATGCCCGCCTCAGCTAGATCATGAAAATAATATGATGATGATGTATTGTATTTTATCTTATACAGGTCACCTTCCAGTTCAAATACCTCAGATCCTCGTGAATAAAGATTTTCACCCGACATCAGAAGATTTACGACCTCATGCTTTAGGGGGTAGCTGTTATAGACATATTTGGGCACTGCAACCCCAAACTAATATGTCCATAAACTAAGGCCTCCTTAAGTCCCTAAAAGTGTTGTTTCACACGCTAAAGGATCATGGTCAACTAATTACATCATTTCCTAGAAGTCCCACCTGAAAAGCTACTTAGAACTAGCCAAAACTGGACCATACAGACTGCTCCATGGGCAAGGTGCGATGCATACTGACTGCCTAACTGGCCAGGTGCGATTCATACTCAAATGGCCTTCTGTGGGGTGTGATGAGTGAGAATAGAAAAATGGCAGAGACATTTTGCAAGGTGGATGATTATGGAATCTTCCAGAAACTTCTCCTGTAACACTTGCCTCTCTGAATTCACCCAGAGATGAGTAAGAGATCATGAAATCTCCAAGTGGAACCAAAAACTATCAGTGGAATGAAACTAATAAAAAACCCAAAGCTGACTCACACCCTTGCAAGAAATCTATAAATGGATCCCTCATTTGAGAGATCTGGAGGCTGGAATTTTGTATTTTGTAAGGAAGTGCTGTTGGTTTGTTGGTAAGAAGAGACATTGCATTGTTGGGTGATTTGCTTGTTCATGAGGTGAAGAGGGCTTCTACAACTGGGAGGATGATGTTGGATCAGACTGTTGGGTTGTAATCCTCTCTTACATTACTATTAATAAAGTTCCTTGAGTTTTCCTCCATATGATCTCTTATTTGTGAATCTCATTATTTATAAATGCAGTTGTATGGTCAATGTGTTTCTGATTCTGCATTGTTTATGATGTTTTAGATAGAGAGGCTTTGATAGTTTGTTGTTACTTTGACTCTACAGGTATTGTTTGAAGTGGGACAAGTAGGAGAGGAGTGGCAAATTCTATCAAGGAAAGGAGAAATCAAGCTAGGATTAAAGCGGAAGATCTAGGTTGGTCCTCTTTTCTTCTCTTCCATCTATCACACTTAAAGGAACTCTTGAAAAGATTTCATTATTTGTTTCTAAGATAGCTACCCATCTTAGTGGGACTAGCAGTTTGAATCAACACTAGTTTTCCCTGAAACAAAGGGGCTCTCAGAGCTAGATTACATAATCTCTCTTCTTGTACACTCCTTAACAATCTTGGCCATGATGCTCTCTGCGACATCCATTCACTCTTCTTGAATCCTCTCGTTCCAGACATCATGGATATCTATGAGCCTCTTAAATTTGCTAACATCCAGGGTTATCCCCATAACATTCCTAATAATGGTCTAGACAAGTTACCCGCTTTCCAAGGAAATAATGCAATCACTGTTAAAAATCATTTATATTCTTTTCAGACTTGGTGGGCTAAATTCGCTAATGCTCATAATTATGAGTATGTGCAAATGAAATGCTTCATCTTGACCTTTGAGCATGATGCTATGGATTGGTTTAGGGATAGGCTTGATCATAGTATTGATTCATTTATTCCCCTCAATGTTTTTAGAGAGAAATTTGGTGATAAGAAAGAATATCGATTTCTAGCAAAAGCCATTAGCATCATTAAAAAGAAAGAAAATGAGACGTGTGAAGAATTTAATAAAAGGTTTAATGGTATGCTTAAAGAAATATCTACTAATTACAAACCAACTAAGAAAATGCTTCTAGAATATTATCTCGATGCTTTCAATCCTAACACTTCTTATGAGCTAAGAAGGACCAAGCCTGGTGACTACAAGGCTTGTCAAATCACAACTGAAGAGCTGGAAAAAGATAAGAAGGCTTCTAGCAAATATGAAATTCCTAGGTTTGATAGATCTGCTATTAAATTAAAAGAATCTAAAGGAAAATAAAAGGAATTTGAAGAAGAACCTATGCAAAAATTTCTTAAGAAGTTAAAAAATATGGAGTTAAATCAAGCTAGGATGATTGTTGATCATGCTAAGGAGATGACTACATTATAGTATAGGTTGATTCAAATGGAAAGAGCTCAAATGAAAAATCATCAACCTATGGGTAAGAAATATAATAATAATAATCGAAATAATTGGCAGAAGAAAGGTCAAATTAGTGAGCAAAGGCCTCCCAATCCTCTCGAAACTAATAATCTTGTGGAGGATACCCCACCTTATTGTAGGGCCTATGATGAGCTTAATGAAGAAGTTACTTGTTCTGTTGTCAAGAGAATCATGCATCATGAGATGCTTGGGACAAACAATCAGATAAACATGGTTGGTAAAGAGTATCATCTATCACAGAAGTGGGAAGAGGTCAAGGAAAATAATCAACCCATCAGACCTTTCACATCTTCATATAGCATTAATAATTTTGGTGAAGAAACTGATGTCTTGGTTAAACATTTTAGTGAAGAGCCTCCTCCTAAGAAAGTTCTTGAAATTGCTAAGGACAAAGGGATAACCTATCAGAGAATAATTCAAAACTATAATCAAGTTAAATCTTGAAGTCTTAACCCCAGACTATCTTCTAGTATGAATATTGATTTAGGAGGTTGGTTTAATAATTCTAAAGTTTTGGTTCCTATCACCGAAATAGTGAAGATCCCCTCCCAGAAGGCCAAATTACTAAGTGATATTGGTAGTACGCAGGTGGATGCAACTCAAGAGGAAACTCATGAGGATTTCTACCAGGATTCTCCCGTGTATTTGCAAACTATGGAATCCAATAAAAAAGGGCATTCTCCTTTCTTCATTACTTTTCTTGTTAATAATTATTGGTTATATAACTGTGTGCTTGACTCTGGTGCTTCCGCTTGTGTGATGACTAAGAGAGTCATGGAGCAACTTAACTTAAGGACATCTAGGCCTCAATATAACATATGTTCCATGAATTCGAAGAAAATTAAATTTCATGGGTTGATTAAGGACTTACAAGTCCATCTATCTGTCTACCCTAATATCATGATTGTCATGGACATCATTGTGATTGACGTGCCTCATGCCTCGGGTATGATTTTGTCTAGGAAATGGGCCTCTAATTTACGACAAATCATTCAAATGATTTGGTCATATGTTATTATTCTTTCCCCTAATGGTCAAGGATTTCTTAAATTAAACAGAGATCTCAAAAGAAGTTTCCATGTCAAAGATCCCAAAAGTCCCCATAATGAGATAATACGTGAGCAACCTAACCTTGGGAATCATGCCATTTTATCTAATTTGATCATTCCCGTAGATGTGAATGTTGATAAAAAAGAGGGCGATTTAAAAGATAAGGTTTGGCATTTATACTTTGATGGTGCAACGTATAGGCATGGTAAAGGTGCGGTAATTGTCTTAAAATATCCCCTTGGTCATATTTTAAAATTTGCCTATCGGTTAGAATTTGAAGGGATCAATGATGTGGCTGAATATGAAGCCTTGTTGTTGGGTATTGAATTGGAAAAATATTTAAAAGTTAAATTTATAAGTATCAAGGGTGATTCAGATTTAATTATCATGCAAATTAAAAATAATTTTACATGTGAAAATCAAAGATTAAAAAATTATAGAAATGTTGTGTGGGATACCATGGAGTATTTTGATGCCATTAACCTTGAAGCTATCCCAAGAGAGAAAAATTTCTTCTCTAGTGAGTTAGCTGTTGTTGCTTCTACCATGCAATTGTCTGATAAATTAATTGAAGATAAAACTAGGACGTATATCATTTTCAAACTTTCTATCCCATATAAGTCTGAACATGGGCATGCTTTTGATAATGAAACACGTTTTATTCAATTTCTAAATAATTTGGATAAGTTTAAGGATTTTCAGATAAATTCTGCGAAAGACGGATCCAAACGTCTTGATTTTTAGAGAGGGAAGAGTCCTACCATATGCACGATTGAAAATTGCACATCTGAAAAGTAACCTATCGATTTTCCTGAAAGTAGGAAAATGCTCAGAAAGAACTACATTGAACGTATCTGATGCCATGGGACATCATTTGTATTGTATTCCTAACCCTACACCCTTTTATTTCAGTATTTTTTTTTGTAGGTTGATTTATGTCTTTCATGTTGTTAGACTAGTTAATAAATGAAGAGCTTACATATTGCCTGTGCTTAATGTAATATGATGATTTTTGGATGGATGCTACTTATGTTATCTTATGTGTTGCATGGATGCATGTTATGGATTCTCACATTCCTTCGGTGTAACAACATGTCCCCAAGTAGAGCCAAATGTTAACCACTACGTGTCAATGATCCATAACACTACACCCCCTTTTTCCACAAAAGGGATAGCACCCGATCAATTTGTCCATGCTGTCTAGCTATCATCATCAACTTGATCATCATGTTATAATGTAAACCCATTCTGCATGTATATGATGTAAATAATCTCAGCAGAACCATGTCATGTATGTAACAACCTTGGTAAACCTGCCTTTCTAGTGACGATCTCCATTTTGGGAGGTTTTTTGTCTCACCGATCCATTCTTGGATGATTGATAGAGTTTTCCCCTCTAGTCTTACCCCAAAACTAGAATGGACTTTGTCACTAGGATCTTAGGTAAGTCCTAGTGTTCTAGATCGAGTCTATGTAAAAGTGATTTGGGAATAATCCTAACTATTTGGTTATGTTATTACAAATTGTTTGGTTTGTTGGATTATATTTGTGTCACATAAATGGGTAGTCTGTGAAGGTCTATTACAAATGGGTTTTCCCCTTATGTAAAAAATATGAAAATCATGATGTAAAGTGTCTTGAGGGTTGTAAAAATAATTTATCCCCTCACAGGTTATTTAATTAAATTTTTCTGACAAGAAATTAATTAAAATCCTAAGCCAAAAATTTAATTAATTCTAGTCCTAGGTAAATTTAAATTCTTATAAGGAAAAATTCATCGGTCCTAAAAAATTAAATTTTAAAAGGTCTCGGGACTAACATAAATTAATTATTTTGCTAAATTTAAACCTTTGGTCCCTGGGGATTAAGTCAAAGTCAAATTTTTGGGGAAATTAACTCAAAAATTCTATTTTTGAGTTAATTAAAATGCAATTAATTAAA
This sequence comes from Pinus tabuliformis, assembly GCA_031772625.1. Lineage (NCBI taxonomy): Eukaryota > Viridiplantae > Streptophyta > Pinopsida > Pinales > Pinaceae > Pinus > Pinus tabuliformis. The sequence goes on from CM062820.1 coordinate 616,324,905, forward strand.
AATTTCGAATTTCCCCAAATATTTAAATATTTCGACGGATGAGATTAAAAGAAATTTTAATCTTGATCAACGGTCGAGATTGCTTTGACGAGGATCACTCGAACTAAACATTGGAGGATTTACCTTTAAATAGGAAATCATTTTTCAGTTGATTGATCTGAGCTTTGAGTCGTGTGCTAAGCAAAAAGATCTTGTGTAATCTTTTTTCTGGATAATAAAGAAAGACTTTGGGGTTAATTTCGGTTGATGCCACTCTTCATGTGAATAATGTAAGATACTTTGTCTTCACGCATAATTTTTTCTAAAGCCATTGATGATAGATTTTGAAGAGTGATTTGAGTACAAGTATCTTGCTCAGTTCCCGAGGTTTGGATAATAATATAAATTTTGAACGTAATAACAGGTATCTCTATTTGTCAAATTTGTATTATTATTTTTAATGGCTGGATCGATTTTTGCGAGGAAATATTGAGTTTGATTGTCGGGCATTAGTGGAAGTTTTCAGTTGGACCATCCAACTACCAATCTGTATTTCTTGAGGAGCCCAGCTAAATAAGCTCCGGGTTTATCATAAGATTTTCGTTTTTGTGATGCAAAAGGGTTTTAAGCTAGTACCTCCATTCAAAATTTAATTTATGTGCAACACAATGACAGATCTAGCTACTTAGAGCCTTTAGTTTGTAAATATTGTATTTTTCTGACATGGGTCTTTCTAGGGTTTTAATTTCATCATTGTATATATTGCTTGAGTGTTTTCTTTTTGTCATGCAGTTGCATATCTGAAGGAGTTCTTTATTTTTTAAGCCAAATCTAGGCCTTGGAGGGTAAGATCTAGCCTCAGTACCATTTTGCAGGGACAATATTCAAGAAATTTTTACAATCTGAAGGTTTTCAAAGTTTTTTAGGATTTCGTGAGTCTTGTGTAAGGGCAAATCTGAAGTAGAAGCATATCATTTTAAAATAAGATTTTTCTCTTAATTTTTCTTAGATTTTTAGCTACTATTTTTCTCTTGTCTGCTTTCGTATTGAGCCTCTATTTTCTGTTATGTTTTTCCACTTCGAAAATTTTTAATTTTTTTTTTCATGCGTTTTGGGGTTTCTAGAAAAATTCAAATTTCTTTGCTGCTTGAGGTCTTTATTTTGTTTTCTTCTATCGCTATCTGTTGCATCTTCTTTTCTCTCTGTTCAATACTCCAAAGAGTTGCCTACAAAACCCATCACAACTTCATTGTTGCCATCCCTGCTACTCGAGCTACATTCCAAACCTGCAGCCACGACTCCCTCTTCCCTTTCTCCTCGCTCTGCTTTACTATTTCTCTTAGCCCCGTCGCTCCTCCGCTCCCTCGCAGCTTCTCCCCTCGTTTCTCTCCCTGCCTGAGTTCTCTATGGCTCCCTATCTCCTTTATCCCTCCGACATCTTTCTCGACCCTTTGCTAAAACTACTGCCATATCCTTTCCTCGAGCTCCATCTCCTACCCTCACTGCTACCCGAGCTCCCTTAAGTCTCTATGTCCCTTACTTTCTAACCCTTGTTGCGTTTCCTCCTTCATCCCTGCTCCCTGGTTCACCATCGATCTGCAAAATTTCTTTGCCGCTGTCCTCTCGACCTACAATGCACACATCACACTGCAATTCAACTCTTTCTTTTTATTATTTCATTTGTATTTTATGTACGTGTTAGGTTAGGTTTAGGTTTTAATTTTAATTTTATTTTTATTTATGCTAGGTTAGTTTAGTTAGATATTTCAAATATATATATATATATATATATAATTTTTTATTTTATTTTATTTTTTTTCTAATTTTATTTTTTTTTTATTTTTTGTTTTAAATTTTTTCATTTTTATTTTGTATGACTTTGTGTTTTGATTTTCTTTTATTTTCATTTTTTATTTCATTCGAAAAATATTTCAAAAAACATTAAGAAAATAAATAAATAAAATAAATTTTGGTGACTTTGATTGCGAATGAAATAAATAAAAAATTTAAGCTTCCACATGTAGATTTTTATTTATTTTTATTTTTTTATGTGGCCTATGGCCCATAAAAATTTAAATTTAACTAAGTACTTTTGATTTCTATTTATTTGGTGACATTAAAAAATCTACTCTGCCACATTAAATTTGCTTCATGAGCTTAGCACATTAAGTTTACCTAGGGGATAATTAAAATTCTAATCTAAAGTTCCTTGGTGTCTTTTGTGTTATGTGTAAAATTTTAAATTTTGTGGTAGTGATTTCTCTATTGTCAAGTGCGATTAATGTTTTAAAATAATTGACTATAGGAGAAAGATAATTAATTTTAGATATGGGATTTATTTGCTAGAAACTCTTGCATGATAAAGTTTTGGGTAATGACATTTTAATGTTCATGATCATCGTTTTGTCATATTTATAAATTTCTCTGGATAACTTGCTTTTATTTAGTCTATGGTTAATTGAATATAAAGGCATTGGTCTATAATCATTTATATCTTGTGGTTGTGTCTTATTTGTATAAATTGTTTGATCTATTCATCTTAGTTAACCAGGACTTGTCTACATCCATCAAGTTGTTCATCTTTAAGTCTCCTAGAGCCTGTGTTCCACAGACTATTCTCATTCATTCACCTTAGGGACTACCCCCCTTGACTTGTCTAGGAGAGAGCCTAAACAAAGTGAGTAAGGAATAGAGTGACAACCCTTACTCTAAGCGTTGTCGCGATGCCTAGACACTTTGTTCGGCAATAGTTGCAAATGCATTTTTTTAGGAACTACTAATAAAAATAGAAAAAAAATTAAAAATGTGAAATAAAACTTTTCCATTATCCACTTCGCTAGTTGAATTTTGTTGTTCGAATAAAAATATTTATGGGGCAAATTTATCCAACCACTCCCAATCTGACCCGATTGGATAGTTGTATGATATCATCTTCCTGTAAAAAATATCCAAATTGGTATACTTATGATGGGTTGGAGTAGTTGAGAATAACATTTTGACTTGAAACTAGATGGAAAATTCATCCGTCAACTTATCTACTATAGCTGGCCTTTTCGATGTTCCTCCCATATCTGAAAATCTTCTTCAATTTTCTATGGTCCTTAACATAGCCTCTATATGCATCCAAATACATTAATATGTTATTTTTATCCCAAACAATATGTCATGCCCATTTCTCTCAAAACATTAAACGTTGTATTGAAAATGTTTACTTATCTTTTTACTACTTGCACTTGTTGAACAAAGTTTCTTTTAGTTGGAACTTTATTAGGCTCCATTATGACATAGGTTCTAATTGAAACACCCAAAGTTCTTAACTATTCTTGATTGATAGAGTTGAGCAATTTCATTATTCTCGAGGAAATTGGTACTTGTCTCATGATTCTACTTGAATCTTCTCAATTTCTTATTCTATACTGTAGACTAGGTTTGATTTATCTCCAATAATCTTGATTGATCCTCACAATTCTAAAATTATTCTCATTATTTTTGCCCACAAGATTTTCTAGCTTCAACCAAAGGTTGTGTTCCTAATAACCGATTCTTCAACTAATCCAATTCCTTTTGCAGTCTTGCTTTTAGGTCCTGAACTGTATGGATTATTTCATTTCTATCAACTACTTCATCTATGATATTATTAATCTATGTATTCTTCACCATGACTATTTTCTTGAGATTATCAATTGCAAGATCCTTTATAATCAAAGATGATATTGTTTTAGATAGCTTCTAGGAAGGATAAACTAGCGTTAATGGTGCTAAAGATGTTTTTTTGTTTTTGTTTTTGTTTGTTTGTTTGTTTGTTTTGTTTTTTTTTTTATCAGGATTTCAATTTGCTCCTCAAAATTTCAATTTTCCTGTTATTGTTAATTATTAGAAACAATAATTGTTTATTCTCTTTCTGTGTAACTTCCAGTTAAGGTTCCTAGACATGTTCAATAGCTAGAATTTTTAAAATTCTTCTTAACACCTAAATGTCGGCATCCTTGGATTTGATTAGGCCTTGTATGGAAGAATAATCCTTTGAGTCTGCCCCTAGTGAAACAATACACTACTTCATGTCATCAATTTTCATTTGTTTAGTTCTTATAGCAATCTTTCCCCGCTTTCATTGATTGTTGACTTTTTTCATCATTTTTATAGGAAATTTTGTCACATACGATCAATATGTCTCCTAATGGGATCAATCAAAATCCTATTACCCCTTGTCATCATCTTTCACAAAGCCCTAATCATGCCTCTTTCATTCCCTAGAGTTTATACCTGAAAATGCATCATCTGAGTCAGTTTTAGGACCAACGCTCCCTGGCCTCTTGTTGGACAACGTTCACCTACAGGTTGCTCCACTGTGGTTTGCGTTGATCATATGAAGGTTGCTCCCCTTTGCACCTGCGTTGGTTTTAGAAATTCGGGAAGCCTCCTCTTCTAGAATTTGTTGCAGTAATTTACCTCAGATAAAACATCCAGATCCTATCCTACCCTACTTTGGAGTTTCCATCCCTTATCCTTTGATCCCATCCTCCCATCAAAGGTGGATCTAAAACCTTAGATTGGTAATTGGATAAGAACTCCCAACTTACCCCACTCCTCTATATATTTACAACCTTCCATATGCAAGGGGTTGGATTTTGGAGAGTGATTTTACCCTTATGATAATGTGGTGAGAGGTTTAATTTCATGCATTTAGGGTGATTGGAGGTGCACATTGTGACAAGGAAAGGACAAGTCACCTTGGAGGAGCTCTTCTATAAGAGGAACACCTATTTATGGTTGTAAACCCTTTCCATTTATATTAATGCAAATAATTCTCTATTTTCCTATATGTGATGTTGTTATTTCATGTATTTCAATACCATGTTTATCTAGTGAATAAAGTATATAGATGATACTACATATATCTTATAGTTTCTTGGCTTGTGCTATATGACTGTGCAGGTTCTAATTTTGGCAATTAGAGCTAGAATTGAAGCATTCAAGCTAAAGAAGGAGCAAAGCCTGTGGTGGATTCTAGGTAGGATTCATACCATCAGCTATTTACTTTAAGGAAAGCACTAGATTCCTTGGCTCTCTATTGTTCTAGGTTAGAAACCAAACCTAGGGGAGATACTTTTATCCGCAATTGTAAATCCCGTATAACAAATTGGCGAGCATACTGGGGAACGATGTATTCTCTTGGTGGTTCCTTTGTCCATTGTGTTTGATTACCTCTTTGATAGAAATTTTCCACTTTACCCAGCTAAGAAAATACCTAGGAAGTGATTTCATTGAGTCTCTTTTGCAATTTTGTGTCAGAATCCTCTATCCTTGGATAGATGCACCCCCAGTGCCTCTAATAGAGCATTGCACCTCACTTGGTTCCATTGTGTACCTGCGTTGCAAAGAACTGGTGTCTCTTCTCCACCCGCATTGGCCCCTGTTTTGTACAAAAAATTCCCTTGTCTTAAGTATATCTTTGATCTACCTACTTCCAAGTGACCTTACCTGAGTCTTGAGTGTCTTGTGGTCTCTCTAAAGCCTCCATTTGGTTTGCATTTGTGTTTCATTTCCCTTGGTAATAATTGGTTTGGTTTTTCTTTGTTCTTATCATTTGGTCACTTGTAAACTGATTTTGTTTGGTCATTGGTCGCTTGGATGAGATTTTATTTCAGTCTGCATTCTGAAAAGTACTTTTGAATCAATGATTAAACATTTGCATCTTAGTTTTCTTCATTTAAAAAATTAAGTGTGTTGAAAATATTTTTTTTTGCATTGGCATTTAGGGTTTTGTATGTGCATTGTTATAGGAACAGTTGCATTGAAAGTTAAATTTCATCTTGCATCTTGTTTGATTTTTTTTCTCTTCCTTAGCTAGATTTTCATTAAAAGAGAAAGATTTCCATTTTCTATGCTAGATTTGAATTTTAGGATATTTAGGTAACATTGGTGGTGAGCCCAAAACTGAAACTTAATCAAACATAAATAGTAAAATTTATTGAATCAACCTAAGGAGCATTTGTAACATTAACACAAACATTTATAGGTCTATGCCAAAGATGTGTTTTGGAGTTGTTCAACATAGGATCTGTTGTTGTTTTCCAGTGTTGCATCCTGGGGGTGAAATTCCGTTCCACATATGTGAGTGTATAGGATCGCTCTCCATGTAACTTTAGGCATATTGAATGATGACGCACAAACTTAAAGTATATGAGAACGCTCTCATTGAACGGTTATGCATTAGACAACACTAATACGAACTCCACTCCCACGTACTGTGGAGTATATTTTGGGAGTCCCCTATAGGTTGCTATCTAGCCATAGGTAACTAAGTTTGCCACCTTGTATACCGTGATACACCGAAAACAACATTCGGGGAGATTGGTTGCCGCATGTTAAGTATTTGGTTCGCCAAGATGTATATTATAGTTCACGGTTGCTTGGTAATCCTTTATGCCTAGATTACCATCTTTTTAATTTATTTCTTTTAGTGTTAATAAAATTTCTTATCCAACATGGACACACAAAATCCCCCACCCCTTCGTTCACATAGAATGAAAAATATGCCTCCTCTTCCACCATAGGCTACTCCTGGCCGTCATCAAAAGCATAAGAATATGCAAACTGCCGAATCATAAACTTCAAGAACTACTTCTGGACCTCTTCCTGATATTGATTTGCCAGAATCATTTATCCCTTTGAGTTCCGATCTCGAGATTACATCTACTCTTGACAGTGACATTGACACAATGGAAAAAGAAGTCCCTAAAACCTTGTTGCCTAAGGTCATTGAACCTAACCTTTTTGAGTCAGACACTTTGATTCCCGAGGTTGTTGAACTTGAGGAGCCTTAACCATATTCACTTGTTACTTCAGGATCTTTCTCTTCTCTTATTTTATATCAGACAAAACCTATATATCTTGGACCCAACAGTGAACCTCTTCCACATGGAATTGCAAGTATTGAAGAGATCCCACAGGAAGAGCCTCTTCCTTCGACACCTATTCAATGGGAAGGAATCCATTTTATCATATTGATCCTTTTCCACCTCTTTATATTCCGACACAAACTCCTTTACCTAATTCTTTGGACTTACATACAGATATCTTGTGACAATCTTCGTTGGGATTGTTAACCATGACTGGAACTGATATGAATTCTCAGCTCATGTCTGGCATTATGGTTGATACATTGAATGTTTATTCCTCATCTATGTTTGTAACATCACCAGAAACACATCTGTATGGAGGCCTGTCCGTCCCACCCGGTTATCAGTATTTATCTGGTACCTTTTCTGGTGCATTTTCTAGTCTTTGGACCTCTGCCATGTCATATAATTCGGGAATAACATTTGGTACTTCTCTTATGAGTGCCTCACAACCTGCTCCTCTTCCTCCATCCACAACCATGATCGAGCAACAACTTAGCCCTTATGTTAGTGGGCAAGGCTACCTTCAACAACCTACCCTTCTTATGTTGGATACTCTGCATCTGGATCGCAGTTGCCTCCATCATCCCATCCTCCTTTGGAAGTGGGGAAACCTATTGTTGGTATACCTCAAATTGGTAATTGGCCTTATTATAGTCCTCCTTATCTTGGAATGGTTGCTAGTGTCTGGAAACCTACTTTTCCTATTCAAATTGGTTCCTTTTGGGACCGATTGTTGAATCCTTAACTTGCACCATCTTCGTCTCAAATTCATATCCATCCATTAGTACCCCTGTTATGCCCCTATACCAATAGGTGTCATATATCATGATCGACTTGAAGAGCTATGTAATATGTTCATACCTTTATTTGTTGCAAAGGTTTTCCATATTTGTAAAAAATAAAAAAAAAATTAAAAAAATGTAAAGAGGGTATACCCTAAAAGAAAAATCAAAGGGTGAAAAAGAATAAAAGATGGTCAAAAAAATGAAATAAAATGAACCCCAACAAAAAGAAAGACCAGGAAAGTGTGCAAGTTTAAAATGCCACTACTATTTACTTTATGCAGAATAAACAATTGTGTGCAGCTTGTCATCTATGCCACAATTCATGAATAGTCAAATAGTTTAAATTTGGCTAGTTCATGTTTCAATTTCATGTTTTAGAAATAGAGAATAAAGATCTGACCAAACAGTGTAATATTGGCAGATAAGTAGATAGGTAGAGTGAAAAAAGGAGTTCAGCAGTTTAATCTGAGCCCTTGGATGTAATAAGTGTAGATTTAGATAAACATTACCATGTAAAAGAAAAAGAGTTTGATAAGGGTTTGCCAGTCTAAGTGCACCCTAATAAAGAAGTAAAAATGCTAGGATAAAGTAGGTAGGGTAAGTAGATGATGGTTGCAGAATAAATGTGTGGTGAATGGTTAAGTTTAAAGTTTAAATCTTTTTCTTTCATCACTTGGAAAAATCATGGATGACAATGAAGACAATACATTAGGGACTTAAAGTCAAACTAATTAACTTCCTTACTCAATTTTCCCCAAATTTTTACTAAATTCCCCTAAGTACTAAAAGGCACTTACCTAAATTAAAGGGGCTTAGATCATTTCTCTGACTTCTAGAGGGACCGGACCCTCGGTCCAATAATTTATAAGGCCTAAAGTACTTAAGCCCATTCATTGATCGTTACACCCATTCATAAATCATTCATTCCATTTATAAAGTTTTCCCCAAGTAAAATCCTATTTTACTTAGGGAAATTAAAAATATTTTCCATTAAAAACCCTCATTTCTCACTTAGCCTATGTTTAAATACTCACATCAATGTTTTATACTTAGCGATTTTTTTTCCATTCATTGTCATATTAACTACCAACTCAGTAATATATGTAAATCCCCTATAAAAGTCTACCTTTTTTCGTATTATTTAACTATGTAAAAACCCCGAAATTCTATATATCCCACCCCTTTGGTTAAAATAAAACCATAATATGTTTTAAGTAGGGATTAATTAGTTAATCGGTAACTAATTAATAGCCCTGACCCCCCGCCACATTAAAAAGGGATTAATTAACCATCACGGTTAATTAATAACCATCTCGACCAATCCCATCGCCCCCGATATGATTAAATAATCCTTAATTATATCGGGCTCGCCTTTATTAAACTCCCATCACCTTTCATCCCCGATAGCCGTCCAATCACACTGCCCATATCTAACGGTTGTCATGCATATTGCACGACCCTCTGTGATTGCACATTAGCGTGCGATCACAAAGCGGTTTTGTGTATAGTGCCTCCACCACGCGTCAATCATTCTATGGAATCGCTGGCCCAAGACCAAATACCGCCTCCCCTCCATAAGCGGTGCGATATAAACCGCTTACCGCCTCCCACTAAATGAAAAAACATCATGTCATTTACTCGCTGACATCACCCATCTGAATCCTGAAACCCGCCAATTATTGACTTTGTATATAAAACAAAATAAATCATTTACATCGTTTATTCTGCAAACCTGTACATCCATGCAAATACAATGACAAGGTCAGCCTGCCTGTGCTCCCAGCCGCTAACCTACTTCAAAATTTGCAGTCAACATAGTCTAGAGCCATCCAGTCATGCTCAGTACCTGCATTCCGTTGCCTGCCCCCAAAGAACATGTATTTATCAATTTCTTGACAAGAAAACTCTACAAATACTTGTTTTCCACTACAAATTGATTAAAAAGCCAAAATTCACCATAGTTTTCATTACTACTTTTGTAATTCAAGTCCCCAGGCCCTTGTTTTCACCAATTTTACAAAGAAAACCTAAGTTTCCTTTCTGAATCCACAAGAGCCGGAATGGAAACCCTGATAACCCTAAACATTTCTCCCATTACCACCCCTCATTGTGATTTAGACTATCTGCCTCTCACAAACAAGGACTTTCAAATAAAAGACCTAACCACTGATAAAGACCACCTCAAAGTGTTTTGCCAATGCCAAGATAACCATTTGAATGGCTACGATGCCATGGGACTATGGGAATCCAATCTCCCAATATATTTTCTCCCCTGTGTGCATGTTTTCCCTGACATAATCCATCAATGCCATGCAAATTATGATCCCATTCGCATAGTAGTCATGTCTCCGAACCACAAAGTCCTATTTACAATAACTGCTAAATCTATCAATGAAATGCTGCAATTTCATCCTAGTCAGGCCCTCACCCTCATTTCCATTGGAAATTTACTTGAGAAATCAACTAAATTTTCCCAAGCTGAGCTCAATCGCCTTTGTCAAACTGTCATGTTACAAAAGTATCAAACTAAAGACCCCCCTCCTTATGTGTTAGCTTCCTTCACAGATACATGAAAAATCATAGTTGATATGATATCAATAGTCATGGGATTCAAAACTAGTGAATATGTAGATGAATTGACCCTAGTGATGATGCCTATCTTTACCCCAGGACAGCCTCCTGCTGTCAAGTACGATTATGCCTCCCATATTGCTGAGAAAATTCATGACCAGTTCATGAGACTGGAGAATGAGAAGGTTTTTAAGTACTCCACCTTCATATATCACCTCATCCTCTACCACCAATCAGACAAATTCCCATTTTCTGTCAAGAAACTTGATACCAAGAGTAATCCAAGGTCTGGCATCTTTTGGAATTCCATCTTCCATAAATCCTCTGCTTGCCCTTATTCCTATAATGAGTTTGTTGATCAGTTTGTCCACCCAATGACCACCTTGCTGATAGGGAATTCCCCTCCCAGGATTAATGATGACATCAAAAGGATCCTTCAGCTCTCCAAACAATACAGAGTGGGTGATTGGCATTTATATCAAAATCACATAGAAATCAGAGTATATGGGTGTGAGCTTTCCCCATTCAAACTACCTAAATATGTTCCAATGAGACTGTTTGCATTGGAATATTATAGATAGATGATACATTCAGATTTGACACATTTTACTAAGGCTAAGAAGAAAGCACAACTCATAATCAAGGATCACTTAGGCCCATTTGTCTGCAACACTAGGGAAGCATGGAAAGCAGCAGAAAAAATTGACTAGAAGGCAATCTGAAATTAAACAAAAGTTTTAGTTGGACTCCATATGACCCTCATAGTTTCATCTATGATAGAAGGATGAAAAACAGACTATTGCCATACTTGCATCACAGAATTCCAGAGATTGAACAATTTTCTAATATGGACGAATGGAGGGAAGGAACCTTAGTAGAAACAGATAGTGAGCAGGTCAACATAGAAAATGTAATGAAGGATCTTGAAAAAACACTTGACTTGGATTCTTTTGGACAGGTACATTTTCAGACTTCTCAAAAGTCAGAATCAAGGATTAGTGCTTCAATAGCTAACACCTCTCAAAAGCCCTCACAAGAGACCAGCACTCAGGTAATAGAACAATCAACTATGTCAAAGCAGCCTGAAACTTCTCAGAAACAAGCCCAAACACAGGCTCACCTAACTCAAGTCAACATTGGAAAGCCCCCAATTTTACAGACTCCTCTGAATGAGGAAAGGAACAAAAAGAGAGACAGGGAAGTAGCTACCCCTGCTAGTGGCCCATCAGACCAGCCTGATGCTAAGAGGCACAGGCTAAATCCTCATTTAAAAGAAGAATTTTTTGAGGAAACTATAGGAAGCCAAAGAAAAGAAGGTACAGACAGCCAACATACTTTCCTAGTAGGTGGGATACCTTCTAGCTCACAGAGACAAGAACTAGAAAGGCAAAAAAGTGCTGAAGTGTTATCTTTCGGGTCTCCAGGAAATGAGAATTAGATATTAAGAAAAAATTCAAAGAAATAAAGGATAAAAATGAACCATTAAGAGCCCAAGTCTATGATCAATATTTGAAAATTGCCCACAAATAAAACTAGGTTGATGTTAGCCTATGACATCAAAGAAGGCAAGACACAGATGAGCTTCTTCAAGCCCAAAGTACAGTAGCCTCAATCAATTGCAGATTACCTCAAAATTGATTTTGAGGTCATGGCCAAGGACATCCACCCCTTAGATAAAACTAAGTTACACAAGCAGACAGGGGAGATGGTATATTCAACATTGACTGGTAAAGTTATGATGGCCCAAAGATTAGAAAATTATTGCTCAATTATAGTTGGAAAGAGCCTCCTCATAGACTAAAGATAATGGAATTAAATCTTTGGAGGAGTTGGTTATTGGACTGGGTCATAACCCAAAGGATGTCAAGGTAGCAGAGGCCTTGATAAAGAAGAAAGATGAAGACATAGCTGCCTTGAGAAAGCAGTTAAAATTGCCACCATCAAGACATCCACAAACTGCAGAAGTTGTTCAAAAGAAGTCTGAAGAAGAGCTTATGGACTTAGTCCTTAAGCTAAATGAATAGCTGAAGGAAACTGAACAGGAATTGGAAAAATCATTGAAAAGCAGGCAGGGAGAGTCGACCTCTCAGCCTCTAAATGTGATACCAGTCATGTCCACAGTAGTCCCTTCAACACTTGGAACAGCTCTGGCACCCAATGTACCCTTGGTTACAATAGAAATAATTACAGGTACCAGCACAGGCAAAACACTAGCAGGAACTTCAGGCTTGAGTATAGAAGAGTTAATCAAATCAATGGAGGAAATGAAACTACAAGTTTCTGAACTCCAGAAGGTAAAGGAAAAATTTGTCACTTTAGAGCAGAAATATGAAGTTACGAAAATCAATTTTGCTGAAGAAATAAGGAAGAATAAAGGTTTAGCACAACAGGTGAAAGCACTAGAGAAGGACATTGCCTTTGAGAAGCCCTTAACAAATATTAGGAAAATTCTTTGGACCAACATCACTCAGTCAATAAATGATGTTTGGCCATCGATACAAATAATTTTTGAATAGATTGATTTAGTGAAACTTGCTCTTCAAGAGATTCAAAGAACTAAGGAAGAATTAGGATGGAAGCCTGAGGAAGCCATCAGGCTAATAAATTTTTTGAATAGAAAATACAGGTACCAGCTAGAAGAGCTGAATATTGAAGACATAACAACAACTATCCTAGAAATCAAAAAGGTATTGACTAAAAGAGGTCTAATGTAGAACCTAGAAAGGAAATGCTAGAACATGCAAGAAGAAATTAATGATTTTATGGAGAAGTTTGGTATCTTGCAGATCAAAGGACTTCCCAATCCTTTAGTAACTAATGATAAATTGATGAGGCACTAAGACTATGTGGAAAAATTGGCTCAGTATGCAAACAATCAAGCTAGTTCATCAGCTGGTGCATCTACACCAAAAGCACTACCTACAGGCAGAGTTCTCTATGACAGTCTAGAGAACCTGTTCTATGTTGAGCATGAGATAAAACATTTGTTTCCAGTTTAGCCTAGTTTTGTCAAATACACTGAGGCTGATGAGATCTTCAGAAAGCTCCAAAGGACTAGAATACCGAAGGATGATTGGTGGGCTGATATGACATAAATTTTGTAATTTACCTTGGTACAAAGTAAATTTTTCAGTATTTACCATGGTCAGTTTTGGTAAAAGAGGATGAATAGGGATCAAACAGGTAAACAGTATCAGAACAGGTCAAAGAGTATCAATAAGAAGATGAAAAGCAGAACAGCCAGCACAGAATTACAAACAAGACATCAATATGCTCGATCATAGGGCCTGCCTCCAACTCATTCACCAAAACAGGGACAGCAAGCCATCAGTTCACTTTATCTTCTATCTTCGAGACCATCTGTCTCTACTTTCATGTAACATATAGTTAGCTTTCCTAGATTATATCTCTCTTTGTTATGAGATATTTTATTGTAAAATTTTGTATAAATGCTCCCTCATTCGGAGTATTGAGGGTGGATTCTTTGAAATTTCTGTAAACTAAGTTATTTTGAAAAATAAGTGCTATTGGAACAACTCTTGTATGGCTAGCTGGATGCATTGAATAAAGCAAAGGACTTTCACAAGGATTCTCGTGCAAAGCAATTGTCAATAAGTATTCTATATCTCTTGTTTAGTATTGTTTTTCCTCTGTTTATTAATAATCATATTTGTTTCCATAAATTTGAATGATAAATGAAATAATGATATCTTAGAAAGTGCTTCAGTGCAATTTGTTTTAAAAGGTTTATCTTTCTTAATGTTTTTTTCAAAACTATTATAGACAAGAAATTCTTAGTTGCTTCTTGTTTCTTAGTTTTTCATTGTGATCACTTAGTAAAGAATTATTAATTTCTCTTCATTAGTGATCAACCACTTTCCCTCCCCTCGAAACATGTTGAAGGATTCTTAACTGCCCTTCATCCCTTTTGAGACCATTCCACCCTTTAAAGTTCCCATTTGCCTCTTGTTTTACTATCTTGCCCTTTGAAGCCCTCCTTTGCTGAATCAACCAATCCTGTTAAGCCATCTTTAGTTGACTCCATAGCCCAATGGCTTGAAGTACTTTGTCTTACCCATCTGTTCCTGAATTCCACCACCAATCAAAATCAAAACCCCCAAGCTTTCATACCTAGCCTAATATCCCACCAAACAAAGCTAAATCATAAAGAGAGAGCCCTCTCTGAGTACAGATTGGCTAGATTCTGTACTTAAAAGTTGGTTTGTGGTTACCTCAAACCCCTTTCCTCTTTCTGACAACTTCTAGGAAAATCTGAGTGATAACATAGTGGCGACTTCATTGGGGAAAACCTGGCTTCAAAAAGGACTCGCTACACTAGAGCTAATCTTGATCCCAATCCACCACAATTGTTTGAGAACCCCAATCTGATCCCCACAATTCTTAGGAGACAAGAAAGTCAAGAAAGTTTTATTAGTCCTCGGCCGACCTTCAGATCATCATCTTGTCCTGTTAGGTGGATCTACCTTGAAGACCAACTTTTTGACGAATACTTTAAGACCTATTTGTTTAGGACCTCATCTGATTCTGAATTGATTGACCTAGACCCAGAGTTCATCCGAGAGTTAGAGCTTCAAGCTGCCAATTTGTCAATTGATAGGTATTTGCAGAACTCCCCACAGTCTGACCTTACCATTGAAGGAACACCCAATCCCTCTGTAATCACTGCTGCCTCTGCAAGCTCATCAACATTTCCTCATACCTCTCAACCCCAAACCACTCCACAACAAACCATAACCTCCAGCACTCCATCCACAACTCAAACACCCATTGTTATTCCAACCCCAGTTGTTGTTTCACCATTGCCTACAACAATGGCAAACGGATATGCTCCCCAGGTACTACCTGAAAATTTAGGTGCCATGCCCCAAGATTACCAAAGTAAGATCACTCAATTTGATGGTAAGGGTACCTACACAGCCCAACAACACACCAAAAAGATGACTGATTATTTTGAAATTTATGAAATAGATGCTGATGATGTGTGAATGAGAATATTTGTTCAGAGTTTAACTGGGGAAGTTAGAACCTAGTTTAGAGCTCTAGTAGCAAACAATATATACAACCTAGAAACTGTCTATAGACAATTCTTAAACTGATGGGAGAAAAAGAAAGATCCCCTTCAGATTCTATCTGAGTATGAAAACCTAAAGAGAGGAACCCAGGAAACTGTGCAGGATTACTGCACTAGATTTAATAATGTCTATAATGCTATCCCTCAAAATCTTAGACCACCACCTGATTTAACCTTAATCAAATTCCCAGATGGATTTGATTCTGACATGGCCTTCCAGCTAAGAGAACAAGCTCCTCGTACTTTAGAAGACATGCAAAGCATAGCTGTCAGTGTTGAAGCCAACCTGATGTCTAAAAGAGCCAAGGTTAGAAGTGAAAGGAGAATACCATTGAAAGAAGAATCCTCACCCTTTGAACAAAAACTAGATGCCATAATTAAAGGGATGGATAGGCTAGGAGATAGAGTGGAAACAATTGAAAGGAAAGCTCCCTGGGATGGTCAGCCAACCAACACAGGGAGAAATCCCAATTTCAGAAAAAATCAAAACCAGAACACTGGGAAGACTGGTCCAGACCAAAACATTAGACCCCCTTTCCAGGAAAATTATGCAGAAGCCTCAAACTCTAATGAACCAGTAGAAGACACTCAAATAAATCTGATGGGACTCAGTAATGAAAGAGAAGTTTTCTTGACACAAGAGGATCAAGAGGCCCACATTCTTAAACAATTTCAAACTCAGTCAGGTGAATCATTCGACTTTAGGGAAGGATATGACACAACCATATATGAGGTGCATAAGAAATACAACCTAAGGAGTAGGAGAATTGATTTTCCTAAAGCAAACAAGCAAAAGGCTCCAAAACAATCTATAAAAGGTAAGACAGTCACTACACCTGTACACATTCTTTCTAGATCAAACCCTAATCTATCTAACCCAATAATAGAAGATGTCTCTGATAGTCAACCAAATAATAAACATCCCTCCACTTCTTTTCCTTCCAAACGAAATGTGGAAGAACCTCCAGAAGTTGATTTAGGAGAACCAATAAACCATAACCCCACTCCTGAAAAGGGGAAAAACATAGAAAACCCAGAAAACAGAGAAAATACTACTTTTCGGAATCCAAAAGCCTAAATTGAAAAACCCTTTAATCTAGAGACTGAGTTAGGTAAGCTCAAAATTGCTGTTCCTTTATCAGAATTAGCTAAACATGATGCCTACCGAAGTAAAATTAACATATCACTCAAAATTACTCGAATTGAAGATTCAGTTAATGTTTTTGATGACCACCCAGAATTAATCTTTGGCCCAGAAGTGAATGGAAAACCATTAGAAGGAGGAATTCCTCTCTTCTATGTGAGCTTAAATACACATGATAAAATCCTTCACAATGCCATGTTTGATTCTAGGGCATCTCATAACCTTCTGCCCAAGTCTATAATGGAAAAACTAGACCTAGACATCACTATACCATACAAAGATCTCTTTTCTTTTGATTCTAGTTAGGTGAGATGTTTAGGATTGATTAAAGACTGGTGTGTCTCGTTGGTTCAATACCCTGTAAAAACAATTTTAATGTATATAGTGGTAGCAGATATACCACCAAAATATGGTATGTTATTGTCCAGATCCTGGGGTGCTAAGCTTTAGGGATCTCTTCAATTGGACATGTCCTATGCTACTATCTCGGTTTTCGGCCAACCCAAGAAGCTATACAGAGAAACTTTGATGAAATATGTAATAAGTAGTCAGGAAAAACCACAAAATTTCCCCATATAATCAATACACTCTGATATTGTTGGCATTATGGCTAAAGTGTTGTCCTTGATGGCAACCCATTCAGATGATAGATCACAATACTTCAAGTCAGCAGCAGAGATTGATGATCAACTATCAAATATTGAAGAAAATTAGGGGTACACAGGTACACCTTACATAAGGTGCGTACACGCAGGTCAGTATTACATAAAGTGCGTACATACCCGCAGTTATCCCGTTCAGGAGGTGCGTACCCCCAGTGCACACATTTCAAGGCAAAGAAATTCACTTGTGGGGTTTTCTTATGTTTTACTCTTGGTATTTAGCTGACGGTATTGTGTTATTATGGTGTCGGCCCGTGGTATTGATCCATGATTTAAGGAAGAGCTTTCCTATATAAAGCAAAGGAGATCATTTGGCTTGAGCATGTTTTTGGTTGAATATCTTATGAGGGCTAGATCTGAAATATTATGATCTCTTGGGAGTATGTCTAGATCTAAATAAGGCGAATCTACTGATGGATTGAGATCTCTTCGGCGCATGTTCAGATCTGTAGATCTGACTGTCTGGGTTATTTCTGAAGTCTTGAAATCATCTATGCCCGAAGGTACGCAGGTACAGTGAAGGAAAAGTGCGTACATACGCAGGAACGAAGCGTTTCAGGTGCGCCGGTACGCAGGCACAGAAGGGTTGCAGGTGCGGAGGTCCGCAGGCAGTTCAATAGACTCAGAGCGAGGTACGCAGGTGAGCAGTTGACTACAGTGCGTACGTAAGCAGGCGAGCAGTTGAGCAGGGTGTGTACATAAGCAGGCGAGCAGTTGAGCAGGGTGCGTACGTAAGCAGGCGAGCAGTTGAGCAGGGTGCTTACTGTAAGTAGGCAGTACATGGGTGAAGCTGCTTACTTCTCTTAAAATCTTTGTTTATCATTGCTGTGTTCTGGGTTTGGTCCTATTATTGTTGATCTGGTTACTACAGTTGATTGGGTGATTCTCTTATACTTGATGATCATTTGATGCTTATGGATCCAGTTTGAAAATTCATGAAAAGTGGTCCTTGTAAGAAAAGAAGTAGGGGGTTGTAGCTCCCTTCCAGGAGAGACTGGAAAACGAGAGAGAGTTGTAGCTCTCTGCAGGTTGCAGCCTGCGTACTGGTAAAGGACTGCACTAGTACAAAACCATTGTAAAAGGAGTTTCTAATTTGAAAGAAGATAGAGACATATTGCAGCAGGTGGTTTTCACCCACATTGGGTTTCCACCTTACATCTTGTGTTCTTTGGTGTGACTATCTGTTTTCTTTGTTCATGCTCATTATTTTATGGTACTGACATGCAAAAATAATTCAAAGAACAAATAAGGAAGATTTATTAAAAGAATTAGATAATACTGATTCACCCCCCCTCTCAGTATTATTTCCAACAATTGGTATCAGAGCAGGTCCTTCAGAGAAGCTTGATCGCTTGAAGGTAGATCGTTCATCATGAGCAACTACGAGAGAGAAGCATCAATCAGGCCACCGGTTTTTGATGGGACAAACTTCAATTATTGGAAGTTAAGAGTTACTGCCTATCTTCAATCTCTTGGTACAGAAGTTTGGGACATCGTAGAGACAGGCTACGCTTTTCCTTCAGCTACTCCTATAGATGCAGCCGAGAAAAAGAAGTATGAAACAAATGCGAAAGCAGTCAGTACTCTATTAGGATGTATATCTCAATCAGAATTCATGAAGGTAATGCACTATAAATCCGCAAAAGAGATATGGGACAAAATTGTCACGAGCTATGAAGGAGATGAACAGGTAAAGCGTGCTAAACTTCAAACTCTCAGAATTCAGTATGAGACTCTCAAAATGTATAATGATGAAAGTGTGGCTAACTATTTTCTTCGGGTAGATGAGGTTGTTAATTGTATGAAAAATTTGGGTGAAGAAATAAAAGAGGCTATTGTGGTTGAAAAGGTTCTAAGATATTGTCCCCCAAGTTTGAATCTAAAGTATATGCAATAGAAGAAAAAGAAAATCTACGAATTCTTACTATGTCTCAGCTACATGGAATTCTAACTGCTTATGAAATGAGAAAGGGAGGTCCATCAGACAGAAGAGAAGCTGCTTTCAAGGCATCAGGCAAAGGAGATTATTATGAAGCAAGCCACGTCCCAGAAGAAGAGGAAGAATAATCAAATTTTGTCAGAAATCTTCAAAGGGGTTCTGGAAGGTTCAGAGGTAAGTTACCTTTTAAATGCTTTGCTTGTGGAAGAGTAGGTCATTATGCTGCAAAATGTCCTTATAAGGATAAAGGAAAGGAACCTGCTAGATGGAACAAGAAACAGAACGCAAATAAGAAAAGCTACTACACTTATGAAGATAGTGATGGTCTATCAAACAGTGATGAAGATGAACAAGGTAATGAATATAAGTTGTTAATGGCATTTGAAGATGATGATTATATGGATGCTATAGATGTGGATAACCTTTATGATGAAATTACTAGACTCAAGAGATGTATAGAAGAAAAGAACATGATCATTGATACTCTACAATTTCAAATTGATGAAAAGGAAAAACATCTTGAAAAATTAGAAGGTGAAATTGTTGGTCTTAGAAAAGAGATTGAGAAAACAAAAGCTATTAATCTCAAGTTTGTCAAAGGATCTGAAAATTTGGATGAGATTATCAATGTGCAGCGGTCTCCACTAAACAAGACAGGTCTGGGCTATAATGGAGAAACTTCTCAAGCATCCACCTCAAAAAGTTATCTTGATGCAGCAAGAAGAAATGAGCAAAAGCACAATAAAGATCATCAGGTAAAGCAGGGACGAATTACAAATAGAAACTATCAGGGGCAATCCATCTTAAGGGTGAACAAAAGCTACAACCAGCCACAGGTAAAATCTTCTCAATTTGGTTCAAGAATAGATGACAATAGAAATTACAATCAATTGGCTGGTAGATTCGATAACCGCAGAAGTTTCTTCAATGGACAATGCTTTTCTTGCCATAACTTTGGTCACAAAGCAGCTCAATGTGTTGCATATAAAACAATCATGACTAGGGAAGCTCAAAAACAAAGAAGTATGACCGGGATTACAAAAAGGACCTATAACAACTTTTCGGTTCTTGAAAATGAAGTTGAATGTTCTATTTGCAATAACTTTGGTCATGAAGACTTTGAATGCAGGAGCGGGTTTCAGCAGAAAAAGGAACAAGCCTCAAGCACCAAAACATGGAGAATAAAGGAACCACAAACAGAAAGATGTGGGATAGCATTTTATGCAGAGGGACAGGAAAATCTATGGTACATTGACAGTGGATGTTCGAAGCATATGATAGGTGATAAAGAAAAACTTGAGTCATATTCTGCTCTAGAAAAGGGAAAGAAAGTCTCTTTTGGAAATGATACTCCTGCAACTATAAAAGGAAAAGGCATTGCTCAGTTAAAAGAAAAGGTCAAGGCTGGAAATGTTTTGTATGTTGATGGATTGAAGCATAATCTTCTAAGTGTCAGCCAGATGTGTGATCAAAGAACCGAGGTTATATTCAGATCAAATGGATGTCTTGTTCGTGATCTTGATACAGGTAAAACAGTGATCAAAGGCAAAAGAACTCCAAATAATCTATACATATTTGAAGAAGGACAACAACAATGCTATCTGAGCAAGGATGATGAGCACTGGTTATGGCATTGGAGGTTGGGACATCTAAGCTTTTCACAAATAAGGAAAGCATGCAAATATCAGGCAGTTCGCGATCTTCCAGATATCAAAATTCCTGACAACACCATATGCAAATCATGTCAGTTTGGAAAACAAACCAGAACTAACTTTCCAGAGAAAGAAGGATCAGCTAGCATGCCTCTTGAGCTAGTACATACAGATACATGCGGTCCTTTCAGGAAAAGAACACCTCGAGGAGAAGAATACTTGATATTATTCATTGACGATTTCTCCAGGTTTGTCTGGTTAGGACTTATGAAGCACAAAGATGAAGCATTCGAAAAATTCAAATCCTTCAAAGCCTTGGTTGAAAATGAATCAGGTCACAAAATTAAGTGCCTCAGATCCGACAGAGGTGGGGAATTTACTTCAAATGAATTTTTCGATTTCTGTGAAGAACATGGGATAAGAAGAGAATTCTCTACAGCAAGAACTCCTTAGCAAAATGGAGTTGTGGAAAGAATGAACAGAACAGTCCAACAAATGGCTCGTGCTATGCTTGATGAGTTAGGAACTCCCGCAACTTTCTGGGGTGAAGCTGCACATGCTGCGGTTGTTATTCTCAACAAAACAATTGTCCGGGTGAACAGCACTCAAACGCCTCATGAGCTCTGGAGTGGTAGGAATCCTTCGGTAAAGCACTTCAAAATCTTTGGGAGCAAATGCTATATCAAGAATACTGATGAGCAACTTGGCAAACTTGAACCTAGAGCAGATGAAGGCATTCTTCTTGGTTACTCTCCACATAGCAAAGCATACAAATGCTACAATAAAAGACTTGGCAGAATTGTTGACAGCATTGATGTAGTGGTTGATGAGAAGGGATACATTCCTAGGCAAGTACATCATGAAGACATCGAAGAAGATGAAGGCTACCCCCAACGACAGAATGATGAAGAAGAAGAACCTCAAGAAGAAACTCAAGAAGAACCAGAGGAGCAAACAAGAATAGAAGAAAAGACTCCATCCAGATATGTCCAGAAGAATCATCCAGAATCTCAGATTATGGGGCAGAAAGAAGCAGGTGTACAAACAAGAAGAAGAGTTGCAGAAGCTTCAAGCTATTTGGCATTACTCTCCTCTACTGAACCACAAAATGTGAAAGAGGCATGCAAAGATGAATGTTGGGTGAAGGCAATGGATGAAGAACTTGAGCAGATCGAAAAGAAAAACACTTGGGAGCTGGTTCCTAGACCAAAGGATAAGAATGTTATCGGAACAAAATGGGTCTTCAAAAATAAATTGAATGAAAATGGGGAAGTAATTAGAAACAAAGCCAGACTTGTTTGTAAAGGGTATGCGCAGCAAGAAGGAATAGACTTTGAAGAAACCTTTGCTCCTGTTGCAAGACTTGAGGCCATCCAAATGTTCCTTGCTCTCTCAAGTTTTCAAAACTTCAAAGTATTTCAAATGGACGTAAAATTAGCCTTTCTGAATGGAGACTTGGAAGAAGAAGTATACATTGAACAGCCAGATGGGTTCATTCTTGGAAATGATCCAAATCTTGTATGCAGATTGAAAAAGGCTCTCTATGGTCTCAAACAAGCTCCAAGGGCTTGGTACTACCGTTTGGACAAATATCTTCATCAACAAGGCTTTTCAAAAGGATCAGCAGATAGCAATCTTTATATAAAAGTTGAAAATGACAAATTGCTAATACTTGTTGTGTATGTAGATGACATTATTTTTGGTAGCAATGAAGAAGATATGAGTCAAAGCTTTGCCTTGGTCATGCAGAAAGAATTTGAAATGTCCTTGCTAGGAGAACTGACATATTTCCTTGGTTTGCAAATCCAACAAAAAGAAGGAGGAATCTTTTTATCTCAAACCAAGTATCTCAAACAGATTTTGAAGAAATATGGTATGGAAGATGCAAAACCAGTATGTACACCCATGGTCACAGGATGTAGCCTCAGTGCAAATGATGAATCTGCAGCAGTACATCAACCAACCTACAGATCTATGATTGGAAGTTTACTTTATTTGACAGGTACCCGACCGGACATCATGCATGCAGTTGGAATAGTTGGAAGATTTCAGGCAAATCCGAAGGAGACTCATCTTCAGGCAGTGAAGAGAATTTTCAAATATCTTCAAGGGACTCAAAATTATGTCTTATGGTATCCTAGAGATACAGATCTTACACTTCATGCTTATACAGATGCAGATTGGGCCGGAAGCGTGGATGACAGGAAAAGCACAAGTGGTGGTGCATTCTTTATGGGTTCCAGACTGGTATCTTGGTTCAGCAAGAAACAGAGTTTGATTGCCTTATCTACAGCTGAAGCGGAATATGTTGCTGCTGCATCTTGTTGCACCCAATTCCTTTGGATGATGCAGACTTTGTAGGATTTTCAAATCACTTGTACACCACCAATCACCATCTTATGTGATAACACAAGTGCAATCAGCATCTCAAAGAATCTTGTTATGCATTCAAAAACCAAGCACATACCAATCAAGTATCATTTTCTCCGGGAACAAGTGCTTGAACAGAAGGTCAAGTTGGAGTATGTTCCTTCTAAGGAACAAGTTGCTGATATACTCACCAAACCATTGCCTAGGGACACTTTTGAATACCTCAGGCAAAAGCTGGGGGTTGTTGATGCATCATCTTATTGCTGAACCTCTTCTGATTGATGGTACAGGTTCAGGGGGAGCATATAATGCATTGTTGGCATTATGGAGGATGTGCAGAAGGAGATCTTGGAAGTAGCTGCAATATGTCTCTATCTCTTTCATGGTGGATTATGGTTCTTCATTGCAGATCTGGTTCATATTCAGGGGGAGCATGTTCTTAGGGGGAGCATAACCCTTTGCCCTTGATGTCAAAGGGGGAGAATGAAGCTAAAGTTTTGAGGTTGCCATCAAGTCCAAAGGGGGACATTGTTGGCATTATGGCTAAAGTGTTGTCCTTGATGGCAACCCATTCAGGTGATAGATCACAATACTTCAAGTCAGCAGCAGAGATTGATGATCAACTATCAAATATTGAAGAAAATTAGGGGTACGCAGGTACACCTTACATAAGGTGCGTACACGCAGGTCAGTATTACATAAAGTGCGTACATACCCGCAGTTATCCCGTTCAGGAGGTGCGTACCCCCAGTGCACACATTTCAAGGCAAAGAAATTCACATGTGGGGTTTTCTTATGTTTTACTCTTGGTATTTAGCCGACGGTATTGTGTTATTATGGTGTCGGCCAGTGGTATTGATCCATGATTTAAGGAAGAGCTTTCCTATATAAAGCAAAGGAGATCATTTGGCTTGAGCATGTTTTTGGTTGAATATCTTATGAGGGCTAGATCTGAAATATTATGATCTCTTGGGAGTATGTCTAGATCTAAATAAGGCAAATCTACTGATGGATTGAGATCTCTTCGGTGCATGTTCAGATCTGTAGATCTGACTGTCTGGGTTATTTCTGAAGTCTTGAAATCATCTCTGCCCGAAGGTACGTAGGTACAGTGAAGGAAAAGTGCGTACATACGCAGGAACGAAGCGTTTCAGGTGCGCCGGTACGCAGGCACAGAAGGGTTGCAGGTGCGGAGGTCCGCAGGCAGTTCAATAGACTCAGAGCGAGGTACACAGGTGAGCAGTTGACTACAGTGCGTATGTAAGCAGGCGAGCAGTTGAGCACGGTGCGTACATAAGCAGGCGAGCAGTTGAGCAGGGTGCGTACGTAAGCAGGCGAGCAGTTGAGCAGGGTGCTTACTGTAAGCAGGCAGTACATGGGTGAAGCTGCTTACTTCTCTTAAAATATTTGTTTATCATTGATGTGTTCTGGGTTTGGTCCTATTATTGTTGATCTGGTTACTACAGTTGATTGGGTGATTCTCTTATACTTGATGATCATTTGATGCTTATGGATCTAGTTTGAAAATTCATGAAAAGTGGTCCTTGTAAGAAAAGAAGTAGGGGGTTGTAGCTCCCTTCCAGGAGAGACTGGAAAACGAGAGAGAGTTGTAGCTCTCTGCAGGTTGCAGCCTGCGTACTGGTAAAGGACTGCACCAGTACAAAACCATTGTAAAAGGAGTTTCTAATTTGAAAGAAGATAGAGACATATTGCAGCAGGTGGTTTTCACCCACATTGGGTTTCCACCTTACATCTTGTGTTCTTTGGTGTGACTATCTGTTTTCTTTGTTCATGCTCATTATTTTATGGTACTGACATGCAAAAATAATTCAAAGAACAAATAAGGAAGATTTATTAAAAGAATTAGATAATACTGATTCACCCCCCCTCAGTATTATTTCCAACAACAACCATATATGAGGTGCATAAGAAATACAACCTAAGGAGTAGGAGAATTGATTTTCCGAAAGCAAACAAGCAAAAGGCTCCAAAACAATCTATAAAAGGTAAGACAGTCACTACACCTGTACACATTCTTTCTAGATCAAACCCTAATCTATCTAACCCAATAATAGAAGATGTCTCTGATAGTCAACCAAATAATAAACATCCCTCCACTTCTTTTCCTTCCAAACGAAATGTGGAAGAACCTCCAGAAGTTGATTTAGGAGAACCAATAAACCATAACCCCACTCCTAAAAAGGGGAAAAACATAGAAAACCCAGAAAACAGAGAAAATACTACTTTTCGGAATCCAAAAGACTAAATTGAAAAACCCTTTAATCTAGAGACTGAGTTAGGTAAGCTCAAAATTGCTGTTCCTTTATCAGAATTAGCTAAACATGATGCCTACCGAAGTAAAATTAACATATCACTCAAAATTACTCGAATTGAAGATTCAGTTAATGTTTTTGATGACCAGCCAAAATTAATCTTTGGCCCAGAAGTGAATGGAAAACCATTAGAAGGAGGAATTCCTCCCTTCTATGTGAGCTTAAATATACATGATAAAATCCTTCACAATGCCATGTTTGATTCTAGGGCATCTCATAACCTTATGCCCAAGTCTATAATGGAAAAACTAGACCTAGACATCACTAGACCATACAAAGATCTCTTTTCTTTTGATTCTAGTTAGGTGAGATGTTTAGGATTGATTAAAGACTTGTGTGTCTCGTTGGTTCAATACCCTGTAAAAACAATTTTAATGGATATAGTGGTAGCAGATATACCACCAAAATATGGTATGTTATTGTCCAGATCCTGGGGTGCTAAGCTTTAGGGATCTCTTCAATTGGACATGTCCTATGCTACTATCTCGGTTTTCGGCCAACCCAAGAAGCTATACAGAGAAACTTTGATGAAATATGTAATAAGTAGTAAGGAAAAACCACAAAATTTCCCCATATAATCAATACACTCTGATATGGACTTATTCATTCTTTACAATGCCGAAACCAATCCTTCCAATAACTTAGAAGTTTTAGCAGCAGAACCAAAAGAAATTAGAAAAGAAAAATCTAGTGTTCAGATTCAGGAATTATTAGGTAATAATGAAACATTAGATAACAATGACAAACCAATTGAGAATGAAAAACCAGATCCCACTGTTAAACAAATTCCTACCACCCCTGACACAAATTATGAACATGAAATTCTTTTGCATTTAGAATTTGATGGCTTAGTCAATAAATTAGGGGCAGGAGCAGGAGTTTGGGTGTACAATTTAGAAAACGATCATGCTAAAGGCCATACCTACAGATTAAATTTTAAGTGCACCAATAATATGGCAAAGTATGAAGCTCTTTTGCTGGGTCTAAAACTTGTTAAAAGATTAGGAGCAATTAGAGTATCTGTAATAGGAGATTCTGAATTAATCATTAAACAGATCAAAGGGAAATATTTAACTAGGGACCCTAGATTAGGATATTACAGAGGAACAATTATAGAGATTCTCAATACTTTTCTGGAAACTCAGCTTGCTACAATTCCAAGAAAACACAACTTGCAAGCCCACAACCTGACAATGTTTGCCAGCACCTACAAGTTACCTTTCGAACCTAATCATCAGTTTACTACTGAAATTAGGCACAGACTAGCCATCCTTGACAATCTAAAGAATTGGCAGGTTTTTGATAGTGATGAGCAGATTAATAAGTTTTTAACTTTAGATCAAGCGTTTTCTAACAGTTACATAGATGTTGATATGATAGCTAATTCAAATCAGATAGATGAGGTAGAAACAAACATTTTGGAAGAAAGTTCAGTAAATATGCTTCATTCCACCAAATTCACAGAAAAAGAAGTTCAAGACCTTAAACAAATGGACCTTGATGAGATAATTGAAGAAGAAACAGAGGTCATTAATTTAAAAGACAATCATCTGCCTAAAGGATTAACTCCTCTAGAAGATCTCTTTGATTCCAATGACATTCCCAAGAAACCAAAAATGGAACCACTAAAAGCAGATATTGAAGAATACAATTTAGGAACAGAGGACAATCCAAAACTGATAAAACTATCAAAGTCCTTACCTCCTGATCAGAAATCAAAATATGTTGAACTTATGAGAGAATTCTAGCATGTCTTTGCCTGGAGTTATGAGGATTTGAAATCATATGACACCTCTATAATTCAACATATGATACCTCTGAAATAAAATCAGAATCCCTTCAAACAAAAGCTCAGAAAAATAAACCCTGTATTATTACCATTGATTGAAAAAGAAATTAAACTTATGTATGAAGCAGGGATTATTGCCCCTATCAGGTTTTCAGAGTGGGTGTCTAACTTGGTACCTACTAGGAAGAAAATTGGGGAAATAAGATTATGTGTTGATTTAAGAAATGTGAATAAAGTTTCTCTTAAAGATAACTACCCTTTACCTAAGATGGATCATATTTTGCAAAGGGTAGTGGGTTCTTCTAGAATTTCACTTTTAGATGGGTTTTCAGGATATAACCAGATTCTGGTTCACCCTGATGACCAAGAGAAATCTGCTTTTACAACACCATGGGGTACATTTATGTACATCAAAATGCCATTTGGACTTAAAAATGTAGGAGCTACTTTCCAAAGGACAATGGACATTGCATTTGCCAAAGAAATTCCTGATTTTCTTGTTATATATTTGGATGATCTAACTGTTTTTTCTAAATCAGGTCAACAACATTTGGACCATCTCAGACAAGTATTTCTAAAATGCAGAAAATATGGCATTTCTTTGAATCCAAAAAAGTCCTTGTTTGGTCTAGAGGAAGGTAAACTTTTGGGTCACATTATTTCTAAGGATGGTATTCGAATTGACCCTGCCAGAATAGAAGCAATTCTACAAATACCTCATCCAAGAAGTATCAAAGAACTTCAAGCTTTCCTAGGGAAGATAAATCTTTTGAGAAGATTCATTTCTAACTTAGGAGAACTTATTAGATTACTAAATAACATGCTTCAAAAGGGTTCAAGTATAAAATGGACAATAGAGGCCAAGCAATCATTTGAAGAAATTAAATGGCCTTAACCAGAACACCGGTCCTCACCAGTCCTCAATTTGATAGAGATTTCATCATTTTTTCTTTTGCATCAGAACACACTATAGCAGTTGTTTTATTACAAAAGGATGATCAGGGATGTGAAAAACCTATAGCCTTTTTTAGTAAAGCACTTAGAGATGCATCACTAAAATACAAAATAATGGAAAAACAAGCTTTTGCATTGGTAAAAGCCATTAAAGACTTCAGAGTCTATATATTATACTCTCATGTGATAGCCTATGTACCGAATGCAATTGTCAAAGACATCCTGACTTAGGATGGAATTGAGGGAAAAAGAGATAAATGGATTGCTACCATCTTAGAGTATGATATAGAGATAAAACCTACAAAACTGATAAAAGGACAGGGATTGGCCAAACTTATGGCAGAAACTAATTGTCAAGCCCTGGATATAAATGAACTGGATGACGAACAGGAGATGGCGACTCCACAAATCAGCCAGGCCTTTTCAGACTCACCTTGGTATGTTGATGTAATTTATGTTTTACAAAACCTGTAGGCTCCTCCAGGGTTATCTAGAACAAAGAATAGGTTTTTAAAAATGAAAGCTTCAAAGTTTTGTATCTTAGATAATACTCTTTTTTGGAAAAATCATGAAGGAATTTTATTGAATTGTTTATTAAAATATGAAGCTGACAAGGCTCTCCAAGAATTTCATGCAGGAGACTGTGGTGGACATCTATACTGGAAGTCAACTACCGATAAGATCCTAAGGGCTGGATTCTATTGGCCAACCTTGTTTGCAGATGTAAAGAAATTTGTAACTTCTTGCCATAAATTTCAAATCTTTGAGGGCAAGAGAAAGTTGTTACCTTTACCCCTGGAACCCATTTCAACCGAGAAACCTTTTCAACAATGGGGTTTTGACTTCATTGGAGAAATCCATCCACCCTCTTCAGGCCAACACAAATGGATACTCACTGCCACTGACTATTTTACCAAATGGATAGAGGCCATCCCCTCCAGACAGGCCAATGACACAGTGATCATAGGTTTCTTAGAGACCAATATATTGTCCAGGTTTGGTTTCCCTACTAAGATCATTACTGATAATGCTGCAGCTTTCAAATAAAAAAAGATGATCAGCTTCTGTAACAAATATCATATCACACTGGGCCATTCCATAGCCTATTACCCTCAAGGGAATTGATTGGCAGAATATTCCAACAAGAGTTTAGTTAATATCATCAAAAAACTGTTGGAGGAAAACAAGAAGACTTGGCATAAGAAACTAATAAATGCATTGTGGGCAGACAGGCTTACAACCAAAAAATCCATTGGAACCAGTCCTTATGAGTTAGTATATGGCATGGAGGCTGTTTTTCCTTCATCATTAGGAGTTCCTATTATGAAAATACTCCAAGAAGCTCAAGTTGAACCTAATGATATTCAAAGAAGGATAAACCAGACCATTAATCTACAACAGACCAGAGAGGAGGTGTACCAAAGATCCCAAGTGTTGCAAGAGAAGCTTAAGAAGATATTTGACAAAAGAACCAAGGCAAAAGATTTCTACCTTGGAGATAAAGTGTTAAGATGGGATTCCAGGAGAGAGGATAAGCGTAAGCATGAGAAGTTTGACTTCCTATGGAAAGAACCATACATCATCTATGCTTTCACAAGAAACAATGCATATTTTCTCAAAAACTTAGATGGTATAGAAGTTGAAGAAGGACCAGTCAATGGTCGGATGTTAAATCATTACTTTGATCCTACTTACTAATGTTACTATGATTCTTAACATGTATATATTATATCCTTTGTACTGTCAAAGTTTTTATTGGACAATAACTTGTTGGAGTTGTAGCCCAAAGAGAAGGCCCTAAGCTTCAGAAGTTTTACTGTCATACATACAATAAAGCAACAAGCAAAGAAGGTTGCAGAGCATAATCATAGTCATTCAGAAGGCCTCTAATCTACTGTTCTTTACTTTCCACTAGAAAAATCCATCCCCAAGTGGAGCCAATGTTATGCCGCTATACCAATAGGTGTCATATATCATGATCGACTTGATGAGCTATGTAATATGTTCATACCTTTACTTGTTGCAAAGGTTTTCCATATTTTTAAAAAATAAAAAAATTTAAAAAATGTAAAGAGGGTATACCCTAAAAGAAAAATCAAAGGGTGAAAAAGAATAAAACATGGTCAAAAAAATGAAAGAAAATGAACCCCAACAAAAAGAAAGACTAAGAAAGTGTGCAAGTTTAAAATGCCACTACTATTTACTTTATGCAGAATAAACAATTGTGTGTAGCTTGTCACCTATGCCACAATTCATGAATAGTCAAATAGTTTAAACTTGGCTAGTTCATATTTCAATTTCATGTCTTAGAAATAGAGAATAAAGATCTGACCAAACGTGTAATCTTGGCAGATAAGTAGATAGGTAGAGTGAAAAAAGGAGCTCAACAGTTTAATCAGAGCCCTTGGATGTAATAAGTGTAGATTTAGATAGACATTTCCATGTAAAAGAAAAAGAGTTTGATAAGGGTTTGCCAGTTTAAGTGAACCCTAATAAAGAAGTAAAAATGCTAGGATAAAGTAGGTAGGGTAAGTAGATGATGGTTGCAGAATAAATGTGTGGTGAATGGTTAAGTTTAAAGCTTAAATCTTTTTCTTTCATCACTTGGACAAAGCATGGATGATAATGAAGACAGTACATCAGGGACTCAAAGTCAAACTAATTAACTTCCTTACTCATTTTTCCCCAAATTTTTACTAAATTCCCCTAAGTACTAAAAGGCACTTACCCAAATTAAAGGGGCTCATAGCGTTTCTCTGACTTCTGGAGGGACCGGACCCTCGGCCCAATAATTTATAAGGCCTAAAGTACTTAAGTCCATTCATTGATCATTACATCCATTCATAAATCATTCATTC
The DNA here is from genome assembly GCA_031772625.1 of Pinus tabuliformis. Lineage (NCBI taxonomy): Eukaryota > Viridiplantae > Streptophyta > Pinopsida > Pinales > Pinaceae > Pinus > Pinus tabuliformis. The sequence goes on from CM062820.1 coordinate 616,355,938, forward strand.
CATTTATAAAGTTTTCCCTAAGTAAAATCCTATTTTACTCAGGGAAATTAAAAATATTTTCCATTAAAAACCCTCATTTCTCACTTAGCCTAAGTTTAAATATTCACATCAATGTTTTATACTTAGCTCTTTTTTCTCCATTCATTGTCATATTAACTACTAACTCAGTAATATATGTAAATCCCCTATAAAATTTTCCCGTATTATTTAACTATGTAAAAACCCCGAAATTCTATATATCCCGCCCCTTTGGTTAAAATAAAACCATAATATGTTTTAAGTAGGGATTAATTAGTTAATCAATAACTAATTAACAGCCCTGACCCCCCACCACATTAAAAAGGGATTAATTAACCCTCACGGTAAATTAATAACCATCTCTACCAATCCCATCGCCCTCGATATGATTAAATAATCCTTAATTATATCGGGCCCGCCTTTATTAAACTCCCATCACCTTTCATCCCCGATAGCCGTCCGATCACACCACCTAGATCTAATGGCTGTCATGCATATCGCACGACCCTTTGTGACTGCACTTTAGTACGCAATCACAAAGCAGTTTTGTGTACAGTGCCTCTGCCGCGTGTCAATCATTCTATGGAATCGCTGGCCCAAGCCCAGATACTGCCTCCCCTCCATAAGCGGTGCGATATAAACTGCTTACTACCTCCCACTAAATGAAAAAACATCATGTTGTTTACTCGCTGACATCACCCATAAGAATCCTAAAACCCACCAATTCTTGACTTTGTATATAAAACAAAATAAAGCGTTTTCATCATTTATTCTGCAAACCTGTACATCCATGCAAATACAACGACAAGGTCAACCTGCCTATGCTCCTAGTCGCCAACCTACTTCAAAATTTGCAGTCAACACATACCAGAGCCATCCAGTCATGCCCAGTACTTGCATTCCGTTGCCTTCCCCCAAATAATAGGTATTTATCGATTTCTTGACAAGAAAACCCTGCAAATACTTGTTTTCCATTGCAAATTGATTAAAAGCCAAAATTCACCACAATTTTCATTACTACTTTTGTAATTCAAGTCCCCAGGCCCTTGGTTTCACCAATTTTACAAAAAAAACCTTAGTTTCCTTTCTGAATCCACAAGAACTAGAATGGAAACCCTAGTAACCCTAAACATTGCTCCCATTACCACCCCTCATCATGATTTAGATTATCTACCCCTGCCAAACAAGGACTTTCAAATAAAATACCTAACCACTATAAAGACCACCTCAAAGTCTTTTGCCAATGTCGAGATAACCATTTGAATGGCTACGATGCCATGGGACTGTGGGAATCCAATCTCCCAATATATTTTCTCCCCCGTGTGCATGTTTTCCCTGACATAATCCATTAGTGCCATGCAAATTATGATCCCATCCGCAGAGAAGTCATGTCTCCCAACAAAACAATCCTATAACTGCTGAATCTATCAATGAAATGCTACAATTTCATCCTAGTCAGGCCCTCACCCCCATTTCCATTGGAAATTTAGTTGAGAAATCAACTAAATTGTCCTAAGCTGAGCTCAATCGCCTCTGTCAGACTTTCATGTTACAAAAGTATCAAACTAAAGATCCCCCTCCTTATGTGCCAACTTCCTTGACAGATACAGGAAAAATCATAGTTGATATGATATTAGCAGTCATGGGATTCAACACTAGTGAATATGTAGATGAATTGACCCTAGTGATGATGCCTATCTTTACCCCAGGATAGCGTCCTGCTGTCAAGTACAATTATGCCTCCTATATTTCTGAGAAAATTCATGACCAGTTCATGAGACTGGAGAATGAGAAGGTTTTTAAGTACTCCACCTTCATATATCACCTCATCCTCTACCACCAATTACAAAAATTCCCATTTTCTGTCAAGAAACTTGATATCAAGAGTAATCCAAGGTCTGTCATCTTTTGGAAATCCATCTTCCATAAATCCTCTGCTTGCCCTTATTCCTATAATGAGTTTGTTGATCAGTTTGTCCACCCAGTGACTACCTTGCTGACAAGGAATTCCCCTCCTAGGATTAATGATGACATCAAAAGGATCCTTCAGCTCTCCAAATAGTACAGAGTGGGTGATTGGTATTTATATCAAAATCACATAGAAATCAAAGTATATGGGTGTGAGCTTTCCCCATTCAAGCTACCTAAATATGTTCCAATGAGACTGTTTGCATTGGAATATTATAGACAGATGATACATTTAGATTTGACACATTTTACTAAGGCCAAGAAGAAAGAACAACTCAGAATCAAGGATCCCTTAGGCCCATTTGTCTGCAACACTAGGGAAGCATGGAAAGCAGTAGAAAAAATTCTAGAAGACAATCTGAAATTAAACAAAAGTCTTAGTTAGTCCATATGACCCTCATAGTTTCATCTGTGATAGAAGGATGAAAAATAGACTATCACCATACTTGCATCACAGAATTCCAGAGATTGAACAATTTGATAATATGGATGAATGGAGGGAAGCAACCCTAGTAGAAACAGATAGTGAGCAGGTCAACATAGAAAATGTAATGAAGATCTTGAAAAAACACTTGACCTGGATTCTTTTGGACAAGTACATTTTGAGACTTCTCAAAAGTCAGCATCAGGGATTAGTGCTTCAACAGCTAACACCTCTCAAAAGCACTCACAAGAGACCAGCACTCAGGCAACAGAACAATCAACTACGTCAAAGCAGCCTGAAACTTCTCAGAAGCAGGCCCAAACATAGGCTCACGCAACTCAAGTCAACATTGGAGAGCCCCCAATTTTATAGACTCCTCTGAATGAGGAAAGGAATAAAAAGAGAGAGAGGGAAGTAGCTACCCCTGCCAGTGGCCCATCAGACTAGCTTGGTGCTAAGAGGCACAGGCTAAATCCTCATTCAGAAGAAGAATTTTTTGAGGAAACTACAGGAAGCCAAAGAAAAAAAAGGTGCAGATAGTCAACATACTTTCCCAGTAGGTGGGACACCTTCTAGCTCATAGAGACAAGAATTGGAAAGGCAACAAAGTGCTGAAGTGTCATCTTTCAGGCCTCAGGGAAATGAGAATTTAGATATTAAGAAAAAATTCAAAGAAATAAAGGCTAAAAATGAACCATTAAGAGCCCAAGTCTATGATCAATATTTGAAAATGCCCCCCACAAATCAAACTAGGTTGATGTTAGCCTATGACATCAAAGAAGGCAAGATGCAGATGAGCTTCTTCAAGCCCAAAGTACAACAGCCTCAATCAATTGCAGATTACCTCAAAACTGATTTTGAGGTCATGGCCAAGGACATCCACCCCTTAGATCAAATTGAGTTACACAAGCAGACAGGGGATATGGTATATTCAACGTTGACTGGTAAAGGAATGATGGTCCAAAGATTAGAAAATTATTTGAATAATACAACTGCTTAATTACAGCTGGAAAGAGCCTCCTCACAGGCTAAAGATAATAGAATTAAATCTTTGGAGGAGTTGGTTATTGGACTGGGTCATAACCCAAAGGATGTCAGGGAAGTAGAGGCCTTGATAAAGAAGAAAGATGAAGACATGGTTGCTTTGAGAAAGCAGTTAAAATTGCCACCATCAAGACATCCACAAACTGTAGAAGTTGTTCAAAAGAAGTCTGAAGAAGAGCTTATGGACTTAGTACTTAAGCTAAATGAACAGCTGAAGGAAACTGAATAGGAATTGGAAAAATCATTGAAAAGCAGGCAGAGAGAGTTGACCTCTCAGCCTCTAAATGTGATACCAGTCGTGTCCACAGCAGTCCCTTCAACACTTGGAATAGCTCTGGCACCCAATGTACCCTTGGTTACAGCAAAAATAATTACAGGTACCAGCACAGGCACAACACCAACAAGAACTTCAGGCTTGAGTACATAAAAGTTAGTCAAATCAGTGGAGGAAATGAAACTACAAGTTTCTGAACTCTAGAAGGTAAAGGAAAAATTTGTCACTTTAGAGCAGAAATATGATGTTTCGAAAATCAATTTTGCTGAAGAAATCAGGAAGAATAAAGGTTTAGCACAGCAGGTGAAAGCACTAGAGAAGGACCTCACCTTTGAGAAGCCCTTAACAGATATTAGGAAAATTCTTTGGACCAACATCACTCAGTCAATAAATGATGTTTGGCCATCCATACAAATAATTTTTGAACAGATTGATTTAGTGCAACTTGCTCTCCAAGAGATTCAGAGAACTAAGGAAGAATTAGGAAGGAAGCCTGAGGAAGCCATCAGACTAATAAATTTTTTGAATAGCAAAAACAGGTACCAGCTAGAAGAGCTGAATATTGAAGATAGAACAACAACTATCCTAGAAATAAAAAAGGTATTGACTAAAAGAGGTCTAATGTAGAACCTAGAAAGGAAATGCCAAAACATGCAAGAAGAAATTAATGATTTTATGGAGAAGTTTGGTATCTTGCAGAGCAAAGGACTTCCCAGTCCTTTAGTAATTAATGATAAATTGATGAGGCATGAAGACTATGTGGACAAATTGGCTCAGTATGCAAACAATCAAGCTAGTTCATCAGCTGGTGCATCTGCACCAAAAGCACTACCTACAGGCAAAGTTTTCTATGACAGTCTAGAGAACCTGTTCTATGTTGAGCATGAGATAAAACATTTGTTTCCAATTTAGCCTAATTTTGTCAAATACATTGAGGCTGATGAAATCTTCAAAAAGCTCAAAAGGACTAGAATACCGAAGGATGATTGATGGGCTGATATGATAGAAATTTTGTAATTTACCTTAGTGGAAAGTAAATTTTTCAGTATTTACCATGGTCAATTTTGGTAAAAGAGGATGAATAGGGATCAAACAGGTAAAGAGTATCAGAACAGGTCAAAGAGTATCAGTAAGAAGATGAAAAGAAGAACAACCAACACATAATTACAAAGAAGACATCAATATGCTCGATCATAGGGCCTGCCTCCAGATCATTCACCAAAACAGGGAAAACAAGCCATTAGTTCACTTTATCTTCTATCTTCGAGTCCATCTATCTCTACTTTCATGTAACATATAGTTAGCTTTCCTAGATTATATCTCTTTTTGTTATGAGATATTTTATTGTAAAATTTTGTATAGATGCTCCCTCATTCGGAGTATTGAGGGTGGATTCTTTGACATTTTTGTAAAGTAAGTTATTTTTAAAAAGAAGTACTATTGGAACAACTCTTGTATGGCTAGCTAGATGCATTGAATAAAGTAAAGGACTTTCACAAGTATTCTCGTGCAAAACAATTGTCAATAAGTATTCTATATCTCTTGTTTAGTATTGTTTTTCCTTTGTTTATTAATAATCATATTTGTTTCCATAAATCTGAATGATAAATGAAATAATGATATCTCAGAAAGTGCTTCAGTGCAATTTGTTTTAAAAGGTTTATCTTTCTTAATGTTTTCTTCAAACTATTATAGACAAGAAATTCTTAGTTGCTTCTTGTTTCTTAGTTTTTCATTGTGATCACTTAGTAAAGAATTCTTAATTTCTCTTCATTAGTGATCAACCACTTTCCCTCCCCTCGAAACATGTTGAAGGATTCTTAACTGCCCTTCATCCCTTTTGAGACCATTCCACCCTTTAAAGTTCCCATTTGCCTCTTGTTTTACTATCTTTCCCTTTGAAGCCCTCCTTTGTTGAATCAACCAATCTTGTTAAGCCATCTTTAGTTGACTCCATAGCCCAATGTCTTGAAATACTTTGTCTTACCCATCTGTTCCTGAATTCCACCACCAATCAAAATCAAAACCCCCAAGCTTTCATACCTAGCCTAATATCCCACCAAACAAAGCTAAATCATAAAGAGAGAGCCCTCTTTGAGTACAGATTGGCTAGATTCTGTACTTAAAAGTTGGTTTGTGGTTACCTCAAACCCCTTTCCTCTTTCTGACAACTTCTAGGAAAATCTTAGTGATAACAACCCCAAAAAGCTCAAATACATGTGATCTATCCTTTATAGGCTGCTATTCCATCACAAACTTTTCCCTCAGTATCTGACACTTCAAAGCTATGCTTACCCAGCCTCTACAAGGTAACTTACATTCTGAACTTCTTGGACAAGGTACTCCTCAAGTTTCGATAGGTCAGATTATTCATAGTATGGTGAAATCCAAATCAAACCCACCTTACCATTGGGCAATGCAAGCCCCCATCGGGCAACAATACGGACTATATCAAGGTATTCCTCAAGCGCCTTTTAAAAGCTAGCAAACCCAAACCCAACCATTCCAGCAACTTTATCATCATCCTAGGGCTAGACAACAAGGTCACTTGTATATTGGTTATCAGAATCCTCCTTATCTTGGTACCCAAGTTGATTATTATCAAAACCCTCCTTATCTAGGGATGCAAGTGCCGATTTCTCAAGCTATTCCTTCACTTCGAGTCCATCCTCTTCCAGACTTTAATCAAAAGTTTCCTTTTGTGGCTACTCTCAAATTTCTAGACTTAACTCAACTCACTAATGACCCCATTGCTCATTCGCCATGGTGGCAGATTATTCCCACTAAATTTCCTTATGATATCCCAAAATTCAATGGGAATCCAAGAGAATATCCATTGACGCATGTCATGACATATCATCTATGGTTTTCTTCGAACTCCCTTAACGATGATTCCATTCAACTTTGTCTTTTCCAATGAATGCTTACAAGTACTGTAGGTAAATGGTATATTGAATTACCTAGAGCTTCATTTCATGATTTCAACACTTTAACCACCACCTTCCTCACACATTTCTAGTTTCCCATCAAATACGAAACTGGAACGAAACTCTTGACTAACTTCAAACAATCATATTCCACTCACATCTTAGATCACATTCATGAGTGGAGACTCCACCGTCGATTGGTCAAAGCTTATGTTCCCAATAAATTGTTAGTGAAATTCTTTATCAAATCTCTATTAGCCCGTATAACAAAAGATGTGGCTAAAGGTGGACTTGGGACCGATGAGCAAGTTATTTCTTGTGCGCAAGATTTGGACCTTGTTTATATCCAATTGGGCATGATCTATGATAATATACCAAACACTCTGAGACCATCGAATATTGTTCCTCTTCCACCTGGTAAAGAATCTCATTCTGTTGATGCCGTGTTTGGTTCTGCCAGTTCGTAGTCGAGGAGTAAACCATCTGGTATTTCTCTTACCACAACTGCTCAAAACCCTCAATCCCATCCTCCTGCAGCTTCTGCTTATGAGATAAATTTCATTTCATCTGATAAAGGAAAGTCTCAATAGAAACTTGGAAGCAAGAAGAAAGGAAAAGGTAAGAAAAATAAAGATCCCTCATCGCAGGATAAACAAACAAATCAGTACTCCGATGAGAAATGAAAGCCTCGATACCCATACTTTATTGCAACAAGGATCACTATACATGTGATTTTCCACACCACGCTGAAGTAAATTAGTTTCTAAAATATTCTACTTCTTCCGCAGTGTTGACCGACTTGTTTCCCAATCAGGAGAAACATATGGTTTCTCGGGACCCTTCTTCCTCTAACATGGTTTTGATGCTTTCCTCCTCAAAGCTCAAATTCGTTGTTATGGTGGCCACTCAGAATAAGGACTATGGTAATTCAAATCCACCAAATGGTCAGCCTACTGATCAACCTGCTAGTTCGACATCACCTTCATCTGATCCTACTCCACCTTCGATTCCTTCAGAATTGACTATCAAGCCTATGAAGGGCGTTGTTCATAAGTATGGTTTTAACCCTCATTCAAGGTATTCCCAAAATTATAACGTATTTGATGACTTGGCTTAGTCTCCACCATCTATGTAAACTATTGAAGTGTTGTAGAACTACCCTGCCCAAAAAAAGGCCTTGTTATCATCTATCAGATTTGTGGATCCATCAGATTCCAACCTAGTGGTTTTCTCTCATGAAAATTATAGCCCTTCACTTCCAGCTTAGCCAAATTTTATAATCTAGGTCATCGTTCATGGTAAGAAAACTCATCACTCTATTTTGGACGAGGGAGCCTCAACCTATATTATGTCCATGTCTTGCTGGAAGGCGATTGGTTCACCTCAACTAAGTCAATCAACCACCACGCTGAATGCCTTCGATGAAAGAATGGACAAACCTTGTGGGATTCTCAATTCCCTCCGAGTAAAACTCGAGGGAAAAACCATTTCCATAGAAGTCGAAGTTATTGATGGACCTCTTGATTATGATATTCTACTAGGACACACATGGTTTTACGCTATGGATTCTGTCTTTTTGACTTACTTCATATGATTGCCTTTCCTCATAAAGGCGAGATTGTAGCAATAAATCAACTCACCTTTTTCGCCTCTAATTCTCATGTTACTGGAAGTGTCCCTCTTGTAGGGGAAAATATACAGTCCTATCAACATGTCAGAGTTATATTGTTGAAGGATTATTCACTTATGGTAACCTTTTAACTCCCTCCTCCTATCCTTCCAAACCGCTTATCTTCAGTTACTTATATCAGATTGATATCATCTTCTACTATCCTAGAGAATCCCTGGATTGTACCCGATGTGATATGTTTTTGTATGATTAGTTTTGCTATGCTAATAAAAATTACAGATTTATAAACATGTGCTTGCTTCTTGCTTTTTGTGCTGAGGTTTCCTTAGTTGTTGGTGCTTATAAATAGGTAAATTTCCTTAAGTTAAACAAGACATTCGTGAGAAAAATAACTTCAAAATCAATAATGAACAACAAAAATGTACAGTGCAGCAAACCATCAAAGAGACACATTAACACAATGTTTTGATGAAGGAGTTAACCCCTCCTAGGCTACATCTCCTTGGTCTAGCTTCCATGGCTTGGGCCTCTCTATTATCTCAATGTGGCACAAATTTTGTTTACAAAGCTCTAAGGCTCCTAATAACTACACCAATGTGTTTAGAAGGTCCAAATTAGGCAAGAACACTTCTTTTTCATCTCAATTTGGTCAAAAATTGCTCAAGTTATACTGCATTCAATTTTTTCCTAGGAATCCCTGCTAAATCTGGAGAGACTCCACTTAAGTTTTCCAAAACTGGCAGTTTCTGCCGTATTTGGTGGTCACCAAGTCCGCCGCCAATTTAATCAATGGTTTAATTAAATGCTAAACATAATTAATTAAATTAAGCGCTATTATCATGCTAAGCGCCTATCTGCTGGCCCTTGGCCGCGTATTTGAGGTTGCATGGGGTGGGGGCTGGCCCTATTGGCACGTTAGTCTTCAACGTATCCACTGGTGGTCTGACAGAAATACATGGAATTCGGGTGGGGGAGGTTACAGGTTCAAACCCGCCTCTGCCCAACCTATAAATTTTTACCATATGAAATTCAGACTTTAGACTTTACATATACCATACCACAATACATTTAAATGCCGATTTATGTGGATTTGGTGATATAGTTTGGAATAATTATATATATATATATATATACATACATATACATATACATATATATATACATACATACATATATATATATATATATATATATATATATACATATACATATACATATACATATATATATACATATATATATACATATACATATATATACATATATATATATATACATATACATATACATATACATATACATATACATATACATATATATATACATATATATATACATATATATACATATATATATATATACATATATATACATATATATATATATATGTATATATATACATATATACATGTATATATATATGCATATATATATATATATGTATATATATACATATATATATGTATATATATATATATATAGTTAAAAAACTATATAATATAAAATAAAATTATATATATAATATAATATATATAATAATATTTAAATAATTAAAAAAAATTCAAATTCCACCTGAGAGCCAATTAGGAAATTTCACCTTCACACAATCACACTATCGAATTCGGAGGTGACACTTGTCACAACCCCATTGGATGAAAACTGAAGAAGATTCCCCTTGCTGACTGGACTGCTGACTAGACTGGCATGTCATCATTCTGTTCCATTTTTCATTTTTTTAGCTATTTAGGAAAAAGAACAGCAAGCCTTTTCTCCTTCATTCGGACTCTGTTTTCGATGAAACAAATTGCGTTGTGATCATCTTGATGAGATGGACACATTAATATAGTTTTCGAGCCAATATGAGAACTTTTATTTTTGAGCTAAATACTGAGTACCTGTTCATTCCTCCCCACTAGAAGCCTTTTGGACCCCAAAATATACCATCAACTATTTAGCAAGTGAGGGTACAACTCCCTCACCTTTTCAATCTGCAACCATTTGGCTTGAGAAGGCTTTTTTCCCTTGAGTCCCACTCTAAGGTATTCGACATCCCCTCTCTTTGATGCTCTAGTTCTTTTGTTAAGTATAAGATCTTATTGAAGCTCATCTAGACATTATGGCAAGAAATCATCTATTGATGGAAGCTGGACATGCTCTCCTTGATCATCAATCAAAGGAGGCTCAAACAATCTCAAACTCTCAACATTAACAACATAGTATATTTGCATGTAAGGAGGAAAATCAAGCTTGAATGCATTATTACCAATCTTTTCTAGAATTTTAAAAGGACCATAATGGATTGGTTTTAGCTTTTTACCTTCCCCTTGAAGTCTCTCTTTTCTAATATATAACCAAACTTCATTGCCAACTTAAAATTTGTGATCAATCCAGTGTTTGTCATGCCTTGCCTTGTAGCTACGTTGACTTTTCTCAAGCTGTTCTTGCACTGTATGATGTATCAATTGAATTTTCTCTATGAACTTCCTTACCTTATCGATGTCACTATCACCTTCGATAGCAACATCTTTATCAAAGATGAAGTCCAATGGTGATCTTGGCAAGTATCCATAGCATGCCTCAAATGGCGACGTGTTTGTGGAGGAATGCTTTGCCCTGTTGTATGCACGCTGTATGTAATGTAACTGTTCATCCCAAAACTTGGGATGTTTGCTGCAATATCCTCTAAGAAGATGAATAACTATTCTATTGACCACCTCGGGTTTTCAATCTGTTTGTAGATGAAAGGCTGTACTCTTCTTCAACTTTGTGTCCATCATGTCCCATAAACTTGACCAAAATTTCCCAACAAATCGAGAATCTCGATCACTTACAATAGAAGTAGGAAGACCAAAATAAACCCAGATGTTTTGAAAGAAAAGATGAGTTGTTTTTTCTGCTGTAATTTTATTTTTACATGGTGTTAGTATGCACATCTTGCTGAACCTGTCTACAACTACATACAAGTAATCATGACCTTTCCTTGAAAATGGAAGACCTCCTACAAAATCCATTGAGATATTCTCCCATGGACGTGAAGGTACTGAAAGTGGAGTGTATAAACCAAGTTTCCTATTGCTAGGCTTACTTATAGCACATAAATAACATCCTCTTATGAAACAAGAAACATTATCCAACATGCGTGGCCAATAACAATACCTTTGAAGATTCACTACTGTCTTGCCTACACCAAAGTGTCCAAAAATCAATGAAGTGCACACCTCTCTTATGATATTGTTTCTTTCTCCCTATGGAATACACATCTTTCTCAAGTGATACAACAAACTGTTATGTACATGATAATCCAACTCTTTTATTTCGTTTCCTTGACTCAAGCTTGCATATACTTCTTCAAAGTCACTATCATTTTCATATTGTTCTATGTAAATTTCATGCAAAACATAATTATGCTTGAGTATAACATATGAATTTACAATAGGCCTTGAAAGCATATCAACTACCTTATTGTAGATTCCCTTTTTATACTTGATAACCAAATGAAATTGTTGTAGAAAACCCATCCATCTGAAATGGTGTGACTGCTGCAAATTTGACTGTGACTGTAAATACTGTAATGGTTGATGGTCGGTATGGATGATGGTTTCCTTCCCCATCAAATAGTGCTTCCATTTCTTAACACTTTGTACCAATGCATAAAGTTCTTTGTCATATGTGGGATAGTTAGTTACAAGTCCATTAAAAATTTCAGAATGAAATGAAATGGGCTTACCATGCTGTAATAGAACTACTCCCATGGCATAATCACTTGCATCTGTTTGAATCTCGAATGGTTGTCTAAGATACAGAAGTGCTAATACCAGTGTTGAACTTATCTTTTGCTTCAAAGCATCAAATTATTTCTGCTTTACATCTCCCCAGTGGAAGACTTTCTTGACACTTGTCAATGCATGTAATGGAGCTGCAATAGAAGAAAAATTAGCAATAAACTTTCTCCAATGTTGTGTTGCCCCCCAAAATCTTCTTACCTCTATAAATGTATTGGGCTTGGGTGATTTCATAATGACCTCAACCTTAGAGGGGTCTATCTTTAGTTCACCTCCTCCAACAATGTGTCCCAAATACACCAAAGAAGTCTTACCAAATTCACATTTTGACATCTTTAAAAACAATTGTTCTTTTATCAAGAGATCAAGTACTTTGTTTACATGCATGACATGTTCATCTCTAGGACTTTTGCTGAATTAGTTACATGTGGCTAAAGGATAGAAACCTAATGGGGTCTCCTAATATATACTCGACGGTATGGGGAGCAAAAGTCTGTGTTAGCACTGTCTAATGTAGAACCGTTCGATGAGAGCATCCCTATATACTTATCATACTGAAGTGCCTCCTATATACCCAAAAGTACTGGATAACCTTCTATATACTTCCATATGAGGATGGGATTTCACCCCCGCGATACACTACAGGAAGTTAACGACAACTGCTATGTTTAAAGACGTCAGAACACGTCTCTAGTCTAGACCTCTAGATATTTGCGTTAGATGACAAATGCTCCTTAGGTTAATTGAGGTAAATTTTAAATTTATCTTGGATTAAGTTTCAATTTTATGGCTCAACAATATCACCTGTATTCCTATAATACAACTAAATGATAAAAATGAAATATTTTCATTCGATGAAGGCTAAACTAATGAAGGAAGAGAGAAAACCAAATAATGCATTAAACAAGAAAAACACATCAAAACACAATTATGTCCAATGAAAAATGTAAAAATGAATTGTAATCTTTCATTTCACTAACAAATGCAATGCCAAGATGCAATCCTATACGAAATGAAAATCACTTTCCTTTCACTAAGATGCACTAATGAATTTCTTTCACTTTGATTCAATCAATGCAAACTAATCCAATGAGCAAAGGAAAAAATTCAATCTAAATCAATGAAAATGAATATTCCTTTCACTTTATGGTTTCAAATGCAAAACATGTCTCAAAAACACTTAAATGACAAAATCTTTCACTTTTTCTTTTCGAAACGTAAGAATGAAAACAAGTACTCTCTTTCGGTCCAACCAAAGCAAACAATTTTTAATCTATGCTTGAAAATGGAACTAAAGCAATCTTCAAAGCATCAATATGACTCGACACTAATGAAAACAACTTCAGATCAATGAACCAAAAGAAACTTGAATAATATGTCATGATTGCAAGAAGAATTTTGAATGGAAGAAATTAATCTCAAGAAAATCGACCAAACAATGAGTGGAGGGTGACCTAGAAGCCCTAGAAACCCTAGAAAGCAATGAATCCTCAAACACACATTAACAAAGTCAAGAGACAATTGCAGTAATTCAACCATAACAACCAAGACAAATACTCTCTAGACACACTGGAAAATCATTGACAGAGGCCAAAAACACTAAAAGCAAGAAGAAACCATAATTTTTCTTCTATCCTCTGGGATCATCACACCTGATATAGGCAAAAGGGTGATGCAAGGTTAATCAATGCGACTGTAATTAAAAAAGAAGACATGACAACGCGACTGTTGAAGCAGAACATGTGAAGGGCGAGAAAAAATAGGGAAAAATAAAAAATATTCAAGACCTGAACAAATTGAATGTCCTCAAGCAATAACCAGTGAATGTAAATAGCTACAGTGAAGCAAACAAGCCAAGAAATTGAGGGTTTGTCAAACTCATCAGAGAATATGATTGAAGGAATGGATGGAAAGGGTCATAGCTTCCTCAGTGGAGTCACAATTTTGTTGTCTAGGCAAATCCTCTCTACAGAGATAGACAATCCCTCTAGCCGAATGAGTGGGACTAGAACCCTATGTGACAATCTACAAGACACTTTCCTAAATTAAAATGAAAATAAGAGAAGAGGAAGATGGCTTACCTTATTCTGGTGCTATAACGTCCTCCTTTGTTGAAGACCTCAAATCACTTGTGCCTCAGGATCAGTCCTACTTCTCATAACATTTGAATTCCTGAACAAGAGATCAAAGACACAATAAAGAATACAAATATAAATAACATAATCGAAAGTAATCCACTTAACAAATCAAGGAGAATTAAGATAAATGATGCATTAACACACACATTTATGGAAATTGAACTAGCATTTGTATATATTAATAGAATAAAGGAGGAAGCATACAACCAAGCCTTGATGTCAATAAGATCTCCTTGAGTGAATTTCCAAGTCCAAGCTCAAGCTCTCTAAGCACTCCTCATCCAAGCCAAATGAGTAGCATGTAGGCACTATCCCAGCGTAAGGGTGCAAATAGCCACAGACCAACAATTTGGGAATGGGAAAAGATGAATATATAGGTAGGGAAAGGAAGTTAGGATCTCTCCAAATATAGGAGAAGGCCCTCATCTCAAGGAGGTAGCTCATAGGGATAAGACTAAAGGGCCAAGTTGAGAGAACTCGATGTCATCCACGCCGAACAACCTCCAACTCATCATTCTGGAAGCTTTTTGTCCTCTTTGGGAAAAATTTCGTTTAGGGATCATCGTGGGTATCCAAGCCAAAAGAGCATTGGTAGCACGAGGCTAGTAAGTGCAGCTAGTGACCATCATGGGTTGCCAATGTCAGGGGAGCGATGATTGTCAAATTAGGGTTTTAGAGCTCTTTTCTTCAGGGGAAGCTCAAGGCATTTTTCCATCAGTGTTTTAGGGAGGAACTGAGTTATACATCGGGATGAGTACACTGCATTATTGCCAAGTTTCAGGAACTTCGGGTTATGTCACAGGGAAGTGCGGGAAGTGTGACAAAATACTGTGTAACAGTGCTAATCATAGTAGTTAGAACATATCCTCCGCAACATGGGCTATCTTTGCTCCAAATGGCGAGCTAGTGAGTAAGCAGGAGATTTTCATTAGTCGCTCTACTAACAACATCGTTGAGTATAGAATAATATTTGAGCTACTATCTGATGCTATTTTACATGGTATCCTCTATTTAGTCATTAGGCTTGACTCATGACTCATAGTACTACAACTTGTTAATGTTTATTCGATGAGAAATCCCACCATCCTTTGCATGGTTTGAGAGTATGCCTTTTGGAAAGACATTTCGATTTCATATGATATGAACATATTTCTAGAAATCTAAACACATTAGCAAATGCCCTAGATAATTACGTTTTAGATAGACATTTGCAACGAATGTAAATAAGTTTCAATTCACATCACATCATATTGAAAGCACGATGGAAACTAGGTGTTATAGACATTTTTGGGCACTGCAACCCCAATCATAAAATGTCCATAAACCAAGGGTTCCTAAGTCCCTAAAAGTGTTGTTCGAACCCCTAAATGAACAAGGTCAACTAATTACAGCATCTCCCAGAATTTCTCCATGAAAAACTACTCAGAACTGGACCATTTCACCTGCTCCATGGTCAAAGTGCGTTGCATCCCACCTGCCTACACACAGTAGGCACGATGCATGTTGAAAAGCCCTTCTATGGAGTGCGATGGGCAAGAGTGGACAAATGGCAGGGTCAATCCGCAAGGTGGAGGGGCATGGAATCTTCCAGAAACTTCTCCTATGACACTTGCCTCTCTGCGTTCGCCCAGGGATGAGTAAGAGATCATCAGTCTCCAAATGGAATCAAGAACTATTAGAGAGAGGACACTAATCAAATCTCAAAAGCTGACTCACCCCCCTTGCAAACATCTATATATGGATCCCTCATCCCAGAGATCAAGAGGCTGGAATTTTGTATCTTATAAGGAAGTGCTGTTGGTTTCTTGGTGCAATATCATAGTGTTGGGTGATCTAAGCTTTTCATGAGGTGAAGAAGGGCTTTCTTGCTGAGAGGATGATGCTGGGTCAGAACAATTGGTTGTAATCCTCTTTGCTCTTTCTTGATTATCAATAAAGCTATTTAAGTTTTCCTCCACATTCTTGTATGATTGATGATTTATGCATTTGTGTGGTCAATATATATCTGGTCCTATATTGTTTATGATAATAGATCTATGTTCTTGGATAGTGTTATGCTACTTTGATTCTACAAGTGCTCTGTGAAGCTGGGTAGACAAGGAAGTGAGTGGCAAATACCTATGAGAAGGGAGAGGAATTGAGCAAGGAACCAAGCGCAAGACAGAGGTTGGTATCCTTATTCCCCTCTTATCTATTTCTCATAAAGGAAAACGAAAGTAGTTTGTTTGTTTGTTTCTAAGGTAGCTACCAGCCTTAGTGGGACTAGTAGCTCTGCATAGACACTAGTTTTCCCGATAAAAAAATGGCAACTCTGCTGGGGAGAGAATAGATTGTTTGTTTATCTACATTTGTTTACTTTATAAACTTACAGACGGAGCCTGAAGTCAAGCCAGCTAGCCTTCGAACTGCATTTGCTATGCAAGTGCAAAGTAGATCAATGCTACTTCAGTCTATCTCTGGGTTTTGTTTACGAATTAAATGATTGATTTACAAGCTCTCTAATTTCCCTTGTGGTCGCTCTAGTAACCTCCTTAGATCTACCCATGTGATTGATTTACTGATTACCACTTGCCCGGCCTAAATCCCTGAACTGAGCTGCAAACTGTGACCCGGAACCCAGCTAAAGTCTCGTCCCTGGTCCATCGCACTGTGTCTTCTTTGAAACCTGAATGCATCGCACTTCATGAGTGTAGTATGTGCGTTGCATTTCAGTTTCCCTGTGCTACAGGTGCGCTGAACAGACCTCTTCTTCTCTTAGATTTTGGCTTCTGTGTTCATTCTTTTCAGATCTATTCAGGAGTTTTGCTGCCTGTAGTCAGTACACTTCTGTTGAAACCCCCTTCCTTGTCGTTATTCTGCCTCCATTTTGCAAAGGATTGTAAATGTTTTTATGTTTTTTGAGTCATTTTCAGTTCTCCTTTACAAAGAAGTAGCGTAATTGAATTGTCGTTTCTTGATTTGAAAGTGTCGCAAGTGTCCTTTTCAGTCATGGGAGAGAATCTGATTGTTCTTGATAGTTGATTACACTGTAACTCTTGTAATTGATTTGAATTAGTAGTTTTTCAAGTGTCGAAAGCAAGTTTTCAATTCCGAATATCAAAGTGTCGTTATTGTCCTCATTTTGTTTTAAAAAGAAGCTTGTTAGTAATTGTCGCTTTGAAAAATAATTCAGATTTGCGCTTAGCTTTCTTTTTATCATTCACACATTAAGAAGGCTGAAAACAAATACATGCATGTGCATTTGCATTTATACTGTTTGTTGGTTTGATTTAGGACAAGTGCATATAGTGTGTGCTCTTTGCTCTTTGTTGAAAGAACGCCATCTCTCTTTCCTTAGTAGCTAGGATTTTCATTGCAAAAAGAAGATTAAACGACTGTTTATCATCTTAGATTGCATTTTAGGAATTGCACATCTACATCACGCGGTGAACCTGAAAGGAAAATTTCTTAAGCAAGATCAACTATAAAATAAATTTAATGAATCTAAAAACGCTTTGGAACCTAACGCACAACATCTAGAAGTCTAGGCTAGAGACGTATTCCGGCGTCGTAAAGCCTGGTAACTATTGTTTTCACTATTGGTTGGGTGATTCCTCGAATTTGAGACGACAAGTGCCAGTACGGACTTGTGCTCCCACGTACAATCGAGTATATATTGGGAGACCACAATAGGCTTTATCCTTTATCCATAGGGAGCTGTGTCTGCCGCCTTATCGATCGCAATGCACTGAACACATCATTCGGGAAGATTGACTGCCGTACCGTAAAAAGTATTCTGCAGTTTTGCGATTGGTTTGGTAATCCCTCTGTCTAGATTTCCAGAGTAGTCTCTTTCGTTCCTTTTCAGACTCCTTAAAGGAAAAGGTCCATCTGAGCACTTGTGACTTCAAGCTCATTAAAAATCGAAGGCGACTAGAGTCATCTTTTGTTTTTTCTTGACTCTTAAAAATTGAAAAAACAAGTTGTGTCAAAGCGTCTAAAATTCATCTAATTCGGAAACATAATTCCCCTTGATTTTTAGTTGATCGAGTAATCCGTAATCGTGGAAGAAAGTCAATTGAAACCCCGTCGTCCGTGGAGGCTTACGAGTCAACCGTCTTTGTCTCTAGAGTCGAAACTGTTACGGACAAAGCGAACTCGTTTAACCGGTTCCAAATCCCTTGGTAAAGTTAGAACAAGTGTTCCAACACCATCAGAGACTTCGGTTACTACAAACATTTCTGGTATCCCTGCCTTAACAGAAGAAGTTCAGCAGCCACCAAAGGACAGTAGAACTGATCCTAGTGTGAAGGTAAACACTTGTATTACTGAACCAGCTCCATCTACAGCTGATTCGGAAGGTGTTATTCCCCAAGCATCTGTCGTTGCAGATTCTATACCTTCTTCGACACCAAAAATATTTTACGGACCAGACAGTCTACCTCTTCCACCTAGTCTGATTGCTATAGAAGAGATTGTGGAAGATCCTCCATCTAGTACGCCATCACGATTTGGAGTCGGGATCACTCTATATCCTTCTTCATCAGAAATTAGTCTACCGTCATCGGAAGCTCCTGTAGAATCGCTAGGCAATCTTTTGGATATAATACGACATCTAGGACTGTGTCATCTGACACAATGACAACAGAACTTCCTGCTGTCACTCCAACGATGTTCGCCAGCATACCATCTATCCCAACTAGCTCTCAATCGCTAGATAGGGCCCACTCAGGGGATATTTCAACAGTATGGTCCGTTCCTGTTTGTTCATCCGGAATAGTATTCGGGAACTCTTATGTTGAGTCTCAGCAAATTGATCCTTCAGGGTGTCAATTTGGGCAGTCTAGTCCTCAAGAGCAAACAATTCCTTTAAGTACCGGATTACCGCCATATGGGGGGCAGTATACCCTTTCATTGTCTCCTCCGGGAGGACAACCATATGAGAGTTCACAACAAAATTCAGGTTATGCTGGAATTACATCTAGCGGTTGGGTGCCAATACTGCCTCAACAACCAAGAGTTGTATATTCGATGCAACAATGTTTACCTATGTCAAATATACCAACTACACTGGCTATTGTGACGGTGTCGCAAGTACAAGCGTTACCTGTTGTATGCCAACCTAAGGTTTCTCAAGTTGTAATGCAACAGCCTCTTGTCCCTGTGACTAAACCACAATCACCAACTAGTGGAATGACACAGGCCCAAACGGGTACAATTACCCCTCATCTTGGTCAAACAATCAGTATTAGGCAATAGCACATGGCTTCACAACCATGGCTAGTGCAATACCAACAACCACAATTCCAAGAAGTATACCAAGGATCTGAGCAACAAATCTTTGCAAATAGTGGGCAGCCGTATATTCAAAATGGTCAAAATCAACCATTCTACAATGGTTATGCCCATCAACCTTACCAAAGTTACCAGCATCAAATGCATTATGCTGGTATGAAAAGACCAACTACTCAGGCAATTCCGTCATATCCTAGGTATGCTTCGCCAAACCTGAATCAATAGTTACCCTTTGTGGAACCTTTAGAGTTACCAGATCTAAATCGGCTAACAAACGATCCAATTTCTTACGCTCCTTGGTGGCCAACGATTCCGCATAAACTTCTGTCAGATATTCCTAAATTTAATGGAAATCCAGGTGAAGACCCGTCGAATCATGTGATGGCATTTCATCTATGGTGTTCATCAAACACCCTAAACGATGATTCGATTAGGTTTCGCCTTTTTCAGAGGACGTTAATCGGTCTGACAGCAAAATGGTATATCGAGTTACCCAGAGCTTCGTTTGACAAATTCAGTACCCTGGCCACAACCTTTTTAACCCATTTTCAGTTGCCAATAAGGTACGAAACGGGAATGGAACTTCTTACCAATTTCAAACAAACAACGGCCACTCACATATCCGATCATATTCATGAGTGGCGACGTCATCGTAGAATGGTAAAAATGTATGTTCCTGATCAACTTTTAGCTGAATGGTTTATTAAGTCATTATTACCTTCTATTACAGAAGATGTGGCAAAAGGAGGAGTCGTCACTGAAGAGCAAGTAATTGCTTGTGCACAATATTTAGACTTGATTTATACTCAGTCTGGCACGCTTTGCGATATAATCCCTGACGCTCCCAGACCGGAATTTTCTGTCCCTCCTCCTCCTAAATCGAACAATGACTCTCATGCCGGTGATGGTGTGATTGGTACGATAGACACGAAATCGACAAAGGCTACATCTAAAAAGGCCCATAAGATTTCTAGTCAAAATGCAAAAGAAGAACTTCTCGCCTCAGAAGTAAATGCCATCTCTACTGACAAAGGCAAAGAAACCAAGCAACCAGGAGGCAAGAAGAAAAACAAAGGCAAGAAGAAGAAACAGGAGGAATCATCACCTAAAAATTCTTCTGCAAACCCTCCTGGAGATAGGAAACCAAAAAATCCATGCTTAATATGTGATGAGGATCATTGGACAAAAAATTGTCCACATAAAGCTGAGCTTAAAAGATTCTTCAAGAATTCAAACACCTCGGCAGTATTGACTGATCCGTTTCCAAATCCAGGAACAAATCTGGTTGCTAGTGAAAATGCTTCCCCGTCCCAAGTGTTGATGTTGTCGGTTTCGAAACAACAAAATGATGCTTTGATATCGACAAGGAATAAAGATTACGGGAATCCACAGCTGTCAAACAACAAGGATAAAGATCAACCTAGTAGTTCGACAACAACTTCAACAGAAGTTGCACCGCCCATCATTCCAGAGCTAACAATAAAATTGCCAAAGGGAGTAGTACACAAGTCGACATTTAATCCTCGTGCTAGAGTAGCACAACATTATAATATAGTGGAAGATCTGGCCCAATCGCCATCCGCTATGTCGACACTTGAGGTACTGCAAAATCGTCCATCCCAAAAGCAAGCTTTATTATCAGCTATAGGTGGGATAGACCCAAAGGATTCTAATCTTGTGTCCTTTAATCATAAAGGATATGATCCTCAGTTACCAGCTCAACTAGCTTTCCTCATTCAAGTGAAAGCCCTCAACAAAACTGTTCATCGAACAATTATTGATGAGTGGGAATCCACATGTATTATGTCGATGAGTTGCTGGAAAACTTTAGGATCTCCAACCTTGTCGCGATCTTCGACAACATTAAAAGCATTTGACGGACGAACGTATACCCCATATGGTATTCTAAGTAACTTTCAAGTTGAACTAGGAGGGAAAACAGTAGAAATAGATGTCGAAGTAATCGACGGAAACCTCGATTACAACATCCTACTGGGAAGACCATGGATATATGCTATGGCCGCAGTTGTGTCGACCTACTTTAGGAAGATTGCATTTCCTTTTCAAGGAGGAATTACAATAGTCGACCAATAAACATTTCTCCCCATTCAGGTGCATGTGGGGGGCATCAATCTGGTTACGCTACGGCGCAAATTTTTTTACGAGCAGGATACTTCTGGCCAACAATGTTCAAAGATTGCATAACCACAGTCAGAAGTTTCCATGCATGTCAAATTTTCGATAGTAAAACCAGGAGACCACCCGCACCTCTGCAGCCAATAGTTGCTGTTGGGCCATTCGCCAAATGGGGCATTGATTTCATGACATGTAACCCCACCTCGACTGGGGGGCATGGGTATATCATAGTCGCGGTAGACTATTTTACCAAATGGGCCGAGGCGATGCCTACATTAGATAACACTGGTGAAACAACTTCCCTTTTATTTTTCAATGATGTAGTTGCCAGATTCGGCGTTCCACACGCTATAGTCTCGGATCATGGATCGCATTTTCGCAATCACATGATGGTTGAATTGGCTGCCAAATTAGGGTTGTCCCACGACAGCTCTACTCCATATTACCCGTAGGCCAACGGACAAGTTGAAGTCCACAAAAGGAGTTGGCACCTAATCCTGTACTCGGCCTTGTGGGCATACCGAACATTGGTAAGGAATGCAACCGGGTTTACACCCTTCCAAATGGTGTATGGCCTAGAAGCAATCTTACCAATTCAGTGTGAAATGTCGTCCCTCAAACTCGTAATCGGCCTTCTCCCCGGAACTTCAGAAGAGGAGGCTCTTGGAACTAATCCAATTGGATGAAACCCGTCGTGATGCTGCTTTGGCTAACGAAGCCCATAAGAAACGAGTCAAGGCGTAGTTCGACAAGAATGTCAAAGCCCGTGTCTTCTCAGAAGGTGACTTGGTCTTGCTTTACGACCAAGAATCCGATAAGTTGGGAGCAGGTAAATTCAAGTCTTTATGGATGGGCCCCTATATTGTTAAACATGTATTAGCAAAATGAGCCTATGAGTTAATGGATTATGACGGGATTCCGCTGGCACAACCCCGTAACGGGTTGTACCTTAAGCGTTACTGCGCATGATGCACTGTAGTAACCCATATGCTTTTGTTACATTTTTGTTTTCGCTAAGGGTAATCGTTTTGGTCAAGTAATCCACTTTTTACATTTGTTGCAGATGTCGAACCTATTGGAATCATTTGTTGGATATGTCGACGGAGCGAGTCGTAGTTCGCAGAACCTATCTTCTACGGCCTGGGCCATTTTTGATCCAAGCGACGAGTTAGTAAGTTTCAGAGGGGTATGTATTGGTCGGTCAAAAAATAACATCACTGAATATAGCGTGTTGATAGAATTTCTCTCTGATGCCATCACACATGGCATACGTTCACTTGTCGTCAGGCTAGACTCACAACTCGTCATACTAAAACTCACTGGTATCTACTCCGTCGGAAATCCAGCTATCTATTGCATGTTCCTAAGGGTAAAAATTTTGGAAAGGCAATTTGATTTTATTCAATATCAGCATATTTCCAGAAACTTAAATACATTAACGGACTCATTGGCAAATTATGTGTTAGATAGACATTTGCAACATTTATAAAAAGAAGCATTTCATCAATATTTGCATCCGGATCATGTAACTTAACCAAAATAAAACTCCAAAAATCAAATATATATATATATATATATATATATATATATATATATATAACTATTTATGGTTTACACATAATGTTCTGTAACCAAAACAAAATTGGTCAAATGACCCAAAACTCAAAACGCTAGGGGGCACCCTAGTCTAATGATGTTGGTGATAACAAGTCACCGCCTGTGCAATCATGTGTAAAAGCCTAGTCCATCGATTTGGCACGCCAGTAGTATGTCGCTGCAACCTCAGAGGAAGATCGTCAGTCCTCACATCTGGAATACCAAGAGTGAGGCCCTCAACCTGATCCTGTAATGCTGAAAGAGTCTCGGCCACATCAAGGTCGCGAAGGATAGCCCTTCCCACAGCCTCTCCTGCTGGAGCGGTAGCTGGCACTCTTAGGCATACTACTGGTCGAACTGGTCCAACATCTGCATGAGCACATGAGTTTTGATTAGTCTTGATAGAATAAAGGAAGAACATTATAAAGAGAAACAATGAATAGAGATATGGTCAAAAATTTTACCAATGGCACCCCACTGCTCGCTAGCTGGCAGTACCAAATCCGGGTCACCCCGAAAATCAATACTAGCATATGGATACTCGGAAAAAACCATCTCCTGATGATCGAAACACCCAAAGAAGGTATCAGAAAAGGAAACCTGAGACTGACCAGCATGTCTGGACATATGGTCGACCCATCTCTGCATCCGTGGCTTAGTCGGTGGAGGTAAACCAAGTGAAATATACTGCGGCTGCATCAGCAGGATCTTTTCCAAGGCAAAAGCAGTCAAAATAGAACCATACCCAAAGTTCTTCAATATTCCATTTTTCACCTTGGTCAATTGTTCTTTCATCACAAAGAGTACTGCATCACACCAGTTGAACACCTTTGGTTCGAGGCATTCTAAGGCATACTACATATAAGACCGGTTGGCTACATGAAGAGCCGCGGTGCCAGCCTTTCTAGAAAAAGTAAACAGAATGGTCCTCAAGGGCCTATCAGTGACATCTCGGATATTGATCTTTCCATCCTTACTCGACTGAGATCCCTCTCTGCAATACCTGCGAATGTAATCTCTCACAGATTCACCCCCGCGGGCCAAACCTGATAATGAGATAGGGGCACCTCGCCTCGATAAGCCGGTCAAAAAATAGATGTCCACGACAGTCAAGGGGATAGATTTGCCCCTAATCTGGAACACCTGGCTGGTAGGATCCCAGGTGTCGAGCAAATACTGCAACAAGTTGATTTGTTGCCTCATGCTAGAGATGCAAAAAAACTTGAACAGGCCACAGTTCCACAGTGCATTTACCGTAACCGGATCATGTAAAGTAAGCATGTCCTCTTCTTCATGCTCACATTCTCGCCATGTAACAGGCATTTTTCTCCAATGAATCTTTGAAAACAAACAAGAGAAGAGTTAGATCCTGATTTGGTGAAAAACAGGCAAAAATTTCCATGGAAAACTGTGCACAAATTTCCCTCCTTGCGCCCATCGCACCCCCAGCAGTGTTCTGGGTGCATTGCATGCTAACTGGCCAATGGTCAGGCCAACATGCAACACACCTTTTGATATAGAAACGGTGCGATGGAGCCAGGGAGAGTTTTTCAAACCCCAGAGGCTTAGAAAAACTAGAAAACGTGCTCATAATTCAAAAAGGAAAGAATGAAACTGAAGAGCACAGGTTTAGCTCCTACCTAGTCCAGACGGCGCCAAGAATCGTCCACAGAATCTCCTGGAATCAGCTAGTGAAAATCAAGGGGGAAAGCACCTCCAAAGCTCCAACAAACCAAAGTTCAAATGAAATGGTAAAATGAGAGGTAAAAAACCACTTTTAAATTACTTTTCACGTAATTCAAGTAAAATATTAGTGTTTTGACTCATTTTTCAAACATATATTGTTCATTTCTAACTAGTTTGATGAAGCAATTGAGTAGGCAGTACAACCTTTGAAGGAACAAAGTTATTAATGGTAAAATCAAGAAAATCAATGACCATTATATCGATCAGTTTTAACGCGGAATTCAAGCTCGTTAAAAAATAAACATAAGCAATGAGAAAATGTTCCCCTAGCATTTAAGCTCATTAGAAAATGAACCATTTCCAGTAAATAACCATCGTGAATGTATTATCATCAGCCGTTGAAGCCTTGGTCGTGTTCTCATCATCACCTCCACTCTGTATTGACCGATAATTCACCTCCACTTGATTGTTTACCGTTTTGAGGAACAACTGCAAAGAGTGATCCTGTTAGCCATCCTTGTGACACTGCCATGATTGGAAAATTCCAAACCTTACCTGGATTCAACTGCTACCCAAATCTATCACTCGTTCCTAAAAAATGAGTCTCCTTTAAGCTCTTTTCAACTGACTCGTAAAATATGAAAAGATTGCTGAGCCATTGGCATCTCCAGCTCGTTAAAGTGACCGGAAGTGCTATCCCTCCTTTATATTTTAATCTTTTTGGACCTAAGGAATTATTACACAAAAAGATCGAGTGCTTGTTTTGTTCAGCTCGTTAAAAGTACCGAAAATTCATCCCTTTTGTATTGTTTTATACTTTTTCGGGCTTGAGGGATTAGATGACGAAAAAGGATTTTTGGAGTTTCCTTTACGTCCCTTTTCAGACTCTCTAAAATTGAAAAGGACCGAGTTATCTTTGTCGTTAAACTCGTTAAAACCGAATAGCGACAAACTTGTCCATAACAGACAAGAACGAGTTTCACTATCGCTAGGCTCGTTAAAACATAGTGATGGGTTTGCCTGAAGGGAAAATTATAGAACAAGCATATGTTATCCTCCTCAAGCTTGACAAAAATAAAGAGGTACTGGTCAGCAATGACTGGGGAAAATTGGGAAGAAAACTTGAAGAAACTTTGTTGGTAGCAAGTCGCTCTTGAACATGACACTTTCACTCCGCATCCGAGTCGGGTTGGGTTGTTCCATTCACTGGTCACATCACCATGGTTCCGTCACACCATCCATATTTGGGGTTAATGCTACCAATCCATCATGTTAGTGTTGTGATATGTTCAAGAGAAGTCGCTCAGAGAATTCACCTGTGTCTCACCCACTGCAATACATTTACGCTCCATTCTTTCATGACCGCCACCTTGAACCTTATATCACTAGATCATTTTCACCTCCATTAAAATCATTTTCTCCATTCCGTGTCATTGATGTGGGATTCACTAAGGCCCTCCTATGACGGATCGCTTCTTGTCGACATTAGCTCATCATCCAAGAAGTCGATCTAGGAACAACCCTTTCAGTACTTTGAAGCTTGCATGCCTCAATGGCAAGTTTCTCACTTCCGACGATAGGTTTACATCAATGGCCTTCGACCGAAAGATTCTGCGTGGTGTTCGACGCCAAGTCCCTTATTCACACCACGTGAATTGTACTGTAGTACCTTGAGGGTCATCATCATTATCGGTGATTCCTCTCGTGCTTGTTAACAGCTTACATCATTGGCTGGTAATCAGGCGATGTATGTCCATGTTCGACTCCAGAACATCTCTCACATGGATTGACTTGTACTTTGAGTGAAGATCGAACGAGATTGAAGACCTCGGATCTAGTTTCATCCATCCGGACTGCGATATATATTCAGGAAAATAAAGACATCAAATGTACACCATTGCTGCACAGATAATCATCCAATCTAAGGGATGATGACTCTACCAGAATCATCAGTCTACACTCAAACGATTGTCTGTCTCATGTACATGAAAATGAATTTATAAAGCTGAGCATGGGAATGCCCGCCTTAGCTAGATCATGAAAATTTTATGAAGATAATGTATTGTATTGTATCTTATTACAGGTCGCCTTCCAGCTTGAAAAAACTTTGGATCCTCATGATAAAGCATTTCACCTGACATCAAAAGATTAACGACCTCATGCTTTAGGGGGCAACTGTTATAGACATTTTTGGGCACTGCAACCCCAATCATAAAATGTCCATAAACCAAGGGTTCCTAAGTCCCTAAAAGTGTTGTTCCAACCCCTAAATGAACAAGGTCAACTGATTACAACATCTCCCAGAAGTTCTCCATGAAAAACTACTCAGAATTGGTCAAAACTGGACCATTTCACCTGCTCCATGGTCAAAGTGCGTTGCATCCTGTTAGAAATTATATATTATGGAGCAATGGAACACATAAAATATTGCAGAAATATAAAAATAGAAAACGCATAAAACAAGAGAGACACAGATATATGTGGTTCACCTAGTTTGGGCTACGTCCACCCTGAACAGCCAGTCCTTCCTTTCTATTATCCAACAAAATGAAGAGACACAACCTACAGTAGATCTGCTGTAATATCCTCTGTTTTCTCTCACAGTCTCACCTCTCTATTTCCCGCTCACAGAATACACATCTATGACACAACCTCAAATACAATGGCCTCATACAAAGAGAGGGGTTGCCTTCTAGGGCAAAAAAAAAAAACCCTAAACTAAACATAAGTTCTACCGTCAGATCATCCGCCTAATGAACGGCCCAGATTGACTAGAAATTACTATACTTATACAAGGCAATTTTACAGCTGTTTTTAGCTTCGGGGGCGCTACCCCCGAAACCCCCCGCAAGGGGGGGGCTCCTAAAGGTCGCAGCCACCCCCCCTGTAGCGAATATTTTATAGGCGGCGTTGCCACCCCCATTTCGAACTGGGGTCCAATGTGGCGATACCTTTGAATATAGAAGATAATCAGGCTCCACACCCAACAATCTCCCACTTGGAGACTGATTGTAGCAACTCCACCGCTGCTCCATTTGCTAGACAATGACTCCTCTTTGGACCTGGCTGTTTCTCATCTTCATCGTCATCCTTGAAGAACAATTGAAACTAAGCATATTCTTAGTTTCTCCCTGGTTACAAATTTTGTTAGCATATCTGCAGGATTCTGGCTAGTGTGTATCTTTTCCAGCTTCAACTCTCCATCTTCCAACACTGATCATATGAAATGGTACTTGAGCTGTATGTGTTTAGTCTTGGAATGAAATGCTGAGTTCTTTGCAAGATGAATGGCACTTTGGATATCACTGTATAACGTGCCCATATCATGCTCCTTACCCAATTCACCCATAAACCTTTGTAACCAAATCATTTCTTTACTAGCCTCTATAGCAGCAACATACTCTGCTTTTGTTGTTGAAAGTGCAACAACACTTTGGATTTTTGAAACCTAACTGACAGCTATTCCTCCAACAGTAAATACATATCCTGTAGTGCTCCTCCTGTTATCTCTGTCACCTACCATATCTACATCAACATATCCTTGTAGGAAAATGTTTGAACCACCAAAGCATAATGCTTGATTTGTGGTACCTTTCAAATATCTGAGAATCTATTTCACTACCATCCAATGTTCCTTTCCTGGATTGTTCATGTACCTGCTTACAACTCCCATTGCATGTGCAATATCAGGCCTTGTGCAGACCATTGCATACATTAAGCTTCCAACTGCTGATGCATATGGAACTTTAGACATATAATCCATGTCTTCTTGGGCCTTTGGGCACATTTCCTTGCTAAGTTTGAAATGGCTAGCAAAAGGTGTACTAACTGGTTTTTCATTGTGCATGTTAAATCTTTTCAATACCTTTTGTATGTACTCATTCTGAGGCAATGTTAATTTACGATTTTTCCTGCCTCTAGTTATTCTCATACCAAGGATTTGTTTTCCAGCTCCCAAATCCTTCATTGCAAATGAATTTGCCAATTTTCTTTTGAGCACATTTATTTCCTGCATGTTAGATCTTGCAACAAGCATGTCATCTACATACAATAACAATATAATATAGCTACCATCATTTTGCTTTTTCAAATAAACACAATGATCAGAGTGACATCTAGTATAACCTTGTTCAGACATAAACTTGTCAAATTTTAGATACCACTGCCTTGGAGCCTGTTTTAAGCCATACAAGCTCTTCTTCAACCTGCACACTAGTTTCTCCTTCCCTTTCACCTCATATCCTTGTGGGTGCTGCATACATATCTCTTCCTCCAAATCCCCATGAGAAAGGCTGTCTTTACATCTAACTGCTCAAGATGCAAATCTTCAGCTGCTACAAGATTTAAAATAGTTCTGATTGAAGTCATTTTAACAACAGGAGAAAATATTTCATCAAAATCAATACCTTTCTTCTGTGCAAACCCCTTCACCACAAGTCTAGCTTTGTACCTCTGTTTTCCTCCATCTTCTTCCTTCAGCCTGTAAACCCATTTATTCTTCAATGTAGTTTTTCCTGCAGGCAACCTGACTAAATCCCAAGTCTGGTTATGCATTAAGGAGTCCATCTCTTCTTCCATGGCTACCTCCCACTTCTTCCTGCTTTCAACCTGCATTGCTTCTTCATAACATTCGGGTTCACCGGAATCAATCAACAATAAATAATATAATGAAGGAGAGTATCGTTCAGGGGGTCTACTTATCCTGGTAGATCTTATAACACCACTTTCAGGTGTTTGGGGTGCCTGTTGTTGTTGTGGTGGTTGCTGTTGTTGTGGGTGTTGATTATTATTATTTTCAGGCACCTTTACTTTTTCAGTGATTTCATCAAGAACTGCGTATTCCTTGTTTTCCATTTCCTGTTTCTTTTCCTGCAACTGATTCTTATACAAGACCTTTTCATTGAATATTACATCTCTGCTCCTAATGATTTTGTGATTTTCGTAATCATATAAGCGATAACCAAAATCATTAACACCATATCTAATAAAGGTATATTTCTTTGACTTTGCCTCAAGCTTTGTTCTATTTTCTTTATCAATATTGACAAAGGCCTCACAACCAAAAGGCTTTAAAATAGAGTAGTTTACCTTTTTACTTGTCCATGCTTCCTCTGGAACACCACCATCCAAGGAACTTGAAGGCCCTCTGTTTATTAGATAAACAACAGTATCTACAACATCTTCCCAAAACTGTAAAGGCAATCCTGCATGCAATCTCATGCACCTTGCACGCTCCATGATTGTTCTGTTCATCCTTTTTGACACACAATTTTCTTGTGGTGTTCTTGGAACTGTCTTCTCTCTGCGAATTCCATGCTCTGAACAGTACCTATCAAACTCTTTACTGCAATATTCACCTCCATTGTCTGATCTAAGACACTTCAATTTCTTTCCTGTCTCAATCTCAACCAAAGCTTTCCATTTCTTGAAAGTATCAAATACATCAGATTTATTCTTAATACAATAAATCCAAGTTTTTCTAGTTGTATCATCAATAAAAGTAACATAATAACGAGAGCCACCGAGAGATGATACCTGAGCAGGTCCCCATACATCTATATGCACAAGCTCTAATTTTTCATTCTTCTTTTCTTTCCCAACTCTGAGAAATCTGACTCTCTTCTGTTTTCCATAAATGCAATTCTCACAGAAATCCAAATCAACATTCTTCAAACTCGGCAACAAATTCCTTGAGTGAAGAATCTTCATCGCCTTTTCACTCATGTGTTCGAGCCTATGATGCCATAATGCTGCATCTGCTCCTTTGGAAGTTAAAGCATTAACAGAGTTAGAAATGCCATTGCATAAATACAATGTACCAACCTTTTCGCCTTTTTCTATTACTAGGGCTCCTTTGGTGACCTTCCAAGCTTTATCTGTGAAAGTTGTCACACAACCTTCACCGCCTAATTGCCCTGTTGAAATCAGATTTTTCTTTAGATCTGGAACATGCCTTACCTCCTTTAATAGCCATTGGTTTCCATTCTGATGTTTTACAAGAACCTTACCCATTCCAACAAATTTACAGGGTTTATCATCACCTAGACAAACTTGTCCAAAATCTCCTTGAACATAGTCATGAAAGTATTTCTTATCAGGTGTGGCATGGAATGAAGCCCCTGAATCTACCACCTAGGAATCAGTAATATTTTCAGAAGAAAGAATCAAAGCATCTTGTAACACCTCACCTGTCACATTTGCTTCATGATTTTTTTCTTGCTGTGCATCTCCTTCTTTTCCCTTCCGAGATCTACAGTCTTTCTTTAGGTGTCCTTTCTTTCCACATTTCCAGCACACTATCCCCGATCTGGACTTGGATCTGCCTTTCCTTGATTTACTGCGATATCCTGAGCTCTTTCCTCTTTCCATTTTTCTTCCTCTAGACTCTGCACTCAAAGCATTTCCCGGTGTCTCACCGGAGCTTTTTCGTCGCATTTCCTCGCTAAGGATAGCACTGGCAACATCATCAAACTTTAAAGTACTAGATCCAGAAACGGAGTTACTAATGGCCATTACCAAACCATTCCAACTTTCTGGTAATGAGCACAAGAATAACAGAGCTCTAACTTCATCATCAAAGTTTACCCCTACAGAACTTAACTGACTTGTAACTGTATTAAAATCATTTAAATGGTCTGCAATAGATCCACCTTCCGACATCTTCATATTAAATAACCGTTTCATAAGAAATACCTTGTTTGAGGCCGAGGGTTTTTCATATAGTTTCGACAATGCCTGAATCAAACCCTCTGTCGTGGTTTCCTTCGAAATGTTGAAGGTGACTGACGCAGCAAGGCACAACCGTATTGTTCTGAGTGCCTTTCTATCGAGAAGGTTCCATTCTTCGTCTGTCATACCCGTCGACATCTTTGATTTTCCGCCCAATGGTAGGTATAGATCTTTCTGATACAGATAATCTTCCATCTGCATCTTCCACAGCGAGAAGTTTTGGCCATTAAATTTCTCGACCCTAAACTTACCATCTTCCGCCATTGCTCCCACACGAACCAGGAACCCTTCTTTCTTGCGAGTTTATCAACCAAATAGACCTTTGGCTCTGATACCAGTTGTTAGAAATTATATATTATGGAGCAATGGAACACATAAAATATTGCAGAAATATAAACACAGAAAATGCATAAAACAAGAGAGACACAGATATACGTGGTTCACCCAGTTTGGGCTACGTCCACCCTGAATAGCCAGTCCTTCCTTTCTATTATCCAGCAAAATGAAGAGACACAACCTACAGCAGATCCACTGTAATATCCTCTGTTTTCTCTCACAGTCTCACCTCTCTATTTCCCGCTCACAGAATACACATCTATGACACAGCCTCAAATACAATGCCCTCATACAAAGAGAGGGGTTGCCTTCTAGGGCAAAAAAAAACCCTAAACTAAACATAAGCTCTACCATCAGATCATCCCCCTAATGAACGGCCCAGATTGACTAGAAATTACTATACTTTTACAAGAAAATTTTACAGTTGTTTTTAGCTTCGGGGGCGCTGCCCCCGAAACCCCCCGCCAAGGGGGGTTCCCAAAGGTTGCAGCTGCCCCCCCTGCAGCGAATATTTTACGATTCGAATTGGGGTCCAATGTGGCGATACCTTTGAATATAGAAGATAATCAGGCTCCACACCCAACACATCCCACCTGCCTACACACAGTAGGTGCGATGCATGTTGAAAATACCTTCTATGGGGTGCGATGGGCGAGAGTGGACAAATGGCAGGGTCAATCCACAAGGTGGAGGAGCATAGAATCTTCCAGAAACTTCTCCTGTGACACTTGCCTCTCTACATTCGCCCAGGGATGAGTAAGAGATCATCAGTCTCCAAATGGAATCAAGAACTATCAGAGAGAGGACACTAATCAAATCTCAAAAGCTGACTCACCCCCCTTGCAAACATCTATATATGGATCTCTCATCCCAGAGATCCAGAGGCTGGAATTTTGTATCTTATAAGGAAGTGTTGTTGGTTTCTTGGTGCAATATCATAGTGTTGGGTGATCTAAGATTTTCATGAGGTGAAGAAGGGCTTTCTTGCTGAGAGGATGATGCTGGGTCAGAACAATTGGTTGTAATCCTCTTTGCTCTTTCTTGATTATCAATAAAGCTATTTAAGTTTTCCTCCACATTCTTGTATGATTGATGGTTTATGCATTTGTGTGGTCAATATATATCTGGTCCTATATTGTTTATGATAATAGATCTATGTTCTTGGATAGTGTTATGCTGCTTTGATTCTACAGGTGCTCTGTGAAGCTGGGTAGACAAGGAAGCGAGTGGCGAATACCTATCAAAAGGGAGAGGAATCGAGCAAGGAACCAAGCGCAAGATAGAGGTTGGTCTCCTTATTCCCCTCTTATCTATTTCTCATAAAGGAAAATGAAAGTAGTTTTTAGTTTGTTTGTTTCTAAGGTAGCTACCAGCCTTAGTGGGACTAGCAGCTCTGCATAGACACTAGTTTTCCCGATAACACTAGGAAACACTGAAAATATGTATATATATTTTACATTTGGTTTTACAAAAATTTGTGTCCCAAGACACATATGGCTACATTTCCCATATGAAAAACTACATGTACATATCAAAGTAGACAAATAAATGGTGGTCATGATAAAATGAAACTGCACGAGCTATCTTGCGCAACAATCAACCAATACGGCTAGACACTTCGATATTGTGTCACTGAAGTCACATCGAAATATGGTTGACCTCTATCTCATATATCCCGTGTGTCAGCCCCTCCAAGTGGCGCTCCACCTCTAATAGGATATCATCTACATCAAGATCCTGTAGCGCATCCTGTCTAACCGCAACAACCTGTGCTAGTTCGAGTACCTACTCATGTGATTATCTCTTTGCACGATGGAGATATGAAGCACCTAATGATCGAAATGGTCCAATATCTGCATGAAAACATCAATAGTTTAGTCTCGGAAAACATCAAAATACACAAAAAAAATTGTAAAACTTTCAGAAAATTAAGTGGTTAAAATATTTTACCTATAACATCCCATTACTCACCCTCTGACTAAACAAGCTCAGGATCATCACGGAAATCCATCCCTGCACAAGGATAATTGTTAATCATGATGAACTATCTACGCAACCACCAAAACAAGGTTGGTGAGAAGATGATCACCAAAATACTTGCATGTTGGGCCATATGATCTATCCACCTCCTCATCCATGGTACCCTCATATTGATAGGCTCGAGTATAATCTGCCGAGGCTGAAGTAGTGGTACCCGTTCTAGAGAAAAGAGACTAAGATCAAAACATAGCCGAAGTTCTTTTGATCTAGAGGAACGCAAAAAATTATAGATATGACCATAAATACAGAGATGCAACATAAATAATACTTCATTTCATTGATGTAAAATACTGAAATATGCTTACAAATAGAAATGAAAATAAACTAGCTCGGGCGATGGTAGCTTATCTCTGAGAAGAGATGTGGTGGCTACATGCTTATGAACTCTCTTACAATGAGGCTCAAGGGCCTATTTATTGTTGAGAAATAATGGGAAACCCTAAACATCCAAAAAACTAACCCTAGGAGATGAAGCGCCAAACTATGGGCCCGGTTTTGGGTAAATTGGTACATCAACTTCCTGGGGTCGTAATTTTGGCATACGATCTCCGTTTGATACATACAATACCTCATTAGAAAGATCTATCTGAGGAATACAACTTTTCAGTGAGAAACATTGGTCCATTGCCCCATGTTTCTTCCATTTTTCCCCAAAAACGTCATTTAGGGCCTCAAAACGGTTCCAGAAGTTCAGTACTTGAAAAATTGCCAAAAATAGTAAATTGTGCTACAAATAAGGAAACTAAAAAATTGAAAGAAACAATGGTGGAGGTCCAAGTGGAATAGGCGGGTGGCCACCAATATCCACCTAGATCATTCCTCCCCCCTTAGGGAGTAATTGTCCCCATTGCGTTGAGTTCCTCCATGAGACAAGGAAACTTTCGCTGAACTTGGTCCCTAGTGAGCCACTTTCTCTGGTGAAGGAGTTGGCCAGTTTTGACAACTCAATATAGTTGGATCCTTTGTTGTCGGGTGTTATTGCTCTGCGTGTCCATGATACGATCATTTGTAGCTTGTTCCATGCAATCTGGATTTAAATCTATAGGTGTGATTTGTTTTGCAATGTCTGATCTGTCTAGCAATGGTGGGAAGTATGGTCGAAGGCAGTCCACATTGAACATTGGGTGCAGCCCAAGGAATGGGGCAATGCTGAGCTCAAATGCATTATCTTCCACCACCTTGGTAATGGTGTAAGGACCATATCAGAGTGGTTTGAGTTTTTTTTAAGCTTCGGTAAGGTGGTCCTTTTGCAAATGCAACTGGACTTTGTCGCCCACCTGAAACTTGTGTGGCACCCGATGTTGATCATGTCGCTGCTCGTGCTTGGCATTGGATTTCTCTAGAATGTTGTGTACTTGTTGGCGGATATGTTGGATGTGCTCAATGAAGTTGTTTTCCTTATTGGTTTTAGACTGGACATGAGCCGAATATGCCCGAGTAGCTGCAAATGGCATGGCCACGTCAATGGGACATAGTGGATGGAATCCCTAGCCCACCTGAAAGGGGCTGTGGCCAGTCGAGCTGTGGAGAGCCTGGTTATAGCTGTGATGGACATAGGGGAGGCTTTCATCCCATGTGTTGGGTGCTTTGAGTTGTACATGCTCAACATGTGTACAATCATCCTATTGATGACCTCTGTTTGACCATCAGTTTGGGGATGGAAAGCTGTGGACTTAGTGAGCTTGGTGTCCAGCATTGACTAGAGATTGGACCAAAATGCACTGAGGAACTTGCTGTCCTGATCTGAGATGATAGATTGTGGGATCCCAAAGTGTACCCACACTCATTCATTGAAGAGTTTAACAGTGGCTTTTGCTGTGATATTCTTCTTGCAGGCCTCCATAATGGACATCTTTGAGAATCTGTTGATGACCACAAAAACACAGTCATTGCCATGATTAGTAGAAGGAAGGCCCGACATGTAATCCATGGAGATGGATTCCCAAGGTTGACTAGGGGTAGGTGACGGAGTATAGAGGCCTTGCTTCTTGATGGTTGGTTTGGCAATGGCGGAGGCAGTGCAGGATCTGATGTACTTCCCGACATCTTGTCGAAGATTCGGCTAATAGAAATACTTTTGCAGCAGTGCCACCATTTTCTCGACCCCAAAATACCTAACAACCTGACTATAGCGCGCTTCCCAAATCATCATGGAACACTCGCTTGAAGGAACACAAAGGTGACCCAGGTGGCATAACAGGGCATGCTAAAGGTGAAAATCTGAAACATGTTGACCCTCCAAGAGCATCTGGTATGTGTGGCTGAATTCTAGGTCGCTTTTGTAGAGAATTGTCCAATCAGAAGTCTCGTGCCCACAAGAGTTGAGCACGGTGGTTAATGCCATGATCGGTGGTCGGCTAAGGCAATATGCAACATTATTGGTGTTGCCCTTCTTATACTTGATATTGAAATGGCACTGTTGTAGGTATGTGGACCACTTCTGACGACGATCATTCTGCAACTTCCCTTGCATTTGTATGAACTTCATGGGCTGATGGTCTGTGTGGATGACCATTTCCTTCCCCAAAATGTAATTCTTCCATTGTTGGCAGACATGCACAATGGAATACATCTCTTTTTCATAAGTGGGATACTTTCAGATCATGTCTGAAAGTGTCTCACTATGATATGCCACTGGATGCCTGTGTTGAGTAAGGATTGCCCCAATAACATAGTCAGAGGCATTTGTCTCGACCTCAAATGGCTATTTTAAGTCTGGTAATGCAAGCACTAGTTCTGAGTAGAGGAAATGTTTCAACTTTGTGAATGCCTTCTGTTGAGACTCATACCAAAAGAATTTTTCTTTCGCTCCTCCCTTGGTGACTTGTCTCAAGGGGCAAGTGATATGAGAGAATCCCAACACGAACCTACGATAGAAATTGGCAAGACCCAGAAAGCTGCAGAGCTCTGTTAGAGTGGTTAGAGCTGGCTAATCCTGAATGACTTGGATCTTTGTAGGATCCACATGAACCCTCCATTCATCAATGTATCCCAGATACCGAACTTGGGTGATGCCAAAAGTCCATTTCTCCAAATTGGCACATAGCTTGTGTTGCCGTAGTGTTTGGAGAACCTGTCGGATGTGATGGAGGTGCTCTTCCTAACTCTGGCTGAAGATCAGGATGTCATCCAGGTATACCACTACAAATGAGTTGGTGAATGGCCACAATATGTCATCCATCAACCTCATGAAGGTTGTAGGAGCATTCGTCAACCCGAAAGGCATAACCAACCATTTGAAAAGGCCCTCCTTGGCTTTGAAAGCAACCTTCCACACATCGAAGGGTTTGATTGGTACCTGGTGATATCCTGACTTCAAGTCGATCTTGCTAAAATATTTTTCCCCCTTTTGTTGGTCCAGGGGGTCATCAATTCATGGGATTGGGTACCTATTCCAGGTAGTGATCTTGTTTAGCGCCCGATAGTCAATATAGAGTCTCCAAGTCCCATCCTTCTTCTGTACCAACACGATCGGGCTCCAACAAGGCAATGAACTCGGTCGGATGTGACCTTTCTATAACAGTTCCTGAATCTGCCTCTTGATTTTGTCGTTCTCCAGAATGAAGTGCTGATAGATTGGTCCATTGGGTAGTGGTGCACCTGGGGTTAGATCGATGGAGTGCTTGACCTGACAGTGCAAAGGCACCCCTGCGAGGGAGGTGAATATGTACTCATACTCCTCCACGAGCT
Organism: Pinus tabuliformis; assembly: GCA_031772625.1. NCBI lineage: Eukaryota > Viridiplantae > Streptophyta > Pinopsida > Pinales > Pinaceae > Pinus > Pinus tabuliformis. The sequence continues at coordinate 616,393,630 of CM062820.1, forward strand.
TGTTCATCTATTATTGTCGTGCAGAGGGGCCCTGTCTGGAGATCGTGCCACCATCTTTTTCTTTCCTTGAGGGCGTATCATCAGGAAAACAAATTTTTCGGTTTTGGAAATGAGCTTATTGCATTATTTTGCTGTAACCAAAGAGATGGCAGTAGGCGGTGTCACCTTCGATATCCTGTACAAATTATTTCCCAAAGTAACAATAAAAGCATGAGGCCTTGACTCAGACACAACATGTCACTTCCATAAGTATGGTTGGCCTAATAATACATCACAAACATTAAGGGTAGCAATGTCACATAATACCTCATCCGTGAAGGGCTTGATGTTATATGGAAGGCGACACTATTGGCTCACGCGAAGATCCTGTCCTTGGTGAAGCCACCCGATGGTGTATGGTTGTGGATTTGCTGTGGTCGGTAAGCCCAGCCACTTCACGACCTCTGCCAAAATGAGGTTCTTTTGGCTTCTGCTATCGACAATGAACTATAGCGGGGAACCATTTACCCACATCTGGGAGTGGAAGAGGCACTCCTCCTCCTCTAGATATTTGGGTTCCTCCTTCTGGATCTTTGTTGTGGAAACGGTGGCGTTGGCCTCCACATCGATAATCTGCTTCCCTTTGTCGTTCCACTTGTCAGGTTCTAACTCAAAGTTAGAACATGCATATGATTCTGGAGACTTTAGCTCATCCACCAGTGTTGGCTTATAGGGGCCTGACCCAGGTTCAGAGATGATTTAGCCAAACAAATCCTGGGACCACTGGCCCTTTGGGCAATAGTCCACAGAGCATGGACTGAGGTCTCACCTGAAGTAGTATGGGAGGGTGCTAGAACCAGGTTTCCACACCCTAGAGATGTCTGATGGTTTTTGTGTGGTCCGCTGTTTGACCCTGCGCGCACGGTGCTATGCGCACCTATCAGTACCCTGCAGCATGCAATGTTGCCTTCACGCAGCTTTTTTCGAGGCGTGATTTGTGTTATTACCCAATTTCCCTACTATTAACCTGATATTATTCGATGACTAACTTATCTGTATGAGCCCAATTATCCTTAATAGTGTTCTGTATTTATATAAGCGCGCGCGATAATCAAAACAATATAAATGCATAGAAAATCATACAGAAACAAATACACAATATTTAGAATTAAAATTCTCTTTATCATTCTTCTTCTTGGGTTATAGACTTAACTTCTCCCTGTGCACTCAGCTGCAGGGGTCCGAAAACTCAGCTGCAGACTCTACTAGGCTTCTGCGCACTCAGCTGCAGAGCCTCTTCCTACTACTATGACCCAATACACTTAGACTTATTCTCTATCCGCTACTAGATCATTACATTAATCCATCTCTTGTTATCTTTATAAATTAGAGCCTCACTCTATTTATACAATCCCACGGTCCATGGACCATGTGTAGGTCGACATGACATTACATTACATTACAATACTCAGGGCAGACAACCCTATGACTCAATATACATTTTGTGCTCCGTGCTCGTAATTCGTAGAGTCTTACAACATAATTGACCAAAACTTGGGCTTTGAGCCCCAAAACATGCTGTGGGGGAATTCCATGCCCAATAGGCCCCCAACAAAAACATCATGACTCACCCTCAAGTCACTTTGTCGATGCAGTGATCTTGTCGCGGAGTCCCTCCAACTGGTCCCGAAATGCTCGAAGGTCCGCAATGCACTGCTCTTCAGTTTGTTGGACCTGCTGCATGCGTTCTTTCGAAGCCTCTTTTTCAGGAGAAAATCCCTGCCTTAGCATGTACATCCCCTGCACATGTGTGAGCTGGCCTCTGATATCTGCTGTGATGGTGAAGGCCTTGTCAATCCATGGCTCGACGCATGCTTTGAGAATTGCCTCTTTCTGTCGCACTGCATCCACCTGTTCCCTTAGTGCCTTAGCTTGCTGCATCTTCACAAGCCATTGAGTAAGGACTACTAATTGCGGAGTTCCTCGAACACTGTCATACTACACCTAAAGTTTGCTCGCCTCTGTTTCTAGGCGCTGTATGTTGGGGTCCTCTTGTAAATATGTGAGGAATGCAAATGCTTGTTCCAACATACCAATACAGTATTGCACTTCACGTACAATTTCTTCCAACCCTATTTGGATAGCTTTAGTGCGCTATTCTCTGACTTCTAGGGGATTGGAAGGCTGTGCCTTCAGCCGCAGCTCGACTATTTGCAGGTTCAGCTCCAGCTAAACCTTTGTCATTTTTGCTCTAGCTTCGTGGACGTCGGGTGCCAACCTGTGGATCCGCTTTGTTGCTGGTAGATCTGCTGGGATGGCCAGCTCCAGGATGCCTTTACAAGCATTGTCTACCACCTGTTCCAACCACTGAGTCTATGATACCAGTTCATCATGCTACAGGCTGAGCTATTCGATGTTGATCTTTTTCTCACTCAGAACCTGTATCGCATGGCCCTCCCTGGTGCGGAGTTTTGCTGTTATTCCATCCCGTAGTTGGTACAATGTTTCTCATGGAAGGGTAGCCAAATTGAGGCCATGTCCTTTGATCCTGCTAACTACAGCTCTAGCCATCATTGTGCGTAGCATTTGTTCTGCTACTAATGTTCCTGCTGCGACGTAGGTGGACAATGTTCCTTCCGGTGGAGGCTGCACATGTAGTTCCTGCAGTTGCACCCTTAGGGCCCCCAACATAGTCTGCTGCTCTGTCATAACTTCTTGGAGCACTTCCTTGGTGACATCACGAAACGTCTCGCCAATGTTGCAGAGGTCTCCTTCAGTCAATGTGATTGGGTCAATGGCTAGCTTCGAGGCCTTGACCTATTTCTATGGACCCGATCTTTCTGGGACACGCGATTGTTTGAGTTGGGTCAAAGTGATTCTTGGATCCACACCCTCTACTGCAAGTTCTATGTCCTCTACCTCCTATCCTGTAGCTAGCCCTCCTCTGCTTTTGCTGTTGCGGCCTCTACTATTTGTGCTGCTACTGCTGCTTCAACAACCTTCTTTTGTTCCGCAGCTACCTGTGCCACTTCACGGGCTTCCCTAACCTCTGCTGCCACTTTTTCGTTGCACCTTTTCTCAGCCAGCTAGGTGATGCATAGCTTGGCATCCTCCTTCCTTTTCTGCGCTGCTGTCTTCTCCAATTTCACCAAATCCAAGGTGTGCCACTCGGGAGGCCATGACTCTAACACTCTAAAGATTGCTTCATCAGTGGCTATGAATGGGAACTTTCTCCACTGCTGTGCCGAATCCTTTCACTCCCTGATGTAAATATTGTGCATGTCTTCCTTGAAGTCTGCAAAACTTCGCAGACTGTTGTGCACTGTGGGGGGTAGGCACGACCTCCTATTTATCCACATCCAGATGCTCACCTCCATGAGCACCCAGAAGATCTTTGTATCACGAATCCACTTTGCATCCTTGGTAGCCTAGAGCAAAGCGTACTTCACGGCCTCTGGTAAGTCATGCTCAATGATCGAGAACTAACTGTCCTCTGACAGCTCTCCTGTTACCAGAAAAATGGACAAGATAAACCACGCGTAGTGGAAGGTGTTACCCTACTCCTGGGCCTCCTTGCAGTTGAGCAAAAATTCTTCACAGAGGAACTCGACCTAGTTGAATTGGACCCCCTCCACACATTGTTCGGCCAATGCAACTACCGGTGCTGGTACTTTATTGCCGCGAAATTTTCTCATTACCTTACCAGCGAGGAGTTGGGTGGCTACGCACACTGCTTTATCCTTGATACTGCTGATGACGTAACCCCTCTTTTTCTTCTTGAGCTTATATTTTTTCTTCATGGCTTCCGTGAGAGCCAAATCACTGCTTTTTCTTGCTATTGTTGTGGGGTCCTTTCCCTTATAGGGAAGTCGAGAAATTTTGTGGATGAGATCCGCCGTGATGGGAATAGGCTCCTCCAGCCATAAGGACCCATCATGCACTAGGAAAAGCAGCTGCTTGATGACTAAAATGGCGATGCGTGCACAGTGAAAGTGTGGTATCCACAGTTGATGAAGCAACCCAGCTTTCTCTAGATCGCAGCCATTTTCGTGGTTGTAATGTGATCACTGGCCCCTCTATATTTTGTTTCATTAGACTCTCCGTCTCTAAGTGTGGGAACTTCTCGAAGTCTGCGAGGTCCCAGTTTTCAAATTTTAGGGTAGGCACATGTCCTAAGAGTAGTTCCTCAAAGGTAATTCCATCAAGGAGGAGTGGAGTCTGGAGTGCACTCTTCATTGCATTCAGATCCTTTGGTACCTTAGCTTTCCCCTTTTGCGGAGGGACATACTCGGGTAATTTTGCTGCAGAGCACATTGGTTGGATGTCCGCTTCCATGTTTTCTTCCTCTTCTACCTCGAAAATCATAGGTTGTAAGTCCTCCTCCTCTTCATCTAACTCAATGGTGATAGCCTTGCCCTTATCCTCCATTGATAGCTTACCGAACCACGGATTCCTTGGGGACATGTGGACTGGTCCCATTGTCTGCTTACCTTTTTTCAGTCTCGGCGTCTGAGGGGATTTCAGGATTTTTGGTGCAACCCCAGTATCTTGGGAACATCGTGTACCATATGGGTCGGCGCGACCTCACCGATGGTTCCTTCTTCAAAGCCCAAACTTGCTCTAGTATCTATCATCTTGTCTGTAATATATGCAATCTTTCGCGAACTTAGGGGCTCAAATATTGCTTGACACTCAACACTTTCTACTCTATTCAACCGCTCAAGTCTCAAGTGAACAAGTGTTGTCTTGTGGCTAGACCCTGGAGCTTTATAGTGATTTTTGAATTCAAATTCGACTGTTCCCCCCAATTCCAGGCCATCGATGCTTTCTTGGCAGCAGATTTTCCAAAATCTTGCCCATAACTACTGTCTTAAATGTCTGCCACCCACTCCATTTGGTCTCAAACCGGACATCCCGTCATGAATAGTGACACAAACGGTCACTTCCCAGCCTACCCACATGGCAGTGCAGCCCTCCATACGTTGGCGCGAACCTTGTGACGTGCTGACTCTGCGTGCACATCCATGATCGCGCAGCTCCCAAGCAGACTCTTTTATAGTCCCGCGCTCTCTTTCAACTGCCTGGAGCGCTGAGACCGTTCTTTCGACAGCTAGTCAGGAAGTTGTACTACCTGTGCGAGGCTCCATATCACCTTCCAGTATAGTCCGTAGAAAATCCTCAATTGTCCTCACGATAGTCGGCGCCACGCACTCTACTGTATGCAGTGCATTACCCTAGTTACTGCATTGGGTGAAGTGTGGTCTTAGCCATGGTAGTAGATTAATCAATTCTTGGCGATAGTCTTCTAATTCATTGGTATAATCATCCACACCTTGCCTTGCCATCCTTGGGTTATCAATGAGACATGCTCGCTTGATCTCGTTTTCCAGCCTCTTCACCTCTGCATCCGTCAAAATTCTTTTCTTTCTTAGTCATACCCAGTCCCTTTCAAGTTCGCGAAGTCGAAGGTTCCCTTGCTGAATGGCTTCCTGAAGTCTTATGTGTTCTACTTCGCGTAGCTATGTGATTTATTCATCCTGGGCTTCGCACACTGTCACACCTATGGGTGCTATTATGTGTGGATTCCTCTTTGCATTCCCCTCAGAAATTATTATCCCTACCCTATTTCTCAACCTTATAATTGTTTCCGCGGTCAAGGTTTTGCACATTGTCCTATAGGCCCATTAAACCGCTGGTACGCACAGGTCCCAGTCAGTGCGTTTCACCTGGTGAACTCTGTTCAACACCTCACACACCTTGTCGAATGCTTCTCTATGGATAATTGGTAGCGCACATTGCCTTTACTGCTGCTGCATTTTGTTTCGATTCTCTATTCTGGGGGTGGTGTGTGCTTGTGCGGGCTGCATTTCATATATCTGTACCCATCGGGAAAGGTGGGAATGCAAGTTGTTTTTCCCCTGGTAACCGGCTCTCATCCTTAGCTGGGATTTTCCAAATCGTAGGTGCATCATCCTCTTACATCCACACTAGTCCTCAAAACTTCTATGATGTGTACCTCACCATCTTGCGGGCATTGCCCATAGTGCCCATTTCAGAGCATCGAACTGCTGCTTCTGGTACTGCGCTTTCAAATTCGTTCAGGAATTCATCCACCATTGTCAATCCATCATATGTAGGTAGATCCCTTGCCTCTGTTGTCACGTAGCGTAGTGATATAACCATCATGTTGCAATTAAGCGTTGTTACTTCGTGCAGCCGATTCTACCATCGCTCTACTTCTTCGTCTGAATCTGAAGTGTAGGAGCTTTCGCACTCCCACGAAATCCTTCCATCTGTAGTTGGATTTACCCAATCTTGTTCTCGCGCAATTATCTTGTAGATGCAATCGATATTGTCATCACTATCATCGTTACACACTGGTTCAGTGTATCGTGCTCCTTCGGCTGGATCTAGCGGCACTACTACGCGTAGTGACCTTTTCTCAAAAATCATTTTGTGCTTCTTCAGATTGATGACTCCATTCATATCAGTGGCCCAGTCTATTCCTAGTAGCACGGGATAGGGATTGCTATCATCGAAAATCTCTATCACCTCAAAATCCGCTTGCACGCTCACACCTTCAATATCCACCGTTACCCCTTGCAATCTTCCCATGGGCAAGATATTCTGTTGGTTTGCCATTCGCAACTGAATAGGAGACCATTGTAGCATAGGTTTGCCCATGTGTTCCCATGTTTGTTTCGGCAGTACATTCACATCCGACCCGAGATCCAGGATTACCTGATCCATTTCATACTCACCGATTTGCGCAGTCAAACTCATTTCCCTTCCTGTGCACAATGCATGTTTTCCAAGTTTCTAGACCACGCACGGTTCTCCTGACCCCACACACCTAGTGATAAGTTCCTATAGTCCTTTTACTACCTTGCTGTTGCGTAGTAATTTCATGCATGTCTCCAGAAAGGTAGTGAGCATTGAAGGATCCATCCCTGGTTCTAGTTGATCCTTACTACCTGAAGTGGAGGCATTCATGAATCTCTTCTTAGCTTCCATGAATATCTCCTTCATGCGTTCTAGATCAAATTTGGGTTCCTTTGTAGGAGCCTTGCGAACCCATGCACTTTCTTCTGACTGCTTACCTTTATCATTGCCAGTGGTCATACCACTCCTGAACATCATGTTTACATTCGGGTATTATTCGCACGGCTCAGACCTCATCATCTGCAAATTCTGAGTCAGAAGAGGCTGGAGTAACCCTTTTTTGCACAACCTCGCTATCAATGTAGGGTAGTCTTCTACCTCATGATTGTTACACAGTAATTTGTCACTGTCCTCATCTCAGTCCCTTTGCTGTGTCATACATCAAATAAACATGTTCATATCTTCCCACTCATGTAAGAAGATTAAGAAAATGATCTATGATGCTGAAGATTGACCCTTTTTGACTAAATTCTTGCATCGTTGCTAGTAAACCCTTAAAATCCGTGATGGTTCTCTATCATGCACTGTATTGTTGCAACGTCATCGCTAGTCCCCAGTTCATGACCCTCGATGATCCAGATTTGGTGAATTAGTTCAAACAATCGGCCTTTTGAATGTTTCTAGAGCTTGTTGTTGGGTCAGTTTGGGTCACCTTTCCACCTCTGGGATGGTGGTTCTGTCTTTTGTGCTACCTTCCCTGAGGATAAGCTCCCTCTCCCTCATTTCATGGAGGCTCCTCCTCCTATAAAATTACTCACCATTGCTATGATCGACTAGTTCCTTAGTTACTAGTTCTTTAGTTCTTTTGGTTGTATAGTGCTGATAGTGCATTTGAGTTTGGTAGATAGATTTGGTGTGAGTGTGACAAGTGTGGGATTGCTAAATAGTTTGTAAGAGGTTGTGGAGTTCCCTTAACCTTGTATTAAAGCTTGTGAGTGAGAGAGAGATATTGTTGTTTGGGAGACCCATCTTTGAGAGTGAATGCTTGAAGAAGCATACTGGCTGGACCCTTTGAGAAGTCTTGTGACGTCAAGATTTGGTTGTAAGCTTTGCTCTTGATTTATTATTAATACAATCATTGATGATTTCCTATGTCTTGTATGTAATTTACTTGATAGCTCATGACTTCTTGACTTTATGAGTAAATAGATCATTGTTGTTTCTCGGTTACGTGCTCTGTTGTTTTCTTGTGGTGTTTCAGGTTGATTGCTCATTAAGGAGAAGGAAATGGAAGCTAGAGCAGCGCAATGGAACTTCACCAATCACCGGTTTGAGGTAGGCCTCCAACGATGACTATTTAAGGGAATTAATTGTTGTTTTGTCCTTGCTGTGACTAGACCCACCCTAAGGTTAGAGGGGTTGCCTCTGTTCGCAGAGGGAACAATTTCTTATTTCACAATGATCAAACTGAGTATAGTAAAAACATGATGTCCTTGTTGGGTTTTTACAATCGCGGGCATAGTGCCCTGGCCCCACGTAATTTTAACAAATTAGTTGTCCATGACCCCTTCCTGGTCCCATTCCACCTCGACCTCGTCCGCGCCCCTGAAATCCAGTGCACACCATTCCTATATTTGGGTCAAGGACTCACATTTCGGTCTGCACCCTATAGGCACGAGCCTAATCAATCCTTAGTTCGTAGCTTCTACATGTGTGTTCATCATGGTCTACCGACCTATAGAAATTACAAAACAATTGCTGGGACATTTGTGTATACTTCTGCAGTAGATGACAATTATCCGTAGTGTATTTTCCTCCTATCTGACAGATCGTGCACCATAGAGTAGGTGTCGCGCTTGGTCCTGCTTTTGCCTTAGGTCTTAATGGCATCGACCCTCCTCCCACCAAGTAATTCGCGAACACTGGACAGTGGTCCTTGTCGTGCCCCTGACCTTTGCATTTTATGCACCATACCTCCTCCTGCGCCTCTGGCCGAGGTGTCTTGTCCTATTTCAAACTTTGCATCTCTAGACATATATTCTGTAGTTGTGCATGGATTTGTTGGACTCCCTGACCAGGGTCTTGTATAGGGGTCTCATGCAATCTCATCGCCATCTCCAAAGCTTTAGCCTAGGTGGAAAGTTTTTGCTGTGACAACGCCATCCCTAAATGCGGCATTAGTGACACTACAAACCATGCGCGATGCTATCCATCCATCAAAGTCATGTTGGCTTCACGAATCATACTCTTCAGTCTTTGGTCCAGATCCTAGGGGGTCTCACCCGGGAGCATCACAATCTCCTTGAACCTGATAATTGATTGTGCACTTTGGCCTGCTAAATTCCCTGTTCAACGTGGTCTAGATTTCTACGATTCTTGTGTTCGGATGGTCATTAGAATGATTGATATACCATGTTAATACGCGATCTTGCAATGCGCTCAGTAGCGTAGCCTTCTTGATATTTTCATCCACAATGCCTTGTACTTCCCATACTGCCCTTACCATGAACTAGAATTGGTTCGGATCTTCATTCCCTACTCCTCTGAATACCGGTAGTTTGATCGCACTCGCCATATTGAACTATGGTGGTGGCGGAGGTGGGGTGGGTGGAGATAGAGGTGATGAGGGTGAGATGGGTGGCGGTGTAGGTGGAGGTGGCAAGCGCGAAATTTTCTACCTTATCAGACTGACTGCACTTCTTGGAGAAACTTTCGCGAGCTGTTCCTCGCTTTCCCGCAAGGGTGAAATTAAGGGACTGGTTTCTAATTCTTCACTACCTCCACTTCTGTAGATCTTCCCACTTCGTGTAGTCCCAAACATTAATTTATTCACATAACTCGCTTTTCACACAATAACATCTTAATCCAAGTGTTCAAATATTTAATATACTTACCTCACGGTCCTTTGAGGAAGCGTCAATTCACCTCACTATAGTTGATGATTGTATCTACCGTGAAATCAGTGATAAATCCCCCTATAATTCAATCAAGCCAATGGTCCACAGCTTGCGCGATCTTATCTCCTGATGCTTCTAGTATGCGCACTAATTCCAGAGTCCACATGATCGGCTTGTCGAGCCTACACCTTCCTCGACTGTCTGCTAGCTTCGCGATCCACTCATACAACTCAGAAGGAAAGGATGAAAAGAAATTTTTGTGGATTTCCATATATAAGTAGCGCTCCAACCACTGTTCCTTAGATACTCGCAGATTCCTGTTTTCCTGAATCGCGAACTCGTAAATCTTCTTGTACAACCACCCTTCAATTTGTTTCTTTGTTGGATTCTAGTGACACGACATCAAACATCCCTTATGTAGATGCCGGTCTCAGCAACATAACCATTTTTTGGCTTATAGGGGCCTCACCCAGGTTCAAAGATGATTTAGTCAAACAAATCCTGGTATTACTGGCCCTTTTGGCAACAATCCGTGGAGCGCGGACTGAGGTCTCAACCGAAGTAGTATGGGAGGGTGCTAGAACCAGGTTTCCACACCATAGAGATGTATGATGATTTTTGGGTGGTTCGTGGTTTGAACCTGCACACATGTTGCTACGCGCACCTATTAGTACCTTGCAGCCTACAATGCTGCCTTCGCATAGCTCTGTTTGAGGCACAATCTATGTTATTACCCATTCCTTACTATTAACCTAATATTATCTGATTACTAACTTATTTGTATGAGCTCAATTATCCTTAACAATGTTCTGTATTTATATAAGTGTGAGCGATAATCAAAACAGTATAAATGCATAGAAAATCATACAAAAATAGATACATAGTATTTAGAATCAAACTTCTCTTTATCATTCTTCTTCTTGGGTTACAGAATCAACTTCTCCCTGCACACTCAGTTGCAGGGGTCTGCACACTCAGTTGCGGACTCTACTAGGCCTCTTCACACTTAGCTGCAGAGCCTCTTCCTACTACTATGACCCAATACACTTAGATTTCTTCTCTATCTGCTACTAGATCATTACATTAATCAATCTCTTGTTATCTTTACAACTTAGAGCCTCGCTCTATTTATATAATCCCATGGTTCGCGGACCATGGGTAGGCCGACATGACATTACATTACATTACATTACATTACATTACATTACATTACATTACATTACAATAGTTAGGGTAGACAACCCTATGACTCAATCTACATTCACGCTCTGTGCACACAATTTGCGAAGCCTTACAACATATTTTACCAAAACTTTTGCTTTGAGTGCCAAAACATGTTGTGGGAGAATTCCATGCCCAAAAATCAGTGACTACTTGGCCTGAAACTCACTTGTGTTGTGAGTGGAGATCTTATGGAACTCACACCACTTTCCCGTGTCCTTCTTCGGCTTCACGGTGTTGTTCTTTGCTTGCGGCTTTGGCGGGTTGTCCTGGGCCACCACACCTTGGTTTTGTCATTTGTTCAATGGTTTGGGGGAACCTTTCCCTTGCTTTAGATTCACAGATCCAGAGTCTCGCTTCTTCTATTTAAACTTTTTCTTGATCTTGACAGTGTATCGGTATGCTGTGCCGAGCGAGGAGATGTCCAGGAACTCCATCACGTCCTGGATGTACTTGTGTAGGCAGCCACAATATTTGAGTACCAAATGCAACTCATAATCCTATATACCCAACTTTGTGTGAAGGGTATGAAAAATATTGGTAAACTTCGACATGTCTTTGTCCCTTCCCTGGCACAGCATGGTCCATTTTATGTATTTATCCTCATAGCTTCTGACAGGGTAGTACTGTTCCTTGATGGCATTCCAGAATGAATTCCAAGTGGGTGAAGCTGAAAATAGTGAGGCCGTAATTTCATCCTTCTGCTCGTAGTAGGTTTCCCACCAGTCCTTGATGTGGTGGGCGGCTTTAAGAAGAGCGAAAGTAATCTTTTCCCGGCCGAAAAAATCATGAACAGAAAAATGCCCTTCTAACAGATTTAACCATATATCTATAGCGTCTGCATCTATCTGACCCTCAAATCTGGGAATGTCAAAGTTAACTTGTACCTTAAAGGGTGTGGCACTTCCAAAGTAGCTGTTGGAAGTAGATGTGTCACCCCTGGGTAGCCACTGAAGGATCTGGGTAAAGTTGTCCATTATCGTATTCCTTTGTCGCTCAAGGGCCTCTTCGAGAAAGATTTTGATAGGACCTCCCACCCCTTCATATTTCTTTTCATCTGCCATGAGAGGATGTCAGGATTTGTAAGGCTAGTCTTGCAATGGTTGGACCAGTTCAAGCCCTAACTCCTTATATCCTGACCTCGTTGGGGACATGCAAAGAAAAATAGAGAAAGAGTAGACCACTCTGATACCACTGATATGGATTTAAACAGGAATGCAAAAAATTACAGATACGACCATAAATATAGAGATGCAACATAAACAATACTTCATTTCATTAATGTAAAATACTGAAATATGCTTACAAATAGAAATGGAAATAAACTAGCTCGGGCGATGGTAGCTTATCTCTGAGAAGAGATGTGGCGGCTACATGCCTTTGAACTCTCTTACAATGAGACTCGAGGGCCTATTTATTGTTGAGAAACAATGGAAAACCATAAACATCCAAAAACCTAACCTTAGGAGATGAAGCGCCAAACTATGGGCCCCGTTTTGTCTAAATTGGTACATCAACTTCCAGGGGTTGTAACTTTGGCATACGATCTCCGTTTGATGCATACAATACCTCGTTAGAAATATCTATCCAAGGACTAAAACTTTTGAGTGAAAAAAATTATTCCATAGACCTGTGTTGCTCCCAGGTTTCCCAAAAAACATCGTTTAGGGCCTCAAAATGACTCCGGAAGTTCAAGACTCAAAAAACTGCCAAAAATAGTAAATTGTGCTACAAATAAGGAAACTGAAAAACTGAAAGAAATAATGGTGGAGGTCTAAGTGGAATAGGTGGGTGGCCACCAATATCCACCTGTATCATCTTTAACTTACCCCCTCTTGATTTAGTCAGTTGTTCCTTCATATTGACCAAAACTCCCTCACTCCAGTTGAAGATTGTTGACTCTTGACACTCCACCCTGTACTTCATGTACAATTTAATTTCTACATGAAGTGTTGAGATACCTGACAATCTCACGATAGTGAACGTGATCATTCTCAAAGGTATCTGGGTTACATCTTTTATGCTGATATTTCCATAGTTGGATGAGCTCGAGGTCTACAATAGGTGGTGATATAATCTTTCACTGTTTCCCCACCACTTCTCCCACCTAGGAGAGAGATGGTGGTAACCCTTTTGGATAACCTATTATAAATAATATATATTCTACCTTTATCTCAAGAAGAAGTTCCCCAAACTTGAATGATTGTGCTTGAACATCCCATGAACGAATAAGATATTTCAAAAATTCCATTTGTTGCTTCATACCAGGAAGCGAGAAGAATTTTAGCAATCAACAATTTTTTAGTGCCTGATGGTAGCCGGATCATTTGCTGCATTTAAATCTTGTTCCTCATGTTCTCTTTCTCTCCAAATGAATGCCTTTTTGTGCTAATGAACACTTGAAACATCAAAAAGAGATTCATTAGGCTCCTTTTCATGCAAAAACTTAAGGGAAAACTGATAAACAAGTTAGAAATTTACGCCCAACGCACCCTAGTAGTGCATGACAGAGCGTTGCACCTCTGCCAACAGTGATAGTCTGCTTGGGTGTAAGACATATTTCGATACTGGGGGGGTGCATTAGTCCTAGGGCATGTTCCTAGAACCCCGGGGCCCTCAAAACCTCAAAAACATTTGCATGAAATGACAAAAATGGACTGTGAAAAGAAAGAGAAGGGTTTTAGCTCCTACATGGTAGCGAAAGTACTCATAATGGTCCACTGGATTGGCCACAATCAACTACATAAGATCAAGGGAAAAATGGCTTATAACTCTCACTAATGAAGGTAAATGTGAAATGGTGAAAATGAATAGTCATTTTGAGTATTTATGGTTATTTCTCGCATTATTTTATTCATATTTAATGTTTTGACCTAGATATGATTCATTTTTACTATGAAATAAGTATGTTTAATCCTTTTTGTGATATTTTGAGCAGTTTGAATACTTTTATCTCTTTTTTGGGCTCTATAAACCTACGAAAAAGGAACCCCTTGGAGTCCTCTTTCAACTCTTTTCAAACTCCCAAAATATGAAAAAGTTTATGAGAAATTGTCTTTTTGAACTCGTTAAAATAAATGAAAATACGTCTATTTAGTATAAGCTTAACCCTTTTCCAGAATGAGATAGATTATCTATGAAAAAGGAATGCCTTAGTTGAACATGGCTAAGAGGTTCTCTTGAGTATTGTTTTCAACCTTTTCGGACTTGAGAGACTATTTATGAAAAGGGACATCTGAAGTTTTCTTTTTTGCCTCTTTTTCAAACTCTCTAAACATGAAAAAGATGTCAAGTTTTACCTTCGATGGACTCATTAAAAAATCAAACAACGATGGAATTATCGAACATGACAAGGATGAACCACTCCTTCTCAGGGTTCATTAAAAATACTCGGAGGGATTCTTCTGAAGGATGAACTTACAGATCAAACATATGTTATGCTCCTCAAGCTTGTTAAAAAATAAACAGGTACTGACCATTATGGTTGGGGAAATTGGGAAAAAAGGGTATTCCATTTTCTAATGGCAACGAGTAGTTATTGAACATGAAACTCTTCCACTTCATCTTCATGGATGTTGGGTTGGGTAATCTTCTTGTGTTTTCATTATCATACCGTTTTCAGAGCCTGCATTTCGGTTTTGCGTCAATGCTGCCAACTCCATTCAATGTTGCTAGCGTGTTCAAGAAAATTCATTCAGTTGATATATGTTGTAATACTCTTCAACCTTCATTCCTTATTTTCCTTTCATGATCCACTTCTGTATCAACATCAATCTATCTCAATCATGATACTGGTTTTGTGTCAATAATGGGGGATACAACAAAGCCCTCTTGCGACGAGTCACTTCTTGTCGACATAACCTCATTATCTAGGAAGTTGAATTAGAAACATTCCTTACTACCTTGGTGCTTTCATACATCAATGGAAAGTTTCCTTGCTCTCGGAGACATGTTTACATCAATGGCCTTCGATCAAAAGACTCTATGTGGTGTTCAACATCAACTCATTTATTAACACCATACAAATTGTACGATAGTGCCTTGAGATCCATTAACATCATCGATGGTTTCTCTCACTTTTGTTAACGGCTTACATCATCGACCGATATTCAGATGGTGTCTACCATGTTCGGCCTTAGCTCATTGATTCACATGGTTATACTCGCACGTTGGTTGGTCATATGAAGGAGATAGAAGACCCCAGATATAGTTTCATCCATAGGCTGCGATTTTAGGAGTTATACAAAGATCACAATGTATAATGGCCATGATCATACAGACAATCATCTAGTCATGGGTCCACCAGTTTTCACATGTGGATGCGTCTTTTGATCATTTTACATGTTATGCTAGCTTATGTACCGAGTATGGGTATGCCTCCCTTTGCAAAAAAAATGTCATGATGAAAATGTATTGTAACAGATGAAGCTCGTCGATTGTTCTTGGTCTTGACTTGTTATAAGGTAAAGCACTCACTTTAGGGGGCAATATGTTATAGGCCATTTTTTCACATACGATCAATATGACTC
Source organism: Pinus tabuliformis (assembly GCA_031772625.1). Lineage (NCBI taxonomy): Eukaryota > Viridiplantae > Streptophyta > Pinopsida > Pinales > Pinaceae > Pinus > Pinus tabuliformis. The sequence goes on from CM062820.1 coordinate 616,409,138, forward strand.
CTAATGGGATCAAACATCCTATTCCCCCTTGCCCTCATCTTGTACAAATCCCTAAGCATGCCTCTTTCATTCCCCAGAGTTTAGAACTGAAACTGCATCATCTGAGCTATTTTGAGGACCAACACTCCTTGGCCTCTTGTTGGACAATGGTCACCTACAGGTTGATCCACTGTAGCCCATGTTGATCGCCTATAGGTTGATCCCCTTCGCACGTACGTTGGTTCTAGAAATTCGGGAAAAAGAGATAAATTCCGGAAGCCTCTTCTTCCATAAGATTCTAGAATTTGTTACAACCATTTACCTTAGATAAAACATCCAAATCCTATCCTACCCTATTTTGGAGTTTCCATCCCTTATCCTTTGATCCCATCCTCCCATCAAAGGTGGATCTAAAACCTTAGATTGGTAATTGGATAAGAGCTCCCAACTTACCCCACTCCTCTATATATTTAGATGCTTCCATATGCAATGGGTTGGATTTTGGAGAGTGCTTTTACCCTTATGATGTTGTGGTGATAGGTTTCATTTCATGCATTTAGGGTGATTGGAGGTGCACATTGCAACAAGGAAAGGATAAGTTAGCTTGAAGGAGCTATTATACAAGATCAACACCTATTTATGGTTGTAAACTCTTTTCATTTATATTAATGCAAATAATTCTCTGTTTTCCCATATGTGATGTTGTTATTTAATGTATTTCAATACCATGTTGATCTATTGAATAGAGTATATAAAAGATAATGCATAGATGGCGTAGTTTCTTGGCTTGTGTTATTTGACCACGCAGGTTCTAATTTTGGCAATCAGAGATGGAATTGGAGCATTCAAGCTAAAGAAGGAGTGAAGACCACGATGAATTCTAGGTAGGATTCATAACATCATCTATTTACTTTAAGGAAATCATTGGGTTCCTTGTCTCTTTGTTGTTCTAGGTTAGCCACCAAACTTAGGGGAGATACTTTTGTTCACATTTGTAAATCCCATATAACAATAATAGTTTCTAATTTTGAAGCAATCATAGATGTATTTTTTAAATTCCTAAAGATCATCTCTCTAGTATCTCTATTAAATTATACATGATCCCCTAGATGTATCTTCTTCAAATCTATAGTGAAATTGGATGTCCTATAATCTTTTGCAGTCTTTCTTGTTTGAGCTATAGGTTACAAGGATGCCTTGTTTAACTATCCCTTTTCATAATTTAGAGCAGATAGTAACATTGTCTGAGAAGATCCTAAATCTTGATTCCTTGACTCTTTATAAGCATCTTGTTTCATTTTCAGATTCTTACTTTTGATCTCTAGGACTTGTGAATATATATTGTCTTGCTTTCATGTTGTTGAAGGTGACATTCCTGGATATCAAGTCTCTTGCACCACAAATATGTTGGCAAGATTTCCCATTTGAACATAGGCTCACTTGATGTTGCTTCTTTTGTACTTTGGGCTAATATTGTGACCTCTTCTTCTACAATTCTAGATATTTTCTGGAATCTTTTCTCTTCATCCTCTATCTTTGAAAATGAGAATGACTATTGTGTCTCTACAAATCCTTTTTTGAGATACTATTCTCCTTTGGCCAAGGAGTATCCAAAATAATTCGTTGTTGTGATTGAAAATTTCATGACTAATCCGAGTAATTTGAAATGGATCTTGTTCCCAAACATCTTCATTTGCAAACGGTTCTATGTTTGGTTTGGGCACATGTTTGTAAGGGGAAAATTCCTATTTTACTCTTCTTTCAGGTATAACCTTATGGGGATCATAATGCCACACCTATCCCGAGGGGAATTTCATCTATTTCAACATTTTCTCAACTTCTTACAATGCTGCTCTGGTATTGATTAATAATGGTCACACTTATTTCTTTAATTTGAACATGGTTGGACATTTCTTTGACTCAAGATGGATCCGATAAGAGTTGAGGCTATGTTTGATAAATTCTAGTGCAAATATTTTGATGGGAAAAAAGAGTAGAAGTATGTAGGGAGGATATTCACAACCATAGATCTTAATATTTGTAAAATCTTTAAATAGATACCAATCTTCCACTCTAGTATCTGGGTTGAGCTACAAAATATTTTTAATTTTTGGAAACACTCTAGGAAGGAATTCATCAAACAATAAACTATACGTGACTAATGAAAACTAATCAACAAACTTAACAAAACCCATAGTTTAGGGATGCTTTCTAACCATTGGAGTGCAATGAATAACATAGATAAAATATCCATTGTAATCTTGATTATGAAGATGTATATTTGAAAATTTGTCAACCAAGGAAAAAAAAATATACAAGGAAATATTGATACCTAAAACGTTTAGCCATACCATAATGGGCTAACTGGACATTAACAAAATGGGCCAAATACTGACTAAATTGGAATTTGACAAATACTTTTTGGTAGATGAAAGAGAAGTTTAAATCCCTAATACAATATCATCTATAGATTGGTCATCATCATATCCTAACAAACAACAAAACATGGATATGACCTGCCTAAAAATTTTAGGGAATATGTTTGAAGGGTAAGGAGGGGAAATTCGCTGGTAACTAGAAATTCAAAAGCAAGATAGACTCAAGGAAAACAACCTCCTCTTCATAGGTCAACTCTTTGTATCTTTGGCTAAGGAAATATTCATTTAATGGTTGTGTTTGATCGGGCATTACTATCTTCAACATTTCTTGAATGGATAAGGGGTGAATATGCAACAAGAAAAATCCATACTGAGATATAACTATCTTATGGGGTAGATAATATTCAACAGAATAGGAGATGGATTCAATATAAGGGAAAGTATGGGGATGATAAACTATGCTAAATAGGACTCCCAAGTCAAGGAAATGTCCTGTTGCTCTTGGAAACATTGAAAATCCAACTCCTTGAGCTCATATAGGTGAAATTCATATGGAGTTTTTTATGTATGGGCTTCCCAGTATATTAATGGAAACCATTCAAAATTCACAGATTGAAAAGAGTCTTAGGACCGAGTTTTTATTAGTTTGATCTTCATTTTTACTGAAATAAATGGAGGGAAGATTTCAAACTTTACCCAATAATTTGCTACGGTTAGCTCTATAAGCTATCATACGACTTTGGAGATGAATTGAATTGTTTGCTCAAGTGAAATGAAAGAAAAGGGGGTTGTTTTACTTGATTATTCCAACCATTTTGAGACACACGACATGATTTGATTGGACAAATAGAATTTATTTTGAAAATTACAATTTATTTCTTTCTTATTGATTGTTTGTGATGTTGTTCTCACACTTTTCACATGTGGACCAATGTTGTTCGCACACTGATGACATGTGGACCAACACCTAGATGCCACCAAACTACTTGTTAGCTTACCTATCTACCACTTTGTTTGCATAATTGTTTGACGTGACACTCTATTTTTCGGTGTCTATCCCATCGATCACGTCATCAAATAGTATGGGGGGGGGGGCATGGTTCTTTGAATGATGTGTATCCCAATGGTAGAGTACTCGAGCATGATTTCAGAAACCCCCCTTTTATTAACTTTCAAGCACTCATGGGTGCCTTCCATGCCTTTTCCATTGATCTTTAATGACCCCATGATGCACTCAACAGCTTGCCTGATGGTTAACATAAGAGTAGAAAGGGTGGAAAGACATTTTTTTAATAAAATTTGATTTTTTCAACTGAATAAATAAACTATAACACTCATTATACTATACACAAAATTTTTAAAGTTCAAACAATTATCATAAAAGCATTAGAAGTTATAGACCTCCACCCTACATATCTTTTGTTGATGATTCATGTATGAAACTTGTTCTATGAATGTGGATGAATGTTGCATGTTATTTTATAGTACTTGTGATTTTAGTTACTCGTAATTTCGCTACACGAGTTAACTAAACACATAATAAATACAAAGTAGAGGTGTAGTCCAAGTGAATTACTCACAATTTGGTTGCATCGTTGTGGGGGAAACACATTGGTGCTGCATGCTAAGAGGTAATGACACACCTTAACTAATGGGAACAATCTGATGGCGTGAAAAGTGGGCTCTCAATATAATGTTGTTGAGGCCTCTTGACCTTGCTGGGCACGAGAGTTGGGTGGCCATGTTGACTTTGATGACCATGATAACTAGAGATAGACCTTGAATGATCCATTCATGTGAGAGAAAAAGGGGTAAAAGGTGTGTGGATTCTAGATTTGAAAGAGGAGTATGCCTACCCTTGGAAATCATTAAGAAAATACCACATAGTAGGTGGTGTAAATTGACAGAGAAAAGGGGAATGGGAGGTCGAGGATCAAGGGTTGAACATATAATGGCATAATAAAGAAAAAACTCTCGGCATCAAATGACTAAAAAAACCCACAAAAAGGTGTCATGAATAGGAAAAGGTAAAGGAATGAGCCAAAAGGGGAAGCTTAACCAGTTAGAAGGTGGAGAATAATACCTTAGAGCATAGATGCATGTCATGAAATAACTATACTTCTTACCATCCATTCCTAAGATGATTATGGTTGAATGAGGTTTTAGGGAAATCAAAAAACTATATTTTGTACTGGAGGTAAACCAAAACTAGAGTTTAATAATGGCAAGCATAAACTAAACCAAAAGAATTAAAAATTGTATGTTATGGTTGACATTCACTCCGTCATTTGTCTCTAGATTCTAAACATGGTTAGGCGATGGTAATTGAACATTTGTGCTTATAAGCTATCAAAAGCGTTCACTCTATCTAAATATTATTTTAATATTATTATATTGAATAAAATAAATATAATTTTAAATGATTATACCGGCCTATGACATGTTATATCGTAATCATTTTCTAGTCAAAATGGTTTGACTTTCAATTATAAAATTTTAAAAATATTTTATAAAGTTTATTAAAGTTTTGAAAAAATAACTATTAAACTAAATATTTTGAAAATTAAAAAATATTTTTGAAATTTGAATTTCTATTTTCTTATTGGCTTATATAGATGAAATGACTAATTTTATGGGGTTATAAATAGAATATGTCAGAAATAAAATTTATTAAAAAAAAGAATCTATATGCCACCAAGTGTCATAATAGCACACACATCAAATCTCAATATTTATGAAAAAAAATACACACATCAAATCTCAATATTTATGAAAAAAAATACACACATCAAATCTCAATATTTATGAAAAAGAAAAAATCAATATGCTACCAGGTGTCATAATAGTACACACATCAAATCTCAATATTTATGAAAATTTTATTTCTAGGTAAGTATGTCAAACTCATGTTTAATTTTTAATTAATGTGTAACTTTTGAAAATAATTTACAAAGTTTATTAATTTTTTTCAAAATTTTTAATAATCACATTTTTATTTTATGATTTTTTTTGGTTGTTTAAAATATATATATATATATATATATATATATATATATATATATATATATATATATATATATATATATATATATCTGTGTGTGTGTGAGAGAGAGAGAGAGAGAGAAATCACTTTATATGTAGATTTATCTTAATATATAATATGACATATATAATCTACATAATATAAGAAAAAATCTAACATTATTACGTCACTACCGAAATAAAATATTTCTAAATTATAATGAGAAATATTTAACAATATCTCTTTTAAGCCTTATTACCAGGACCCCAATACTATTGCAACAACTACAAAAAAATCCAACAAACACATTTATGATATTCTATCACTTCATATATCAATATAGAGATATTTTTTAAAATGCAATCTAAGTTCTTCCTCTAAACTCTTGCTACATTTGAGTCCCTTCCTACATTAATACAACCTTCATAAATTTATTTCTAATTGGAACTAATATTATAGTCTCAATTTTACATTTATTGCCTATTTAATCTATTAATAACTTAAAGTCTCCCAATGCTTATAAATATCTTCCTATTGTTTTTTTCATAAAAAATAAAATGCCTAAAACTTAACTATTCCTTTACTAACAACAGATTTCAAAATAATATAATGCATTGATAAGAAAAAACAATGTCCACTCCATTCTAAATCTTTATAGCTCTTTGCTATGCCCCTAAGTCAACATGACTTTTCATAATTAATTATGTGTTGCTTTAATATTATATATTATTTTTCTTTGAAACATTTTTACCTACTTTTAATAGCTAGTTTGATTTTATGATATTAAATATTTTTTTTTCAAACATTTTTACTTACCTACCTTTAATAGCTTCCTTGATTTTATGGGCAAGTTATGTAGGAGTCATATAAGACCTTGAAATGTCAAGTTGTCAAATATTACAAATAAATACAAGCATTGGTAGATGCATTAGTTTTTTAAGAATGTAGAGAGCAAACAAAAGCTAATTGATGCCATTTGTTGTGGAAATTTTTGTTATAAATGATATTAATGCAAAATAGAAATTTCATTGTTTTATCTAAACACTTTTGAATCTTAACTTTGTGAATTTAACTATAAAAATCTCCCTTAAAAACTTCAACAATTCTATTTGTTTTAATATTTTGAAATAGAAACCTAAATTCAGAAGTTGAAGAAAATCTAAACTATTATAATACCGCCTACAAAATAAAACCTTGCAAATCACAAATTTTAATATTTTTTTTTTAAATTTTTATGCATAAACATGTAAATAATTTTTATCTTAGATACAACAACCTCTGCTATCAATAACTTTTTATATAAAAGACAAATACTAACAACATATTACACTTATTACAAATTATCATTACATAATTTTATAAATGTTTAAAATTAGTATTTAATTAATTTATATAATCGTTAATAATGATAATTAAATTGACGTGGGTTACAATTTTATTCTTTAAGACGAACAATTATTTCAAATACCAAATAATTTTTGACATAATTTTTTTTTGGCATAAAAATAATTTGAATTTGATAAAAATGTTCAAAGAAATTTAATTATATTAAAACTAACTAAAAGGTTAGATAATCTTTCTTTTTTTTTTCATAAAAAGATTAATTTGAATTTGATAAAAATGTACAAAGAAATTTAATTATATTATTGAGTTGATCGCAAAAAGCTCTTAGATTTTACACGCTATAATAAATGATAGATGCCATAGGGCTCACATGGCAGTCTTCTTGGTTAATAAATTTATTTAGAATTTAGATTTTTATTAAGAGATTATTTTTAAGTATTTATAGTTAAGATTTATTTTAATATTAGATTAGGAATATTTTTCTTTTACTTAATTTTTTTGAGTTTTGATTCTTCTCAACCTTTGATAGATATGGCATGAAATGAATTTAGATTATGTATATAATTATATATACATATATATATAAAATTAAAAAATTAAGTTTTGAAATATTATTAGTTAAATTTTTTATGATGTAATAGGTATATTATGACATTAAAAAATTATGTGTATTATAATTGAATTATTTATTTATTTGTTTTTTAAGAAATCGTTAGAGATTTTATTAATAAAAACAAAATTGCAATATAAGAAATTAAATTAAATTTATTTATAATTATTATTAATATTTTTAATTTTTTTTTAATTTAATCAACATTATATTTTAATGTTTTACTATAACATCTTCCTTTAATGGAGTGATATTGAAATATTATACCTTTAAATAGGTTACAGTAGAGAAGATTACCATGGAAAAAACAATGGGTTAAAAATACCATGGAAAAATCATACGTTGTTAAAACCTATAGTTTGATAATTTAATTTAACGTTTATAATTTTATAGTTAAAATTAAAATTATTATTTTTTAAATTATGCAAATATTTGCCTTTTATTTTTTATTTTATTTTATTTTGATTTTAATTTTATTTTTATATATATATTTTTTTAATTTTAATTTTATTTTTATATAATTTGACGGTCAAAATATTTATAGAGAAAGACAAAACAACATAGACATTACAATATGAAAGAACTAGAAAAGCTCTTAATACATTAATTTTTTTCATTGAAATTTACTTAATATTAATATTAAAGTATTAAATCTTTTTCTATGTATTATTTTTGTTTGTACTTATAATTATAATGGGGTTAGGTATAAATTTTGTGCAGTAGAATACTTTCTATTCCTAAATTTTTAATCGTATTGAAAAAACATAACATATTGGGATGTGGGAAGCATCTCTCAAAATTTTGTGTTGAAAGATATTAGTTTATAATTCAATATAATAAAGATAATGTGACATGGATAATACTTACGATACTCAGAAATAATAATAATAATATTATATATTTTAAATATATAATAATAATAATAATAATAATAATAATAATAATATATATTTTAAATATAAATATAAATATGAAAAAAATATTATATATAAGAATTTTATATATATAAAGATAAAATAGAGATATTAAAATTTAATATCTAAATAAAAATACTATATATTTTTGTTACAATCGGAATATAAATATCTTAACAATATGTTTTGATCTTGTAACGAAGATATTTTAATTTTAAATATTAAAAACTTAATTTTAAAAAATTAATCTCTTTAAATATGATTATTTAAAATAATTAATTAAATAAACCATTTGAATTTAGTTAAAAAAATATATTTAAATAATTTATAAACAATGATTTATGCTTTTAAACAATTTCAACTGAACACCAAACATTCCACATATATGAATAACATGCAACTTATGCCACCTTGATCACAATTCAAAGAATAAAAATGCAACCTCACATTTGAAAAAAATTGTGTTAAAAAGTGATTGATTCAACTCAAATAAAGCATGATACAAAATTGATTAAGCTAGCACAATAGAATTAAATTTAAATAAATGAAATTATTTTAATAATCTATTTATATGAAAAATATTTTAAAAACGAAAGATTGATAAGTTTAACTTAGTTCTCTCTCGCTTATGCTCCTTGACCTCACCTACCTCTGCTCCCAACCCCATGTGTAACGCCCTGCGCTCTCGGGCACGGGCGCGCGCATTCCTCCCATCGCAAAGTTGAACCAAAGGAAAAATGTGCGAGCGCTCAAACAGCGAAGGCGCAGTCATATCGTGCGCACAAGTATGGGAGAGCGTTCACACATTTATAAGGGCGAGTTGGCAGCTCGCCTTACACTTGAAGCCGACCGAAGACATGATGAAATGTGGGTGAGCCGACGGTAGAAGTCATGGCGGTTGGGCGATGGTGTTGAAGATTGATGGGTCGGCCGAGAGGAGGATATTCACGATAGGATGGATATATATTCATACGGTTGATCGTTCATTTGGGGCATCGGACTTCGCACAAGATAAGAGGTGCGCACAAGAAGTGCGAAGGTCGCACTTAACCACAGGTCGCATGGTAGATGCGCCCGCCGAGTCGGGCAAGGTATTGTCGTGCAGCGCGGGTCGTAGTGTGGGTGGAGGGCGTAGAAGGGTGCCCGCCCACCGATTCTTGACATGGGACTTGGTTGTAACGGGCGCGGGTGTGCCTGCCCGTCGGCAAAGAGTTGTGTGTGTAGTGTGGGTCGTGCACGGGCGCGCCCACCCGGTTGTAAACTTGTGTTGTATATTGTTCGGTTGAAGGTTGCGGTGAGCGTGCCGTGCGTTCTTGCACGGGCAGCGCCCAACCTTGGTTATAAACGCCGGTGGAGCATTCGCTCCCGGTCATTGTAATCTTCTCAAATATAATAAAAAGATTACTCTTGCATATTATTGGGTTATTGTTATTGTTCTTATATTATTGATGGATTCCGCACATTAATAATGTTAATTCATGATTTTATGAATTGTTGAAGGCGTAGTTCATAAAGTTAATTAACGATGGATAAAGTTATTAACTTAGGCGGTGCCGCACTCGGCCAATTTAAGGAAAAAAGAATTGGGGGTGTGATAGGTGGTATCAGAGTAGGTTCACGACGAGTGAAGCCGATGTACGATGAAGATGCTACACACCTGCACTTCGTGACAGGTGGTATCAGAGCAGGTTCACGACGAGTGAAGCCGGTGTATGATGAAGATGATACACACCTGCACTTCGTGACAGGTGGTATCAAAGCAGGTTCACAGGTGGTGAAGCCGTTGCTTGATGATGAACGTAGAGAACAGACATGTATGCAGGGAAAAGTTATGGAGAAATCGTAGATGAACAGTCTGGGTTTCGTGGACTTGATGGTTCATGGCAAGACCATTCAAGCTCTGGTGGACACGGGGGCCACTCATAACTTCATGACGACACGGTTGGCAAAAGAGGTTGGACTGATGATCTTCCCATCAAATGTGGAAGTTAAGGCAGTGAACTCTAGAGCTAAAGTGGTGGGTTTGGTACACGAAGTACCTGTTCAAATAAAAGACTGGAAGGGTCAGTTGGACTTCACGGTGATGGAGATGAACGACTTCGATATGATAGTCAGACAGGATTTCTTGAAGGGCAACAAGGCTATTGTTGTCCCCTTCTGTGATGAGGTGCTGCTAGTTGGACAGACACAAACTTGGACTTTGCCCACACATAGGCAAAGGAGGGAAGTCAAGGTGCAGCATGTTTCTGCACTAAGTTTGGAGAAGGCTATGAAGGAGTCAGATATGGAGACATATGCGGTGATGTTCAAGGATGTCAAAGGTGATGGAGTGGGGATGCCTGTTCCAGCCGAGATTTCCGAGGTGCTGACCAAATATGCGGATTTGATGCCTAATGAGCTACCAAAGAAGCTTCCACCAAGGCGTGCAGTGGACCATAGCATTGAGCTTGAGCCAGGGAAGCAACCCCCGGCTAAAGCACCTTATCGGTTGTCAGGACCTGAGTTGGAGGAGTTGAAATGACAGTTAAAGGAGTTAACTGATGCAGGTTTCATCAGACCTTCAAGGTCCCCTTATGGAGCTCCGGTATTGTTCCAGCGGAAGAAGGATTCAAATGAGCTACGGATGTGCTGTGATTACCGTGCATTGAACAAGTAGACGGTAAGGAACAGGTATCCTTTGCCATTGGCTGTTGATTGCTTTGACAAGCTTGCGAAAGCCCGAGTGTTTTCCAAGCTGGACTTGAGGCATGGGTATTATCAGGTGCGGATAGCTGAAGGAGACAAGAAGAAGACCGCGATAGTAACAAGGTATGGTAGTTTTGAGTTCCTTGTTATGCCATTCGGGTTGTGTAACGCTCCTGCTACGTTTTGCACTTTGATGAATGATGTCCTACGACCATACTTGGATTCGTTCGTAGTAGTGTACTTGGACGATATAGTGGTGTTTAGTGACAACATGGAGGATCATAAGAGGAACTTGGCAATGGTGTTCGAGGCACTGAGGGCAAATCAGTTGTTCTTGAAGAAGTCTAAGTGTGTGTTCGCTCAAACCGAGATTCCGTTCCTTGGGAATATTGTTGGTCAAGGGTACATACGAATGGAGCCGAGCAGAGTGAAGGCGATTGAGGACTGGGTTGAACCGAAGAATTTCCATGAGATGAGGGTGTTCTTGGGCATGACCAACTACCAACGGAAGTTTTTAGAGGGGTACTCCAAGGTGACATCGGCACTGACAGACCTATTGAAGAAAGACAAGAGGTGGAGTTGGACGAGCGAATTTCAAGAGGCATTTGATGACTTGAAGAAAAGGATGGTTACAACACTGATACTGAAGTTGCCTGACTTCGAGAAACCATTTGAGGTACACACTAATGCTTCAGATTTTGCCATAGGAGGGGTTCTTATGCAGGATGGGCATCTGGTGGCGTACGAGAGTCGGAAGTTGCAGGATAGAGAACGAAGGTATCCGGTCCATGAGAAGGAGATGACTGCCATCATCCACTGTCTTCATGTGTGGAGGCATTACCTGATTGGGAATTCGTTTTTTGTCAAGACTGACAACGTTGCAGCAAGTTATTTTGCATCACAACCGAAGCTTTTTGCGAAGCAAGCTCGTTGGCAGGACTTCTTGGCAGAATTCGACATGACTATCGAGTATAGACCGGGAAGACACAATGCAGTAGTAGATGCCCTTAGCAAGAAGGGACAACTTGCAGCATTGGAAGGAGAAGACCGGGCAGCTAGGAGTAGGAGTCGAGTTCAGATGTCAAAAGAGATGCAGAATAAGATCAAGGAAAGTATTGAAACCGATACTTTGGCGCAGAATATAGTGAAGCAGATAAAGGAGGGGAAGACACGAAAGTTCTTTCTACGAGACGGGTTCTTGTTCTTTGGAAACCGACTCTATGTTCCAAAGTCATCTGGGCTCAGGAGGCACCTTTTGAAGGAGTGCCACGACTCGCCATGGGCTGGCCACCCAGGGATGCATCATTCTTTGGCATTGTTGGAGAGAGGATTCTTTTGGGAGAAGATGCAGGAGGATGTAGAGGAGTATGTACATACGTGCATCATTTGTCAGCAGGACAAATAGGATAATCAGAGGCAAGGAGGACTGTTGCAGCCTTTACCAATTCCAGAGAGGCCATGGATGAGTGTCTCGATGGAGTTCATCACTCAATTACCATAGGTTCAGGGGTATAATGGGATAATGGTCATGGTTGATCGTTTTTCCAAGTATGCTGTCTTTGTTCCTACAAAGATACCTTGTGGAGCCGAGCGGACTGCGGAGTTGTTATTTAAGAACATAGTGAAGTATTGGGGAATGCCATTGATCATTGTGTCAGATAGAGATCCACATTTTACGGGCAGATTTTGGACCACATTATTCAAGTTAGTTGGGACAGAGTTGTTGATGAGTTCGAGTTACCATCCGCAGACAGATGGGCAGATCGAGAGGATCAACGCATTGTTGGAGGACTACTTGAGACATTATGTGACGACTGATCAAAAGAATTGGCCTGAACTTTTGGATATTGCTCAGTTTAGCTACAATATTCAAAAGAGTTCTGCGATGGGGTATAGTCCATTTGAGTTGGTGAACGGACAGATGCTGGTTGCACCGCATACCGTAGTGACGGGAGGCTTCTTGAAGAGTCCTCATGCGAAGAAGTTCATGAAGGCTTGGGAGGAGACCTTGGAGTTAGCACGGTTGCGCTTGCACGATGCTGCAAGGAGGATGAAAAAGTATGCTGATTGTGGGAGACGGGAGGCACACTTCAGTGTGGGAGATATGGTGTTTCTCAGGATTACCGGGGAGTAGTTTTAGCCAGCCAAGGGGACTACGAGCAAACTGACACGGAAGTATGAGGGACCATTCTGAGTGAAGAAGAGAGTGGGGGAAGTTGCTTACGAGCTGGAGCTTCCGCGCCATATGCACATGAAGCATCTAGTTTTTCATGTGAGTCAGTTGAAGAGATGTAGACTTGATTCAGACCATCCAGAGAGAGCTGAACCGCCAAGAGGACTAGCCGGGATTGTGGACAAGCCAGGACTGGAGTTGGAGAAGATTTTGAGCGTCAGAACTACAGGGGTTGGTTGCCACATGAGAAGGGAATTTCTTGTCAGATGGAAGAATGCACCGGAGGAAGAAAGTTGGGAATCGGAGGACTCACTTTGGAGATGGAAGGATAAGATCGAGAAGTACAACAGGAAGCTGTTGAGACGAGCAGGATTGTCGAGGGCGACAATGATTTCCAGTGGGGGAGGATGTAACGCCCTGCGCTCTCGGGCACGGGCGCGCGCGTTCCTCCCATCGCAAAGTTGAACCAAAGGCAAAATGTGCGAGCGCTCAAACAGCGAAGGCGCAGTCATATCGTGCGCACAAGTATGGGAGAGCGTTCACACATTTATAAGGGCGAGTTGGCAGCTCGCCTTACACTTGAAGCCGACCGAAGACATGATGAAACGTGGGTGAGCCGACGGTAGAAGTCATGGCGGTTGGGCGATGGTGTTGAAGATTGATGGGTTGGCCGAGAGGAGGATATTCACGATAGGATGGATATATATTCATACGGTTGATCGTTAATTTGGGGAATCAGACTTTGCACAAGATAAGAGGTGCGCAAAAGAAGTGTGAAGGTCGCACTTAACCACAGGTCGCATGGTAGATGCGCTCGCCGAGTCGGGCAAGGTATTGTCGTGCAGCGCGGGTCATAGTGCGGGTGGAGGGCGTAGAAGGGCACCCACCCGCCGATTCTTGACATGGGACTTGGTTGTAACGGGTGCGAGTGTGCACGGGTGCACTCGCCCATCGGCAAAGAGTTGTGTGTGTAGTGTGGGTCGTGCACGGGGGCGCCCAGCCGGTTGTAAACTTGTGTTGTATATTGTTCGGTTGAAGGTTGCGGTGAGCGTGCCGTGCGTTCTTGCATGGGCAACGCCCAACCTTGGTTATAAACGCCGGTGGAGAATTCGCTCCCGGTCATTGTAATCTTCTCAAATATAATATAAAGATTACTCTTGCATATTATTGGGTTATTATTATTGTTCTTATATTATTGATGGATTCTGCACATTAATAATGTTAATTCATGATTTTATGAATTGTTGAAGGCGTAGTTCGTAAAGTTAATTAACGATGGATAAAGTTATTAACTTAGGCGGTGCCGCACCCGGCCAATTTAAGGAAAAAAGAATTGGGGGTGTGACACCATGTCTCTAGTCGGCTCCCTTGGGCCTTCATGAGTCCTCTCTGGGGGGGCATCCACCTCCCCCTTTACTAAAGACTGCAATTGTTGTTTTCTCTTCTCTCATCTCCTCACTTGGTCATCCCCACAATCACCCTTCTATATCTAAGTTTGTAAAACGCTTAGATACAATTCCAGAAATCCACCTTCCCTTTTCCATCCCCGCAAGGAATCTCTCTCCCTTGTTGAGCGAGGTCTGGTAGAGTAGTTTATCAACCTCCGACCCTCTCCAAACATGGTTCAAAAATGGATAGAACAAAAATGGTCTCCCAAAATCAACGATAAAATCTTTACTCGCTTCTACTAAACAGGGTTTCATACCTTCTACTTTGAAACTAAAGAAGATGTAGATTTAATATTTAGGAGCAGACCAAAATTCATGGACTCAAGAGGTCTTTATTTAAAAAGATGGACTCCAGATTTTGATCTAGAGATTGACATTCCTAATGCAGTGTTGGTCTGGGTTTGTATTCCTCACGTCTCACTCCATTGTTGAGGATATGACTTAGTAAGAACAATGGGAAACACAATCGACAAATACATATATCATAGCAAGCCAAAGGAGAACCTAAACACTTGTGCAAGGATTTTTGTGGAGGTTGACTTAGCCAAAGGCCTTCCTAAAGTAGTGAACTCAAGGTTGATAATGTTGAAAATAGCAACAAGAAATGCTAAAATTAGAAGTGCTAAAACTAGCATTGTTATAAATAGTAGTTCGGATACCAATGTTGGACATAGCAACAAGGAATGAAAAATGGAAGTGCTAAAAATAGCATTGCTATAAATAGAATTTCAGGATACCTTCCTATTTTAGTTTGTCCTTGAGCTAAAATAGAGAAGTAAAATTCGCATTTGATCTTAGCAGTTGTTTGTAAAATAATTAATTAATTCATCTTGAGTTAATTAGTTGTAGAAAATCAAACCTAAATTCTATGTGGGGACATGCAACCGTTTCTCCATTGATTGAGGAATTTATCCATCAGTTAAAGAGATAAGGATGAGTTGTAATTAGTTCGCTCAATTAACTAAGTCAAGTCCAGTTAGATTTTTTTTTGTTGTGTAAATCAGTAGTTGTATATTATATCATAAAATTACATAGGATACAAAAAGTCTGTATGCACAGATAGAGAAAGCAATTTCATCACGTTTGCTCAAAATGACTGTAAGCAACTGAACCTGCATCTTTGGAACCCAAGACCAACCATGCAGGGCTGCCTAACGAGGGATCCAAACAAAAAAATTCAACCATCCAGGGTTGCTTGACAGTAGACACAAAAAGAAAGAGGGCCTGGAGGACCTCCAAAACTGTGACAGAGAGATACAAAATGAGAGAGAACCAAGAAAACAAGAAGCCATTACAGCTTCAAAATCACATAGTCTTTACTGGTTGCACTTGGGCTAGCCATTGCAGTCTCGAACTCGGGCTGTGGAATCCTTTGAGGAGTGGGGCGCTTCACCTTGCTGGTGTCAGTTTCCTCCACCGGGACGTCCACAGCAACATTTGTTCCCTGACGGATGGAGAGCTTGAGGAGATTGATGAGGACTCCCAGCTTGTGCGATAGGATTCTGACTTCCTGAGTCAGGGCACTAAAATTGAACTCCATAGCATCTAACTTTGCCGAATTCTCTGTAGAAACGAGGGAAATGGCCTGGTGCACTTTCTTGATATCTTCAGCCTGCATGCTGAGCGCTTTGGCCAGCATGGTCTTCATACGCCACATTTCACTTTGGGTTCGAACGAATTGTGTGGCTCTGGTGGTCGCTGTGCCTGGATCCGATATCTAGTCCATTTCCATCTCCAGAGCCTGAACGTCCATCTGTTCTTCTTCCTCTGTGACCGCAGCTTCAAGCTCTTCGATTTTGCATTTTTCTTTCTGAGAGGTCCAGGTCTCATAAGCCTCACGGGCTTTTTTCAGGTCCCGGTTAGCAGATGCATTCCGACTACCCTCACGAGCCATAGTGTTATTGCAGGTGTTGGCGTGGGTGGAGGAGACAATGAACTTCCTAACAGCACTGAGATTGTTAAGAAACGAGCCAGGAGAATGCAATGTCTTGATTACCTGGTTGAATGCCTTAGTTATAGCTGAGGGTTGAAAGTTCTGGATTGAGATCTCCCACTTCACCTTCTGAGATATGTTGTTCCTACCATAATAACTCCCATTTCGATTTCCCAGCTCCTTCTCATGATGCCGATCCAGAGCCATTACTCTGCCACGCTTGAGGCTGTTGGTTGAAAGCCAGGTGTCCTCACCTGCTTCTTGCTAACTGTGCCGATCATACTTTTTGTTGATTGTCCTCCCCGTCCGATAAACTTTGTCCTTGTGGATGATTTTCCACCCTTCCCCAGGTACTCCATGGGCCTGTCGCCCGTTGTACCTCCGTTTGGCGTTAAGTATATTGTTAATTCGCATAGGTTACTAATGAGCCATATCCTACAGCCCTTCTTCCGCTCTTGATTCTCCTGTAAGATCTTGCCTTGAGATGAGAGTGCACTGATTCCGAAGCTCGTCTTCTGTGACGTCTTGCCAACAAGTGTCAGTGATCTCCATCGGATGATTGACCGCATGGTTGGCAAGGCAATCCGCTAAGACATTTGCTTTCCACCTAACTGCCTGTGGAACAATGCTGCTGAGGGAGGAGAGATGTTTCGCAATGAGCACTGTAACCATGGCTAATCTCTAGTGCTTTGTAACTTTCTCCGGCCGAGTTCCATTTTGCATTCTCTTCGCCGCAGTGATGGCCAAGAGGGAATCTCCTTCCACTATAACAGAGCCTTTACCCAGCCGGATGAGGATTTGCAGCCCCTGTTCCAGGGCTGCGAATTCTGCTTCATTGTTGGTGGCCTCCCCAAGCACTCTGCAGAAAATGTGGAGGATTTCACCTTTGTCATTATGGATGACGCCTCCAAGCCCTGCAGGGCCAGGGTTTCCCCTAGAGGCCCTGTCGAAATTTAATTTGCAGAACCCCAGGGTGGGGGGCAGCCAGGCCGAAGGAACGGGAGTAGGTCGAGGGTGGTTAGCTTGAGCCTTGTGACTTATCAGACCATTCATGCCAAACAACAACAGGATGCGAGAGTCATTGGGAGTGAGCATCTTGTCCTGTTCCGCTTTGCAGATGGTAAGGGTAGTCTCTTTTAAACTGTGCATAATGATTGTTTTGATGGTTTCAAGCTGCTTGAATTCTTTTAAAAAATTCGTCTGTTCCTCTCTTTCCAAGTGTTCCAGACTATAAAACCGGGGCAGAGCCTCCAAAGGGCGTTAACCATATTACAACTGGAATATTTTGTGCGCCAATTTGCAATGGAGTCTTGAATAGAATCTCTGTGTCTATCTGTTTGTTTGAAAATTCCTTTCATCCATTCCCACAGATTATTGGTCCAGTCACAGTCATTAAGGAGATGGTTCATCGTTTCCTCATCCTTTTCATAGAGGGGGCATTTGGAAGGCCCAATAAAACCTCTTTTCACTAAATTCTCCTAGGTAAGGATTTTGCGATGCATGAGAAGCCAAAGAAAATATTTTATCTTTGGCTAGAGAGCATTGTTCTAGACATTTGGGTACCAAGCTACTTTGTCTTCGAGGTTCTGGTGCTTGAGATACATTCTGGCCTCCTTGAGGTTGAAAGTTCCTCTGTCGAGTTTTCCACACCTGAGTTGGTCCTCCTCCTGAGTGGACCGATCATTCTCTTATTCAGATCAGAGTTTAAGGTGCTGAGGAGGTCTATCATGTTTTCCTCTGGGGGGAGAGGCTCTAGGTTCCATTTCCTCTAGTGCTGGTTCTCGTTGCTGCCAGACCAATATTGATGGACTTTTATCTTTCCCGTTGCCTGAAACCATCTTTGTAGGGCAAGATAATTGGGGTTTTCTAGTTTAGGTAGTTGTTGCCATGCATCCTCCCAGAATAAAGCATTGTTGCCATTTCGAATTTCCCAAAAGTAGTGGTCTTGAATGAGGTGGCTGTTAGCTCTGGCTAGATTCCAAATAGGGGAACCTTCAGGGGCATCTGTCATTTTGATCAGGTCCTCAGTTCTCCACGTTTCGACATATTTGGCCTTCCATAATTTTTCCCAAGGTGTATGGGGTTCCTTGATCCAACACCACCAAAGCTTGGCTCCATAAGCTTTGTTGATAGTGTCTGGGTCTTGCAGCCCTAAGCCCCCCAGGATTTTGGGTTTGCATAATTTAGTCCAGGCTACAAGTGCCCATTTATGTTTATCTGCTTTGCCTGACCAAAGAAAGGCTCTTTGAATATTCCTAATTTTATGTATAACCATTTTTGGAGCTGGGAGGATAGAAAGCATGTAGAGAGGAATGGCTTGTAGAACTGCCTTAGTCATTACAAGTCTTCCTGCAAAATTCAAAACTTTGTTGGTCCAGTAATTTCCCCTATCCTCTAGCTTGGAGAGAAAATGCTCCCAGTGGAGTTTTTGCCAAGGCTTGTCAGTGAGAGGAATGCCAAGATATTTAGAAGGGAGGCTGCGTCTTTTGAAACCAAGGATATTAGTGAGGTGCTTTTGGACCGCCAAGTGCATATGGAAGAAAAAACAAAGGATTTATCCAAGTTAAGATCCATACCAGAAGCTTGGCTGAATAGGTTCAAAATGGCTTTGAAACCTTGGGCTTCCTTAACAGTAGGGGTACCATGCAGCATGGTATCATCCACAAATTGCTGATGGGTAGTTGCAGGAGAGTGATTCAGGGGCTGCAGACCTTTGATGATATTCCTATCCTTAGCTGATTTAATGATGCGACTTAGTCCTTCCATTAAGATAACAAAAAGGAAAGGGGAGATAGGATCTCCCTAACGAATGCCTTTGGAAGGGAAGAAGGGGTCCGAAGGGGCTCCATTGACCAAAATAGAGAAGCTGGGAGATTTGACCATGGCCAAAATCCATCTGATCCAACGCTGGGCAAACCCAAAAGCTTTCAAAATTGCTTCAAGATAATTCCAACTAACCTTATCATATGCTTTTGAGAGGTCCAGTTGAATGATCATTCCAGCCATTTTCTAAGACTAAAGGGTGTGGATCATTTCCTGTGCCAATAAAACATTGTCCATGATTTGCTTGCCTTCCACATAACCTGACTGCTATTCTAAGATGATCAAAGGGAGAATAGGCTTTAACCTGTTGGCCATGACTTTGGAGATGATCTTGTACAACACATTGCAGAGAGCTATAGGTCGAAATTTAGAAGGCGTGTAGGTAGTCTCTTCCTTGGGGATGAGGGCAATAAAAGTGGAGTTTATGGATTTGAGTATGGAGGAGGATCTTCTAGAGTCCTCGACCACCGCCCATATGTCCTGCTTCACTATGTCCCAGCAAGATTTGAAGAAGTCAATGGTGAATCCATATGGTCCCGGGGCCTTGCCATTGGCCATATCTTTGACTGCCTCTTCTACCTCCAGAAGGGTGACCAGGCGGTCTAAGGACCTGTTCTGTTCCTCTATGATTAGCTTGGGAATAGAGGTAATGACTGTATTGATTGCCTCTTGTCTATTGATGTTCGGTTCTATGGCAATAAGACTGAAGTGGTTCCTGAGGATAGAGGCAATCTCCTGATGAGATTGAAAGGAGGTCCCCTGTTCATCCTTAAGCTTGGTTATTTTATTAGTGCCTCTGTAATCCATGGCTGAGCGATGGAAAAATTTGGTGTTTTTCTCCCCTTCATTCAGCCATTGAATACGGGATTTTTGTCTCCATAAAGTTTCTTCCTGATTGCATCTCTCATTCCATTTTTGCAGGAGGTCACGCTCCGTGTTAATGGAGTTCTGAGATATGTCCCCCTTGATCTAGTTGTTATGTATTAGAGTCATCTGATTCTCCAGGGCTTGCTTGTCCTCAAAGATGTTGCCAAAGACCTCTTGGTTCCAAGTTCATAGCTTTGCCCTTATGTGCCTCAATCTAGCTTGGAGCCGAAACATTTTGGTTCCTCTAGTGTCCAAATGCTTGTTCCACCATAGTTGGATGTTGGTGGTGAAAGTCGGATGACTGAGCTAGAATTTTTCAAAGTGAAAGGGTCTGTTTTTTGGGGTTCCAAGAATGGTTTCCTGTAAAGAGATGGGCCAATGATCCGATCCTCCAGATGGAATAATCTTAGATTCCACTGTGATTCCCTCAAGGAGAATGGTATCCGAGATTAGAAACTGATCAAGCCTAGATGTGATAAGCCTGTCCCCTCCTCTCTTATTATTCCAAGTGAAAATGCCATTTTTTGGTTGGATGTCCACTAGGTTAGCCGTTCTTATGAAAGAAATGAAGGCCTCGACATCTCTGTTTAAGGTTCGAAGTCCACCCTTCTTTTCCCCCAGAGAGGTAATCATGTTGAAATCTCCTCCATAGATGGCCTTAGCATTAGAGTGCCTTTGTTGCATCTTGGATAGGTTTTCCAATAGCTGTAGCTTATCCTCCAACCTTTGGGGGCTATAGACATTACTGAATAAGTATGTGCCAACTTCTCCCAGGATCTGCATTTCAATGGAAATGAAAGATCTGGAGGCCTCAGCGTTAAGCAGGAGTAGGGAGTGGGGGTTCTAGAAGATGGCTAAGCCCCCTTCCAGACCATTAACTTATACTTCCAAGTGCTCCTTCTCTTTCCCAATCTTCTGCCCATCCCTTCCATCTTTAGCATAGAGCATTTGGTTTCCTACAGGAAAACAATGTCTGGATTTTCTTGTGTGACTTTATTTTTCAGTAATCTTTGTTTGGTTTGGCTGTTGGGCCCTCTTGCATTCCATGAGAGTATCTTCATAGTTAAACTATAATTATGAGGAGAGAGGGAAGGTCTCAAGGACCTTCATCTTGCCTGAGTTGATGAGCATTTGGCCAAGCACATGGAGCGCATCATTGTTTGTTCTTCTGCCCCATTTCTTTCTGTGTTTTGCATTAGAATAAGTTTGGTGTAGGTTTTGTGCCTTGATGCCCAGTCCTTTTGTTGTGCCCAGACCCCTTTTCTGCCCTCTCAAGGTTGCATCCTGCCTTGATAGAAAGAGGAAGTTGACTCTGTCAATCTCTTCCTCTAGAATGTGCTCCACCCCTTTTTGTTTCCATTGCTCAAGTATGGTGTTAAGGTCCATTCCTTCTTGTTCTAGAGTGTCATTTAGGTCCTGATCCTTTGTGCCCACTTCACTTAATGTCATTTCCTCGTCCCCTTCCGCATCTTTCCTCAATCCTGGATCTTGGAGAAAATCATCAATTGAGATTGGAGTTGGCATTTGGGTGTTCTGATTGTTCTTTTCTGGGATTTCCTGCTCCGATGCTGGTGTTTGGGTATCCTCATCTGCTCCAGTTTCCTCTCCAAGCACCTCAAAGGCGTTCATAGACCTTTTGTTGATGTTTCTTGTCTTTGGTTGGTTTCTTCTGTTAGTCCAGTGTCTGCCTGTGGGTCGGACGAAACCATCTTGATTTTTTCTTGGGAGATCCTTAGCCTTCTCTACAGGCTTGTGCATGGGACATTCCCAGATTAGATGGCCATGTTCATGGCATTTTTTGCATCTGAAGGGTATTTGTTCGTAGTCTATGGCTTGGAAAAAGACTTCATCTCTATATTCCAACCATATACCTTCATGGAGAGTACCTAAAACGTCCATTTCAACACAAATTCTATCGCAAGATGTGTACCTTTTTTGGAGGGTCGCTTCCAACACTTGAATGAAGGTGCCCAGTTTATTTCCGATTTTCTCCAAAGCCGCCAGTCTGTAGTAGTCGATAGGGAGGGAAAACAGGCGGATCCAAATAGGAACATGCTTGAATGTTTCCTGTTCTGGTGCGAAATTTGGTTTCTAGGGTCTCATGTAGAGGCCTGCCGAGGCATAGAAGTAAGGGCCTCCATCAAAGATGTGTCTCTATCTTCAAGGTTTGCAAAGACCACTGTAAAAAATCCTTTGGCCCCCAGGTGGAGTTTAACATCTCCTTTCGGCTTCCAAGTTTGCTTGATCCATTGGCATAAGGCTTTTTCTGTGGGCCAAAAGCCCATGAACTTGCATATCACTGCATGAATAGCCATATGATCCCTATAGGCTTGCAGTTCGGGGTTAGTGATGATAACCCTCAGGCTTTCTATAGTTTTTGGCTTGCATCGCCCCTGGTCTCTTTGTTGTTTGTTTTCTGCGGCTGGTTCTTCTGGGTCTGGGCCTTTCAAGGGGGAGGTTTCAGCAGCCTCCGCTTCTTTGGTTTGTCTTTTCCTTCTAGAATTTTTATGCCTTTTGTCTGGTGTGGAAACTAGGTTTCCTTCGTGTTGCCATCCAGTTTTGTCTTCTTGCTGAGCTCATTTTTCCCTGTGGTGTCTGAACCCGTGATCTACACTCCTTCCAAAGGAATTTTACCTTTGTCCATCATTATTTGTTTGTAGGAAGGGGCCCCATTGGCCCCCGCTTGCTTCATCCGTTGGGCCAGGGCAAGCCCCTGCTGTCTTAGATCCGTGAACAGGGCACTGCCCCCTGCCAGAGTGGGTAACAGTGCACAGACTGCGATCCAAAACCCTAGGTCAGAGAGTTGCAGAGCCAAAAAACCGTTCTGATCATTATCTCTTGTTTAAGTCTAGTTAGATTAATTCAAACAGGTTGTTGAATTAATTGTGAGTTCAGTTAGTTAATGCATGCATGCATGTAACTGCCGCACTTCAGATAACTGAATATCTCTCATATATAACTCATGCATGTAAGTTCAGTCAGAGACCTAGTTGAGATTAGAGGATGGGACAATGTACTATCAATTGAAGGATTTTTCCTATAAAGGAAACTCATCCATGCAGAAGGAATTATCTCCTTCAGGTTTGTGTAGTTATTTCTGAGCCAAGTGAGAAGTGTGAGGTGGGAATTCACACAAGTAGAAGCACTGGACCCCAGGAAAAACTGCACAAGTAAATAGGAGGCTTTGAGGGTAGAGGAGAAGGTTTGTGAGAAGCCTTTGACTGTCTATGAGCAGCAATTGGATTGCACAAAGAGCAGGATAGCTTGTCAGCTAATTCTTTTTGTAACCTGAAAATATTTCCACTTGTATGATAATATAGAGATTGGGGTTTTAGGCTGAGGCTTTCCCTGGGTTACTCTTCTTTTTTCATGTGTGATTTATTTCTATTTCTCAGTTATACGTGTTCTATTTGATCTTGTTCATATTCGATTAAGCTTCTGCAAAGTTTGTTGTAGAAGTAGATCTTGTAGTTTGCTTTAGTATATTGCATAATCTGTTGATCTATAGTGGGAAATTATACATGGTATTAGAGAAAAGGTGATCAAAGAGAAGAACAATATACAAAGAAGGGAGAAGTTCGAAGTTTCAAGTTCTTGATTCTAGAATTCGAATTCTTATCACATCTCAAATTTCACCAATGGTGTTCAACGGTTTAAGACTTGAATACGCCCTTGATGGAAACTCGAATTATATAGCCTGGAAGGATCGCATGGAAGCAGTATTAGAGGACAACAATTTGAAGGACTTCATTGATCAAGAAGTCCCTAAGCCAACAACGGCTAATGCTACAGAATTGGCGGAATGGAAGAAATGTGTGGCTAGAGCGAGGAGAATCCTCCTAGAGGGAGTTCGAGACCACATTGTCTCAAGCCTCCATGGGAAGGAGACACCATTTTAAATGTGGAAAACGTTGAAGGATCTATATCAGAACAACAATGATCAGAGGAAGCTGGCGCTGAAAGACAAGCTTCGAAAAATCAAGTGTGAAAAGGGCGACACGATCGCTACATATCTGAACAAGCTCACCACCTGCAGGGATGAGCTTGGAAGTGTAGGGATCACAACAGTTGATGATGACATGGTGAGTCTTTCTCTCCTCGGTCTTCCTATGAGTTGGCATATCTATCAAGACTCGGTAAATGGAAGAGAAAAACTTCCAGATTGGGAACGACTTTGGTCGGATCTGTTGCAGGAGGAGATAAGAAGAAGCACCAGAGATGGTTCTTCATCCAAGGAGGATGAATAAAACCATCCTTAGTGAGTAAGGTGAAGAAAGGGAAGGAGAAGGATTCTCATCTCAAATTGAGTTCTTCCCATGGTGGGAAGAAGTTTGACAAATCTAAAATACGATGCTTTCATTGTCATGAGGTGGGCTATTTTGCTACAAATTGTCCATTGAAGAAATCCAAGATGGGATCTAAGGAAGGATTTGAAGGTGAGGCATTGGCCTCACAGTTCGATTTGGATTCCACCCTCTTCTCATGCATGGTTTCATCCATGGTGGGATGTGGTTAGTTTCTTGATATTCGAGTTTCTTTCCACATGACCGGCAACAAGAGTTTGTTCAGTAACTTGGAGGAGAAAGATCTCTAGATACTCATAGCGATGGGTAATGATGAAAAGTATAGCATATCAAGTGTAGGCATGGTTGTTTTTTAGAGGGAGCATGGAGCTCACATTACCTTGACCGATGTCAAGTATGTACCAGGACTGAGGAAAAATTTGGTGTCAATCGTAATGCTGGAAGACAAAGGCTATGATGTAGTCTTTAGTAAGGGAAATGTTTTCCTTTGACACATCACCACTAGACAGGTGAAGCAGATTGGTTCACGAGTCAAGAACCTGTATGCTCTTGAGGTTCAAGATGCATGTAAAGCCTTGAGGAGCAAGGCAAAGGTTAGAGACTTGGTGGTTGAGAGGGAGAGTAAATTACCTCTCAATACGCAGCCCCAGAAGAAGTCTCAGACAATTATGGAGGAGCCACAATTGGAGATGTTGAGAGGAGACCGAGTGGAGGTATCCACTCATGCAGAGACCTCCAGTAGGGGGAAATTTCAAGCCAAGTCAGTAGAGGGATCACATGCAGGCATACCTCCAGGTGTGAGGTGGGGCGATGTGAAGTGATAGTCTCAAGAAGGCTGAAATAGGGGTAGGATCCTTGAGGTACCTAGCCTCTTTGATTAGAACTTGCTATGGGAGCCCTGATGAGGAGTAGCATGACTAGCTGAGTGGGTAGAGACAGATGCGGATGGAGTGGCAGAGGGAGCTTCAGCATCAGAGGATGTTTCTAGCCCAACAGGGAGGTTAGTTGGGAATTTTTTTGTTTCTAGAGTTGTTGGAGCAATAACACTTGGGAGAAGTGTTGCATGCAGAACATTCCAAAGGTTTAGGATTGGGTTCGAGTTGAATACGTTTCTTGTTGAGAGGGAGTGTTGAAAATAGCAACAAAAAATGCTAAAAATAGAAGTGCTAAAAATAACATTGCTATAAATAGTAGTTCGGGTACCAGTGTTGGACATAGCAACAAGGAATGAAAAATGGAAGTGTTTAAAATAACATTGCTATAAATAGCATTTTGAGATACATTCCTATTTTAGTTAGTCCCTAAACTAAAATAGAGAAGTAAAATTCTAATTGATCTTAGCAACTGTTTGTAAGATAATTAATTAATTCATCTTGAGTTAATTAGTTGTAGAAAATCAAACATGAATTCTATGTGGGGACATGCAACAGTTTCTCCACTGACTGAGGAATTTATCCATCAGTCAAAGAGATAAGGATGAGTTATAATTAGTTGGCTCAGTTAATTGAGTCAAGTCCAGATAGATTGATTCAAATAGTTTGTTGAATTAATTGTGAGTTCAGTTAGTCAATGCATGCATGCCTGTAACTGCTGCACTTCAGATAACTGAATATTCTCTCATAAATAACTCATGCATGTCAGTTCAGTTAGAGACCCAATTGAGATCAGAGGATGGGACAATGTACTATTAGTTCGAGGATTTTTCCTATAAAAGAAACTCATCCATGCAGAAGGAATTATCTCCTTTAGGTTTGTGCAGTTATTTCCAAGCCAAGTGAGTAGTGTGAGGTGGGAATTTGCACAAGTGGAAGCACTAGACCCCAGGAAAAACTACGCAAGGAAATAGGAGGCTTGGAGGGAAAAGGAGAAGGTTTGTGAGAATCCTTTGACTGTCTATGAGCAGCAGTTGCAGAGAGAGCAGGATATCTTGTGAGCTGATTCTTTTTGTAATCTGAACATATTTCCACTTGTATGATAATATAGAGATTAGGGTTTTAGGCTGAGGCTTTCCCCGGGTTATTCTTCTGTGTTCATGTGTGATTGATTTCTCGTTCTCAGTTATATGTGTTCTATTTGATCTTGCTCATATTCGATTAAGCTTCCGCAAAGTTTGTTGTTGAAGTAGAACTTGTATTTTGCTTTAGTATATTGCATAATATGTTGATCTACAGTGGGAAATTATATGGATAACTGGTTGCACATACAAAAACTATACTATGAGAAATTCCCTTTAAATGCAAGTTATGTCACAAATACGACCATTTTTCCAATAGATGTCCAAAATAATCAATATTTGAACCTCAAGATCCCTAATAGAAACAATGGGAAATGGGTAAACATTAAAATTATAATCCCAACAAAAAACCTTACCAAAATGGGCCATTATGTCCTCGTACTATCCCTTTAACTCTACACTCAACACCCTCTCACTCACCGTCCATCAAAACCATCCTCTCGACCCATTCAGGTGCCTCTAGTCCTAGCTTTTTAATACCTTTGAAATATTGGATAACTTACCTTTAGATATAGATGATCATCAAACCTTAAACATTGACCAAAATTATGTGGGGGTTTGAAAAGAACAACCTCCCTCAATCCAACAAAGAAATCACTACCAAATAGTTGTTCATGAACATATATCATATCCCCCATTTCTCTTTAATTATAGAAGAACCCATAATGGCTCAATAAATGACGCATGATGACCCCATATCCATTTTCTGTCATCCACCCCTTGTCTCTCTGGCTCAATCAACTCCCACCTTCTCTATAATTCTGACTAGAACCAAAGCTAAAGAAACAAAAATGCCCTCAAAATCACCCCAAAGAATATCTGGAAGAAATTCCAATAAAGAGGTAGGTGATGAATCAACAAAAAATATATGGCAATGGGCATCCAACAACCAATGGGTTCATTCTTAGGGAAAGGGAAAGAACCCAAAGAATATCAGACCCAGGCAGGGAGAGTCAGGGGTTCTGCCACTCTCTCACAAGGTAAATAATTATTTTGGTCTCTTGTAAATATAGAAGCCTTGGGAATGCTTCAAAAATAAGTGCAACAGTAGATCTAGTGAGATCAGAAAAACCCATAGCTCTATTAATGCAAGAGACCAAATCAAGTAAGGAAGAAATGGAATCTATAATCAAGAAATTTGGCAAATATTTTAAAGGGATAGAAATTAGCACAAGAGGCACTTCAGGAGGTATATGTATAGTATGGAACCACAAAATTTTGGATATTCAAAAAAAACTCATTGGGAGAAATATTGGATAAAGACATACTTTTAGAATAAAGAAAATTGCAAGACCTTATGATTTTATAACATTTATGCCCCAACGCACTATTGAGACGGAGAGAGATGTTGGAACTCCTTAGCTCTCAAGCTGAAATCAAAAGGTATCCACTCGCCTATACTTGCAGGTGACCTCAATATAGAAATGAATAGTGAAGAAAAGAGAGGCCTCTCCATCCCTGACTGAAGTAGACACAAATTAGAAAATATAATAGTTGAGCACAATATTATGGGAATCAAACTAAGGAATGGAAAGTTCAACTGGAGAAATAGGCGAATTGCACTTAGCAACATCAAAGTATGGATAAATTGGTTCATAGTTCACATGGATCTCATATCTAGATCTGTTATAGTGTCTTCACAGATATTAGCAACAACAATATTAGATCACAGACCTGTAAACATAACTTTTGAAGAAAGAGAAAACTTTGGCCCACTCCCTTTCCGCTATAATCCCCTCTGGTCCAAAAAAAAGGAAGTGACATTTCAGATAGAAAAATATTGGCACACAATAATAGATGGCTCACCAACATTTGTTTGGAAATCAAAACTTACGTTCACTAATTCTACTCTTAAGATCTAGGCAAAAAACAACTACAAAGAGCCACTTTAGGAAAACCATGCTCTCCAAAGGGATTTGGAAGAAGTGCACTCATATTAGAGAATGAAATGGAGACAAAGAACTCCAAACACAAAAAAATGATATCTAATGGAAAATCTACTAATTAAACAAGAGAGGAGGAGGATTGGAGAATTAAATCAAGAAGCCTCTAGATTTAGGCATGAGACAAAAACATGACCTTTTTCCATAACCAAACAAAGGCTCCAAGAAACAAAAATAATGTCAACACTATCTACAAAGAAGGGAACATATTAATTGAAGGGGTAGAGGAGGTTAAACATGAAGCCTATCAACATTTCAGTAGGCTCTTGACAACTAACCCTGAACCAACTGATTATGAGGAAGCTCTAAGCCCAATCCAAAAATAGAAACGATAGAGAAAAATACCACCTTGACCAAGCCAATGAATTAAGAAGAAGTGCAAAGAGAAATATGGAGTCTACAACTTGAAAAAGTTCAATGACCTAATGGGTTCTCCATTTCATTCTCTAGGTGCTATTTGGGGCTCAAAAAAAAGTATCTCCTAAAAATAATTCGTTGGGCACACAAGAAATTTAAAATTGGGGGTAGTACCAACTCAACTTTTATAGCTTTAATACCCAAAGAAACCAAACCTTCCTCCTTCAACTACTTCCAACCAATCTCTTTATGTAACTCCTACAAAATCTTGATCAAAATCATAGCTAACCCTCTAGAGACCCTTCTTCCTTACCCAATATATGAAAACCATGGTGACTTTATTCAATAGAGGTAGATAGTGGACAACATTCTTTTGGTCGAGGAAACAATCCATTCAAGCCTTTCCAGATGTTGTAGCCTCTACAACAACACCCAATTTTTTTTGAAGATATCCAAATTTTGGGCCCCCCTCTACTTTTCAAGGCCGAATAGGTATGCTTGTAGCTTGAAATGGTTAAATTGTGCAAGGACTATCTACCATTAAACCCTATGGTTTGTCATTGCATATATGCATCTTGATTCATCTTGGTTCTTGTCCTTGGAATGCATTAGGGTTTTGAAATCATTATTTAATGATGAATCCTAAATATTCACACCCTCTATGTTATGTTATGCAAATTTTAGACATACTCCTTGTCACCGACCATAATTCAACTCCACATTCATTCCTTACAATTCACTCAAGTATCTCATTGTAGTCATAGTCACTGCAATTGCACCACATATACATGCTAGTTTTGATCATTGTGGCGGTTCATATGATTTAAGGAAAATGATTATTTGTCTTTTGAACTTGAGTCTCCAAAATGCATATCTCAGTATTGATCTCCTTTTCAAAACGATTCTAATATTTAGAGGTCTCTTTCGTTGTTTTAGAAAGTTCATTTATCTATGTTTGCATTCTCCAACATTTATTATGCATTCCAACCTTTCACATGTAAAGTTATAAAGTGTAAAAGCTTTAGCTTGCAAATATAATAAGATATTCAATACAACATGGAGTAAATGAACTCATATGAATTGATGTTGATTTTCTTGCAAGTAAATGGGCCAATGTAACAATTATTACAACGTTACCACACTTTAGAGAAATATAATATCATATAAATATTTTATGATGATGGATGGAATGAAAGAGACAATTGTACATTTGACTCATCACTAGAGAGGATATGTCAAGTGATGATTCAAAAGACATTTATTAAACACAATAGTGGAAAAATATTACAACACTTGCACATGACATAAAGAATGTTGAAGACTGAAAGTACACATAGAATGTACTCAACGTGCATCATAGGTGATAATAAGTGGAATATGTCAGCGCATGAAAGTGTGATAAGGATGCATTGAAAGGCCATTACTAAGGGATATACATTGTATTATAGAGAAATATATAAGAACCTTTAAAAGCCACAAATACACATCGCCTTGAGGGACCAATTATATAAAACTGTGCTAGATTCAAATCATATGAGTTGGCATGAAAACATATGAGATGATGCTTTGGAAACAATACATTTATGTGATTGTATTGTGTTCCATAGCTCACACACATGGTTGATGCACTATGTTAAATTGTTAAATGACACAATGATCAAACCATGTGATTGTGATAAGTAAACCATGTGATTAGTTATGAAAACTATATTAAAAATGAAATAAAAATATTGTATTATGTCAATGCAATGGCTCTTTACTATACTAAAGGACTGGTGCAGAGAGGGCATGCAAATATTGAGGAAAACTGGTTTCTAAGGGGAACATGGAGTGATACAATGAATTCCACTATTAAACATATGCAATCAATGCTATATATGTATTGCAATGAATGAATATTGAAGTAGCCTTGTAAGATAAAAGCCATGATAAGGCATCATAATGAAAGGGTATAGTGCATGAGAAAAGGAATGTTATCTTAACATGGAAATGGGAAATAAGTTCATATGTGCACAAAATAAAATGCAAAGATTACTATTATGGTTTGAAATGGCTATTTATCAAGTTCAAGAGTGGTACGAAATAATATGAAAGGAATTCAAAAACCAAAAACACATGCATGAAAACTCATGCATTAACATATGGTGTGGGTGAATGAGGTAATTACACCTACATTGGAAAGCAACACTAAAGCTTTTGCAAAAGAAATAAGTGGGGTACATTAACAACCATTTAAAGCTACACACACATTGGGAGTCCATAAAACACAATATATGGAGACAACACCATTTGCTACGCTGGAGTAATACACATCACGCCATGTTGGGGACATTGTAGTATACCTAGGGAATAATATGGGGTATAGAGCAAGGTAACCAAGGAAATAATGTGATGTAATAATATAATAAATAAATGGGCCATCGTCAATAAATAAATTGGTTAACCCACATTATGCAAGGGGACCACAAGTAGTTAGGGAATAATGTGATAAGCCCATTGTATTAGATGTATGGTATTGGGAGACCCATGGTAGTTATCCATGGTATTGTATGTATGAAGCATATATAGAGGCTAGAGACTCTCCATTAAGGGTGTAGAGTTTTGTTTTGTATTGAAAAGCATTAGCTTGTGGAGTGTTCTCCTTCATTAAGGAGTGATTGTATGGTGTTAACCTACCTCAAGGGTTTTATCAATAAAGAAGCATATTATGGCATTATCTCTCTATCTTTAGAGTTATTTCTCTGGTATTTTTTTTTTAATTTTATATATTTTCTGGTGAAAAATATTACAAGTGGTATCAAAGCTCTTTCTTGGGCAAGGCAAGGAATTTGTTTTTCCCTTTTTTGCAATTTGTTTTGGAGAAAATAGTGGGCGACGAGTTTGTAGATTAGATATGAAACCTTTGGAATTTTTTTTCAAAAAAAAAATGTAGGTTTGAATTCCTTGTGAAAAAATCCCTAATTTCAAAAAAAATAAATTCAGTCGAATCAGAGTCGAGATGAGGGAGATATTGCTGATTTAAAATCAATTGTTTGGCAATTTTTTTTTACGGAAATTCATGGATGATGACTCTCCATTCATTTTTCGCATATTTTTGTGCATAATTTCAAGAAAACAATTGCAAATTTGATCTCCTCTTGACAAATCACCCAATCTCAAAAAAAAAAAAAAGAATTGGTCGAATCAGAGTCTAGATAAGGGAGATATCGCTAATTTACAATCATTTTTTTTCTTTTTATATGTTAGGATAGTTACAACGTGAATATGAGTTTCCAGAGTTCCCAAATCATGATTTCAATCACATAGTAAATTTAAAATCGATTTTTTTTTGGTAGGGCAGTTACAATGCGAATATGAGTTTCCAGAGTGCCCAAATCATGATTTCAATGACATAATAATATGCAAAATGGTCGTTCCATTTCCGAAAATAGGTTATAATAAATATTTTGAGCTATATTGACTGAGTTGTACCCATTTTAAATTTTCGCTCAAAGTGATTTTTTGTCGAAACCCTTACTCTATTTTAGGGGTTCTAGAAAGATGTGTTTTTTTATAGGAAAAGATGATGGTCATACTATTGAAGAATACCTAAAATATAACAAGTCAATATGCCCAAAATCTTGGTGAAGTTGACGAGGATGCCATGTGGGTGTACTCACTTAACCGTGATCATATGCTGACACTTTCCAATGAAGAATTTGAAAAGGTCCTTTTGAACAAGTGGTCTCATGCTAGGAACAAGGATAAAGAGAGTCATACATGTTATTTCTAGGTACTAATTCGATATTACAAGTTCATGGATGTATTCAAAAGAAATAGGTCATTATTTTCATCAACGCTAATTGCAAGCATAATCTCATCAATATTAAATTGGCCAAAAGATTGCAAGTTCCAGCACAACATATTGGAAGCACACAAGTTGATGGTGAGAATATTCAAATCTTTATGGACTTGAAGGTTACCAAGGATAAATATGTGTTACATTCTAATTTTTATGCTTCAGATATGGATGATGTGGATGTTGTTTTAGGATACCCTTGGATGGAATCCGTTGGTACTATCAATACTAATACACATAAGAAATTCTTGAAGCTCTGGTATAAAAAGAAGAAGATTACATTGCAAGATATTTCCATCAGTAAATAGGTAGAGTCCAAGGAGGCCCAAGCAGAAACTCTACAAGTAATAACACATCATATGAGGAGTCCATGGTGGAAGTAATAATGGAAGAAAAGAAACAAGGGCAAGTACCAAAAAAGGAACCCGATACCACTAAGGCTCCATCAGGTGGGGAATTGAAGAAATCTATGCCATCAATTAAAGCTTTATCATATCACCATCTGTACCACCCAACAAGACAAAAAATGGCAAGGTGGCAAAGAATTATCAATAATGACAACAACCCCTAGAAGACACACAAAGAGGTGCAATGATTCACCTACAACACTTCAACAATGAGGAACAATAAGAACCAACTTCCATCTCAAACAAGCAAGGCACTGGATAGATCGAGCGTTGACCTTTCTCTTGGATGGCTAAATGCACCTGAATGGTACAAGTGGACTATTATTTTGAGTAGATATCATTATTTTTGTTCTTATCATGTTTTGGGGACGAAACATGCTTAAGGGGGGTGGAATGTAGTATACCTAGGGGGATAATATGGGGTACAAAGGTAGGTACCCAAAGAGATAATGTGATGTAATAATATAATAAATAAATGGGCCATAGTCAATAAATAAAGTGGTTAAACCACATTTTGCAAGGGTCCATAAGTATTTAGGGAATAATGTGATAAACCCATTGTATTAGATGTATGGTATTGAGAGACCCATGGTAATTACCCATGATATTTATGTATGAAGCTTATATAGAGGCTAGAGAATCTCCATTGAGGATGTCAAGTATTGTTGTATTGACAAGAATATGGCTTGTTGAGTAGTATCCTTCCTTAAGGAGTGATTTTATGGTGTTTGTTGGAGACTTTGTTAATTTTGAAGAGTTTTGACCAATTTTGACCAACCGTAGGGTGGGAAAGGACAAATGGCAGCAATGGTAAGAGGCCAAGTTATAATGTAATCTAAGTTGATGATTTTTAAGACTCATAGTGTATTGCGCATCATGTTCTGTGGCTTATTAAAATTTTAAATAGTCTCCTTGTTGCATGAAGTTGGTGCTTGCTAGATCGATACTAGTACGCTATTAGGTCTATGACATGTGCAATGAGTCCTTGTGTATGAGTTTAGGATATCATTATCTCTATTCCATGTATTATGAATGCATATATGTGTGACCACTCATGTCTAACTTAGATCCCCTTGATTCCATGTTGAGCCCTTCTCCCATTTTGGTCACGGTGCACTTCGGGTGAGACTCTTTGCCCTTCAGGGTGAGGTGAAAATGCCAACGCTGTCCTAGACTACAACGGACCATTGTTGGCCTTCCATGCCTAAACCCTGGGTCTTTTCCCTGATGACTCATTCGAGCCAACAAATGGTTCTATTGTCGGGACCTGAAATTAGGAGAACTGGTTCAGAATATGGTGTCGAGGGTGTTTAAGAGAAAGATTGGAAACTGGTGGAATCACAAAATAGACAAATTTGTGGTAGAAAGAGTTGCCTGCAGGAATCAATCGATCAGCAAGGTGTGTAAGCAGATCCTATACGCTGATAGCTCAGATGACCAATATGAATTTTTCTGGTGCAAATTCCCTAAGGACCTGTACAATTGGTTGAGGTAACTAACGCGACAAAGTCCTTTGAGCGGATCGGCGAGAGCTTGCTATATTTGGACTTCGTCCGAGACTGCACTATTACAACAGCTGGATAACGAGTGGATGAGAGTAGTTGATTTCTGGGTGAGAACTATGGTAGAAGGATACGTAGTTGAGTTTGTTGTAGAAATATATTAGTCCTACTCAAAGGTGGAGGCAGTGCTCAACTTCGAGATAAGGGGGAATTGATAGGGGAAATCTCGACGTGGATTAAGATGCTTTTGGTAGAAGAGGGACTTCTATCTCTATCCACTACTGGGATGGAAGTGTAAAACCCTGGTATCGAGGGAAGGAACTAATGGGGAAAATGCTACCTGCAAGGGGATAAGGGTGCTGCGGGGGGATGGATGCAGAAGGATTATAGAAAGCAAGGGATGTTAGAGCACATAGAAGGGCACTGTTAGCATACAAGTGGCAGGTAAGAGTAACTCAGGCCCTAGGGAAAAGAAGGAGAGGGTCCCACTCAATAGGAGTGGCGATGGAAAAACCCCGAACTGAGATGAAGGGGGAAGAGGATGCCAGGGAACCAAAAGACAGGACTAAAGGATGTTAGAATCAGGAAGAGGAGGAAAGACATTCCCTGCAAGTTGCGGAAATAGGATCACAATAGGGAACTGGAGGAGGACTATCTCGGAATGTTGTGGATGTGGGATCACAAATGGGGGATCCTCCCCGAAGGCTACAGAAGGAGAACCATAGGATCAACGCCCTTGCTGGCACGAAGATGATGACAACATGGGTGACAAAATGAGGAAGTTATTCGACGAGGAACCAACATCCACCAAAGTTCAGTATCCCCAACCCCAGAGTACAAGCGCCATTTTCCCCGACCTTCCCCTGGTACCTTATCACAAACCAGAAGAATTCATCTTTAACTTAACAAAAGCAATGTGAGTATACAGGGCATGAGAAAAATACAGGACTAGTCTCAATACTAGGAGTGATACCAGAACTAGCTACAACAGTAACTTGGGACTACAGGGGTCACTACAACTGGGAACCAACGGTTTTGTGTTATTAGCCAATATTCAAAGTAGTATGGAGAGATCATTTACAAGATACCTAGAGTTTCCAGGTAAGGGGAATGAGGATGCGGAGCAACATTGGTACCTCTAAGGGAACGGGCTCTACGCTGGTTCATAAAGTGGGCAGAGCAAAACCATAACCCAACCAGGGACGACATTAAGAGGGGATTTGTGCAAGAATTCAAGGTACCACAAACTGATCAGCAAGGGCTATTGGAGTTGTGGGAAATTAAGTAGAGGGAGGGAGAGACTGCATGGGAGCTCATGCAAAGGTTTAAGGATGCCATTTCCAAGCTAAGTTATACTTTGGACTCGAACCAGCAGTGGGACTGGTTCATCAAGGTGCTCTTGCCCTTGACCAGGACATCACTGACACAACAGAAGATAGGAACCCTGCAGGATGTCTTAGAGCAAGCATCGCAGATAGAAGTGATGGTAGGATATCCCCATGAGTACCGGGGAGGCACAAGCTTGCAAGATCCAGCAATCACAGACTTGTAAAGTTAGATCGCGAACCTAACCAAGAAGCTGAGGGATCTTTAGTCCATACAACCGCTCACATCCAATGTTTGGTGCACCCATTGCCTAGTGGAGGGGCACGTTGCGATGGAATGCTTGCGACTGCGACGTCTTAACCAAGCAGGAGGGGTGGCGGGGTCATGGGGAACCACTCTGACCACATGGGTTATGGCCATCGGGGTGAAAGGACCCTTGCTTGGAAGGAATAACATAGATTCCTGTGAAATTTGTAGAACGTATGGACACCTACCGCGGATATGTCCAGTGCCGCAAAATTACTCTAACATCCCCAATAACAACTACTGCGAGTTCCGCGCATCGACTACTCATCACACTGATCAATTCCAAGCGCCCGATGCTTTGGCAGAAAGACTGAACAGATCCACGTTCCAAGTCAATGAAGCAATTGAGGGGGCAAGGAGGAAATGAATGCAGAGGGAGATGGGGGGGAAGAGGACCCCTAAGATGCTACAATTGCGATCAAGAAGGACATGTCACAAGGGAATGCTCACTCCTGAGAAGACCATGGTGTTCACAGTGTAGATTTAACACCCACGTGACAGAATACTGCCCAGAGCTCATCGCGAGATGGGAAGAGAGGACTAGATAGTGAGGGGCTAACTTGGTGAATGCCGAGCCTCAGATGGACAAGGTTCTCCCCATAACAAATATCAATATAGTCACCCTAGGAGGGAAGAAGACAAGTGAAGATCGCTATACCGAGGAAACCCCCATGATCGTCAAAGTGGCATCACCTCCAAAGGCGTATCAATTCGAGTGCCAGAAGCAGTATTACCAAGAAGTAGCCAAATTGTTCAAAGGGATGACTGAATATAGGGACACCCGAGGTCCGCAAGTCTACGGGCCTGACCCTACCCAACCCATTGTGGAATGGTTTAAACTATTCTTAAAAATTGTTGAAGATGAGACCATGCTAAGGGAATTACGGAAAAGCTTGAAAGTCATGGTGTCTGTAGATTGAGAGGACGTGGGACAACCTTGTGAAGTATGGCTAGAGAAAGCCTCCAGGAGGGTGAAGCTGAATAAGAAGAGAAGCAGGAAGGAATTCCAAATCAATGCGAAGGTGGCAGGATTCCAGATAAAGGAAACCATGCTAGATTTGGGATCAGATGTAAACATCCTATCCCAGAAGACCTGGGAGGCAATGGGGAAGCCACAACTGAAGTATTCACCAATTCAGTTGAGAATGGAAAATCAGTACTGTATACTGCCCATCGGAAGGTTGTAGAATGTAGAGGTCGATGTAGCGAATGATTGCGAACTAGAAATGCAGAACAGGAATAATGAGATTCACTTACTTCAATCAAATTAAGATCTAGCAATTCTTGAATCTGTTTGCGCATTTCTTTTTCTTCATCAGGAGTACAGGGTATCAATTTGCCAGTCACTCCATTGTCATGCAGAGTGATAATTTCTTGTTTCGGGCTCTGAGTTGTCCAAAAAGCTTGAGGATTAGTAGAACAACATTTTAGCAATTCCTCAAATATCTGAATTTGTTCAGGAGACCAATTAGGATCCCTATTGGCCTTTTGGGTAGGTTGAGCTTTGGCTTCATAAATCTTTAACACTTCTTCCCAATCATGAGATTCTTTTCTCTGTTTGGGTTGCCTTTTTAAACCTACCTTTTTCTGACTCTGATCTTTTCGGGCTTCAGAATTAGCCATAGTTAACCTGGGGACTGAGACTGCTTTCTTCTTGATGTTACAAATGATTTTATCATTACTGATCGTAACAGGCAACACTGAATTAATGAACGGCATTCCCAGAAATAAACTTGCTGAGTTATCATAATGCTGAATAGCTGAAATCTTAATTATATTCCCCCCAAGTTTCATTGAAATGTTATCAACATAATGAGTCAGATTAACAGAACCACCAATGGTTTCAGATCTAAGGATATTCTGTAAGGGCTTCCATAATCCTTTAAACAGTGACGGTCTAGCAAGATTATTGGAGCCACCGGTATCAATAAAAGCATCAACAGAAATCCATTCACCACGTACTTGAACTTCAACAGGAATATACAACAGATCACTAGTTCTGACAATCTTTTTCATAAAGGCTTGTTCATCAACAGAACTAGGTTTAGGGAGGAGAGAGGAAGATGATGCAACTGTCTTCGGATAAGGACATAAAGAATTCTGAACGGACTGAGGTTTAACGGATAAGAAGTTTGGCAAAGAATTCTTGGTGTCAACAGTTGTAGTAGTTGTGACAGAGGTATCAGAATACTCTTCTGTATCATCTTCTTCAAAAACAACAGAATCATTATCATCACTTAAGTGATCCTCATAAACATCGGAATCAAAATCAGAATCTTGATAAGCAAGATTCATTTTATTACTAATATCAGGCAGAGACTCAGTATCAGAAAGAGAAGCATCAGTCAAAATATATACATCTGAAACTTCATCATCAGAATCAACAACTGACCAGTCATCTGCAAATTCTTCAATATCAAAACAGGCTTTTAGTTTGTTAGAGGAACTCTTGGGACATTTGCGTGCAAAGTGTCCTTCTTGCTTACAGATAAAGCAAGCATTATCCTTCTTTTGTTGTTTCCTCTTTTTCACATACCTAAATTTACGGAATGGTCGTTTAGGATTGATAACTCTCTTAGGTCTGTATTTACCATATCTTTTTGATTTCCTTTTCCGGAAAGGAGTCCAGGGTAAAACAGAACGACACACATTCAAATTAGGAGAAATATCATGAACCTGTTTCTGCCAGCACAAATATTTTACTTTCTCTTGGCTTCTGAATAGGAGATCGATCCAATAGATTTGTTCTATCTTTTTGCCTTGGACTTCAATATATTTCATTATCATATCCCCTATATTTCCCGGTAATTTAGAAAGAAAAGCAATCTTCTGAGTATGATCATTAACAAGATTTGCTTTATAGATTTTACCCATAAATTCAGATCCAAACTGATCTAAATCTTTTAAATCTGTTAATTGCATGCGGGTTAAATCTGTAATGATTGTTTTCTTTTCATCTTGAGGCTCGGGAACAAATTGAGTTAACAAGAGAACTTCTAAAGTGGCTAAGCCTAAAGCTGCCACATTGTTTCTTTCTTCTTGAGAAGCGCCCATCCACCAATCCCAAACAATTCCGGCCATTCGTTTCTCCGCCAGCAAGAAAATGGAAAAATTATCCAATTTTGACACAACTTGCATTTGATATAGTGCACCTATCCAAATCCGGATAGATTCTGCTGGATTAGATGACTTATCTAAATCTAAAACATATCCAGAGGAATTAGTATGAAAGAGATCTTCTTCAACTCTAGGATATTTAGGGTCTTTATGCAGATTTGCTTTCTGCAGGGATGGCATAATAAATGATGGAAATAGAGTTGCAGCATTTTCTATAGTAGCCAATTCACCTTTGTTTTTATACAAACTGGAAAATTTTGGAATTGCAGTTTTAGTACTTAATTGGCTATTACTAGATTCAGCAAAATCTGCTGCTTCTTCATGGGAATCACTGGTTTCCCATTTAGGTGGAATTTCCATTGTTTTTACAAACTTTGGAGGCTGTTCTTCTCTTTTCTTCTTCTGTCTTCTTCTTTTCTCTTTCTCTTCTCTACGCTGCTGTTCAGCGGACTGTTCATCATGAAGAAGTTTAAGATTGGCTAAAATCAAATCACTTTGAGAACCCAAATCATCTAAGACTTCTTCAGCATGTGCGCACCAAGTAGTTAGATAATTCCCAATCTGATAAGTTTGATCTAGATCATTTGTATTCTGAGAATTGTGTTCTATCAAAGGAGCACAATCTGCTCGGTTGGTGGCTGTCTAGAAGAGGAGGAAGTAGTACAGAACTTTGTTCGAGGAGGCCATTTGCCACCTTTAGCAAATCTATGATTGGCATATTGCCATTCTTCAACAGGAGCAAAAGAAGTACGCATACGATGCATTTTATTTACAGTGGGTAGAAATGGTTTATACTCAGGTATATACAACTCATTAGGTGACAGAGAAGGTTCACCTAAACTTTCTTCTTCGGGAATAGTAGCAGGAACTTGACTACTTGAAGGAACTTCATTTGGAATCATAGGAAACACATATCTCTTTGGCTTAGAGATAGGTCGAGGAATTACTGGTCTTGGAGGAATCAACTTGACTTGTCCATTATCAATAGTTACTCTTTTCAATTTGGATTGAGGTTGTTTAGTATCAACTATTGACTTGTATTGGAAATACCAGTTTCCAGGTAACTCAGTAGGATCATATAGAACACCTTCAACTTGAGCATTAGACAAACCAACTGTAACACAATCCTTTAAGACAGGCTATTTAAGTTTAGGATGTGCTGTATTAGTCAATTGAAAAGAAGCTTGTCCAATTATAGACAGGTATTCACTTTCTTCAGCCATGGTTAACCCTTGGACACCAGACAATAATTTCCAACAATCTTTCAGATGGACATCATTCAGACTAATAGCATAGTCAGGATAAATGGTTCCATATTGACAACCAGTAGCAAGGTTTCCTTGAATAGTACCAATCCTAGCATGTTCATAATTTTGATGACGGGTATCAAACAGTTCAGCAATACAGGGAGTATTAATTCCATGACGAAACAGTGGAGCTAATCCAATCCTTATCCCCCCAAAATGAAGATAGAAATACTTTCCATCTTTTACATACTGCCGAAATTTCTTAATTTCATCATCAGAGAATAAATTCAAAGCAAGGATTTGCACAGAAGGTCCAGATATCTTAATAGTGATTTCTACCTCTTTCAGAAAGTTTTTCTTCTTGAACAGGAAAGTCATAGGTAGCTTATAGATATCAGTAGAATTTAGAGTAGGAGGAGTCCAATGTTCAGGGTCTTCAACTAATTCATGATTTTCGTTTTCAACAGACTCGGACTCAGTCGACCGTGACGAGACTTCAGTAATGACTTTTCTGTCTATGGATGAGAATGATCGCAACAGATTGGCCATATTTAATCTATAACAGAAATAGACTAATGAAAGCTTTTATCTACTCGGTCCAATGATCAACAGAGTGACCTTTCAAAGGCTAGCTGGCTTTCAATAGAATTCTGTCTACAGATTAGTGAGTTAGGATCTACAACAGGGCTCTGATACCATAAACAAGATGTATGGTCTAGGAACTTACTTGGAACAACTGAAGCGAACGCCTTCTGCAAATTTCTTCAACACATCAACCAGAGATTTGCACGGACTTTTGCGAACTCCTGTCGCTTCTCAAACGCGCCTTACTATCTCTCACACGATGCTCTTAAAAGAAACAGTCCTCAGACTGGCGGCCCAGCAGGCTTCAGTATTAATTCAAAGTAAAATTACACACCATAGAAACTCAAAGATATGAGCTCTGATTACACACACACACTCACAAACTCACTAAGCACTCACAACTCACGATGCCTAAACTATGAGAGAGTTCTCTCTTAAATAACCTAACAAACGAATCTAGCTGACCTAATGCATGACATAAAAGTAGAAATAATTGAGGGTCCTGTCAGTATCTTATTCCACTGACGGTGTCTACTCAACTTTTTCTTTTGTACAAAGATTCGTCACAACATGTGACCAACAGTGTCACATTGCTGACAAAGAGATTCGTTACCAAGAACCTTTCGGGCTTCTATCGCTATCATATCCCATCTCGGAATCTGACGGAGTCTTGAATCTATCCCAATGGTACGATAAATGAGATAAAGTATCTTGAGGATCTTTCCAGGAAGATGTAAGCCATGATAGATATTCTTTTTCCCAGGTAGGGTCATTTTGTTCTTGAGCATCTTGATAAATATCCACATATACGGTTTCTTTTTCGCTATTCACTTTAGCTTTTCCTTTTGGATCGTGGATTGTAATGGAGGAATCTTCTTTTTGTGGAGCATGTGAACTCTGACCTGTGTCATAAGTAAATCTGATCGAATCTGCAGACTTCTTTAAACTTTTAGATGGAAAGAGATAATCATCTTTATTCCATCGGTTCACATATGCAAAGGGATCGATTTCAATTCCAAGGAAATTATCTTTCTTGCTATTTCTGAAATCTGGCAAAGACTGTACAGCCAGTTCAACCCCATCTAATAACTCCCATTTAAAAATCTGAAACATACTTACAGATTGTTCAATACTCGATTGAACCCATAATTTACATTGATGACTAAGATTTCCTTGTTCTTGCCATCCTATTTCAAACACCATTGAAGAACAGACACGATTAGAGAGAAGTAGATTGATCAAGCAAACCGCATCTTCGGACCATGAACAAGAATATACATTAATAGTAATAACAGCCTTCTGATTAACTATTAATCGAAATACTCGTTGTTTTCCTTGCAGGAGTTCGAGGGTTTTTATCAGTGATAGTTTCTCCGGTAGTTTTAACGAATGAAAATCTTGAAGCCATAATGAAATCTTTTTAATCTGATCTGGATCTTCAGCTAATGTAGATTTCATAATACTATCCTTTCCGTAAAGC
The DNA here is from genome assembly GCA_031772625.1 of Pinus tabuliformis. NCBI lineage: Eukaryota > Viridiplantae > Streptophyta > Pinopsida > Pinales > Pinaceae > Pinus > Pinus tabuliformis. The sequence continues at coordinate 616,451,740 of CM062820.1, forward strand.
TGTGAAAAAGGATTTGGTTCAATAGCATTACGGAATTCCATATTCTGATAATCCCAAGGTTCTGTAAATGTTCTTAAATACTGCAAGGTCCTTAATACACATTGAGAAGCTCTGACTTGGAGTTTCTTCTGACACTTACCATCTCTTATCTCCCAATCAGCAAAAGACTGAAACATCTCAAATTGAGGGAAAGAATCAGTATTAACAAAAGCTTCAGTATTTTGTTGGAGATATGCTGCTTCAATCTCTTCAAATAAATCTGGAATTTTGAGAGATTTCAAAAAGCGTTCAACAAGACCATTCATATTTACCTCCTCCAGTTCTAACATTTTAGAAGAAATATACATAGAAATAGAAAACTCAATTGCACCAATAATCTGATAATAATTCAGAGTTTTTAGAGTTTGAATCATATCTGGAGTATAATGACTGAGCCAAGTGTCATCGAGCTGTTGAAAATAGAGCTTAACCTGTAAATTTGGTAGAGGATAAACCTTTACCAATTCTTCATTGAGATTTAGAAAAACGCCAACATTTTTATGTTGCCAAGCTTGACATCTTTGTATCCACTGATTTCTTCTTAGTCGGAGACCAATTATCTTCTTGATTTGATCAGTGACATCGGATAACAAATATTCTAAAATCTTAAAACGCTGTACAAAAGTTTCAAAAGAATCATCAGCAGGACTGGTTCCTGCAATGGTGAAAAGACTTTCACTATGTACATGTACCTTGTTCATTTCTCTGGTTAAGGCATCAGGTAAATAATTAGAATTTCCAGGAATCCATTCAACATCAAATTCATACATCTGAAACCACATTTGCCATGCTAATAATCGCCCACGAGCTAATTGCTGAGATATCTTGGCATTCAAGAAATACTTGAAATTCATTGAGTCAGTTCGAATCAAGAATTTTGAAGGTGCCAAATAAATTTCGAACTTTTGAATTCCATTGAATATTGCAAGGGTTTCTTTTTCAGCAGGAAAATAACCTTTCTGATGTTTAGAGAATTCACCTGAAGCATAGGCACATAGAACTTCTTCAACATTTTCTCCTTCTTGCCTTCTCTCAAAAAGAGTAGCCGCCCAAAAATTGTCGGAAGCATCAGTCTGTAAGATGAGAAAACCAGTACCAGGCGGTTTTAAAGTAGGTAATGTTTGGCATTCTTGTTTCAATAATTGAACCGCTTGAGTAGCTTCATCAGACCAACCACCATTAATAAATTCTCGAATAGGAGAAGTCTTTTCAGAAAGATTGGGAATATATTTATGAACATAATTGAGAATTCCCAAAAATCGCTGAATCATTGGCTTATCTTGTAATTGATCAGGAAATTCAGATAATTTCTGTAAAACATGAGGCTGCATCTGAATTTTACCTTGGCGAACGGTGATGCCGAGAAAATCAATACTGTCTTGAAATAAAACCATTTTCTTCTCAGATAAGACTAAACCATGATTACGGGCTTCGTCAAGAAATATTTGGAGATGCTTCAAATGAGAGGCGAGATCTGGACTAAATACAAGGATATCATCAATATATACAACAATAAAATCGTATGAACCAAAAATATGATCCATTCGACGCTGAAAGAATGCAGGAGCATTTTTGAGACCAAATGGCACAACTCGCCATTGAAAGAACCCGGCAGGACATGTAAATGCAGTTTTTGGACGATCTTCTTCTGCAATTTGAATCTGATAATATCCTGATTTCATATCAAATTTGCTGAATATCTTACTGCCATGAATTTTCTGCATGATTGTTTCTTGTCGAGGCATGGGATAATTAAAGCTTTTAGTTATAGCATTTAAAGGCTTATAATTAATCACCATCCTATCTTTACCACGAACAATCTCAGAATGATTGCGAACTAGAAATGCAGAACAGGAATAATGAGATTCACTTACTTCAATCAAATTAAGATCTAGCAATTCTTGAATCTGTTTGCGCATTTCTTTTTCTTCATCAGGAGTACAGGGTATCAATTTGCCAGTCACTCCATTGTCATGCAGAGTGATAATTTCTTGTTTCGGGCTCTGAGTTGTCCAAAAAGCTTGAGGATTAGTAGAACAACATTTTAGCAATTCCTCAAATATCTGAATTTGTTCAGGAGACCAATTAGGATCCCTATTGGCCTTTTGGGTAGGTTGAGCTTTGGCTTCATAAATCTTTAACACTTCTTCCCAATCATGAGATTCTTTTCTCTGTTTGGGTTGCCTTTTTAAACCTACCTTTTTCTGACTCTGATCTTTTCGGGCTTCAGAATTAGCCATAGTTAACCTGGGGACTGAGACTGCTTTCTTCTTGATGTTACAAATGATTTTATCATTACTGATCGTAACAGGCAACACTGAATTAATGAACGGCATTCCCAGAAATAAACTTGCTGAGTTATCATAATGCTGAATAGCTGAAATCTTAATTATATTCCCCCCAAGTTTCATTGAAATGTTATCAACATAATGAGTCAGATTAACAGAACCACCAATGGTTTCAGATCTAAGGATATTCTGTAAGGGCTTCCATAATCCTTTAAATAGTGACGGTCTAGCAAGATTATTGGAGCCACCGGTATCAATAAAAGCATCAACAGAAATCCATTCACCACGTACTTGAACTTCAACAGGAATATACAACAGATCACTAGTTCTGACAATCTTTTTCATAAAGGATTGTTCATCAACAGAACTAGGTTTAGGGAGGAGAGAGGAAGATGATGCAACTGTCTTCAGATAAGGACATAAAGAATTCTGAACGGACTGAGGTTTAACGGATAAGAAGTTTGGCAAAGAATTCTTGGTGTCAACAGTTGTAGTAGTTGTGACAGAGGTATCAGAATACTCTTCTGTATCATCTTCTTCAAAAACAACAGAATCATTATCATCACTTAAGTGATCCTCATAAACATCGGAATCAAAATCAGAATCTTGATAAGCAAGATTCATTTTATTACTAATATCAGGCAGAGACTCAGTATCAGAAAGAGAAGCATCAGTCAAAATATATACATCTGAAACTTCATCATCAGAATCAACAACTGACCAGTCATCTGCAAATTCTTCAATATCAAAACAGGCTTTTAGTTTGTTAGAGGAACTCTTGGGACATTTGCGTGCAAAGTGTCCTTCTTGCTTACAGATAAAGCAAGCATTATCCTTCTTTTGTTGTTTCCTCTTTTTCACATACCTAAATTTACGGAATGGTCGTTTAGGATTGATAACTCTCTTAGGTCTGTATTTACCATATCTTTTTGATTTCCTTTTCCGGAAAGGAGTCCAGGGTAAAACAGAACGACACACATTCAAATTAGGAGAAATATCATGAACCTGTTTCTGCCAGCACAAATATTTTACTTTCTCTTGGCTTCTGAATAGGAGATCGATCCAATAGATTTGTTCTATCTTTTTGCCTTGGACTTCAATATCTTTCATTATCATATCCCCTATATTTCCCGGTAATTTAGAAAGAAAAGCAATCTTCTGAGTATGATCATTAACAAGATTTGCTTTATAGATTTTACCCATAAATTCAGATCCAAACTGATCTAAATCTTTTAAATCTGTTAATTGCATGCGGGTTAAATCTGTAATGATTGTTTTCTTTTCATCTTGAGGCTCGGGAACAAATTGAGTTAACAAGAGAACTTCTAAAGTGGCTAAGCCTAAAGCTGCCACATTGTTTCTTTCTTCTTGAGAAGCGCCCATCCACCAATCCCAAACAATTCCGGCCATTCGTTTCTCCGCCAGCAAGAAAATGGAAAAATTATCCAATTTTGACACAACTTGCATTTGATATAGTGCACCAATCCAAATCCGGATAGATTCTGCTGGATTAGAGGATTTATCCAAATCTAAAACATATCCAGAGGAATTAGTATGAAATAAATCTTCTTCAACTCTAGGATATTTTGGATCTCTCTGCAGATTTGCTTTCTGCAATGATGGCATAATAAATGATGGAAACAAAGTTGCAGCATTTTCTATAGTAGCCAATTCTCCTTTGTTTTTATACAAACTGGAAAATTTTGGAATTGCAGTTTTAGTACTTAATTGGCTATTACTAGATTCAGCAAAATCTGCTGCTTCTTCATGGGAATCACTGGTTTCCCATTTAGGTGGAATTTCCATTGTTTTTACAAACTTTGGAGGCTGTTCTTCTCTTTTCTTCTTTTGTCTTCTTCTTTTCTCTTTCTCTTCTCTACGCTGCTGTTCAGCGGACTGTTCATCATGAAGAAGTTTAAGATTGGCTAAAATCAAATCACTTTGAGAACCCAAATCATCTAAGACTTCTTCAGCATGTGCGCACCAAGTAGTTAGATAATTCCCAATCTGATAAGTTTGATCTAGATCATTTGTATTCTGAGAATTGTGTTCTATCAAAGGAGCACAATCTGCTCGGGTTAGTGGCTGTCTAGAAGAGGAGGAAGTAGTACAGAACTTTGTTCGAGGAGGCCATTTGCCACCTTTAGCAAATCTATGATTGGCATATTGCCATTCTTCAACAGGAGCAAAAGAAGTACGCATACGATGCATTTTATTTACAGTGGGTAGAAATGGTTTATACTCAGGTATATACAACTCATTAGGTGACAGAGAAGGTTCACCTAAACTTTCTTCTTCGGGAATAGTAGCAGGAACTTGACTACTTGAAGGAACTTCATTTGGAATCATAGGAAACACATATCTCTTTGGCTTAGAGACAGGTCGAGGAATTACTGGTCTTGGAGGAATCAACTTGACTTGTCCATTATCAATAGTTACTCTTTTCAATTTGGATTGAGGTTGTTTAGTATCAACTATTGACTTGTATTGGAAATACCAGTTTCCAGGTAACTCAGTAGGATCATATAGAACACCTTCAACTTGAGCATTAGACAAACCAACTGTAACACAATCCTTTAAGACAGGCTGTTTAAGTTTAGGATGTGCTGTATTAGTCAATTGAAAAGAAGCTTGTCCAATTATAGACAGGTATTCACTTTCTTCAGCCATGGTTAACCCTTGGACACCAGACAATAATTTCCAACAATCTTTCAGATGGACATCATTCAGACTAATAGCATAGTCAGGATAAATGGTTCCATATTGACAACCAGTAGCAAGGTTTCCTTGAATAGTACCAATCCTAGCATGTTCATAATTTTGATGACGGGTATCAAACAGTTCAGCAATACAGGGAGTATTAATTCCATGACGAAACAGTGGAGCTAATCCAATCCTTATCCCCCCAAAATGAAGATAGAAATACTTTCCATCTTTTACATACTGCCGAAATTTCTTAATTTCATCATCAGAGAATAAATTCAAAGCAAGGATTTGCACAGAAGGTCCAGATATCTTAATAGTGATTTCTACCTCTTTCAGAAAGTTTTTCTTCTTGAACAGGAAAGTCATAGGTAGCTTATAGATATCAGTAGAATTTAGAGCAGGAGGAGTCCAATGTTCAGGGTCTTCAACTAATTCATGATTTTCGTTTTCAACAGACTCGGACTCAGTCGACCGTGACGAGACTTCAGTAATGACTTTTCTGTCTATGGATGAGAATGATCGCAACAGATTGGCCATATTTAATCTATAACAGAAATAGACTAATGAAAGCTTTTATCTACTCGGTCCAATGATCAACAGAGTGACCTTTCAAAGGCTAGCTGGCTTTCAATAGAATTCTGTCTACAGATTAGTGAGTTAGGATCTACAACAGGGCTCTGATACCATAAACAAGATGTATGGTCTAGGAACTTACTTGGAACAACTGAAGCGAACGCCTTCTGCAAATTTCTTCAACACATCAACCAGAGATTTGCACGGACTTTTGCGAACTCCTGTCGCTTCTCAAACGCGCCTTACTATCTCTCACACGATGCTCTTAAAAGAAACAGTCCTCAGACTGGCGGCCCAGCAGGCTTCAGTATTAATTCAAAGTAAAATTACACACCATAGAAACTCAAAGATATGAGCTCTGATTACACACACACACTCACAAAGCACTCACAACTCACGATGCCTAAACTATGAGAGAGTTCTCTCTTAAATAACCTAACAAACGAATCTAGCTGACCTAATGCATGACATAAAAGTAGAAATAATTGAGGGTCCTGTCAGTATCTTATTCCACTGACGGTGTCTACTCAACTTTTTCTTTTGTACAAAGATTCGTCACAACATGTGACCAACAGTGTCACATTGCTGACAAAGAGATTCGTTACCAAGAACCTTTCGGGCTTCTATCGCTATCATATCCCATCTCGGAATCTGACGGAGTCTTGACTCTATCCCAATGGTACGATAAATGAGATAAAGTATCTTGAGGATCTTTCCAGGAAGATGTAAGCCATGATAGATATTCTTTTTCCCAGGTAGGGTCATTTTGTTCTTGAGCATCTTGATAAATATCCACATACACGGTTTCTTTTTCGCTGTCTACTTTAGCTTTTCCTTTGGATCGTGGATTGTAATGGAGGAATCTTCTTTTTGTGGAGCATGTGAACTCTGACCTGTGTCATAAGTAAATCTGATCGAATCTGCAGACTTCTTTAAACTTTTAGATGGAAAGAGATAATCATCTTTATTCCATCGGTTCACATATGCAAAGGGATCGATTTCAATTCCAAGGAAATTATCTTTCTTGCTATTTCTGAAATCTGGCAAAGACTGTACAGCCAGTTCAACCCCATCTAATAACTCCCATTTAAAAATCTGAAACATACTTACAGATTGTTCAATACTCGATTGAACCCATAATTTACATTGATGACTAAGATTTCCTTGTTCTTGCCATCCTATTTCAAACACCATTGAAGAACAGACACGATTAGAGAGAAGTAGATTGATCAAGCAAACCGCATCTTCGGACCATGAACAAGAATATACATTAATAGTAATAACAGCCTTCTGATTAACTATTAATCGAAATACTCGTTGTTTTCCTTGCAGAAGTTCGAGGGTTTTTATCAGTGATAGTTTCTCCGGTAGTTTTAACGAATGAAAATCTTGAAGCCATAATGAAATCTTTTTAATCTGATCTGGATCTTCAGCTAATGTAGATTTCATAATACTATCCTTTCCGTAAAGCTGTGAAAAAGGATTTGGTTCAATAGCATTACGGAATTCCATATTCTGATAATCCCAAGGTTCTGTAAATGTTCTTAAATACTGCAAGGTCCTTAATACACATTGAGAAGCTCTGACTTGGAGTTTCTTCTGACACTTACCATCTCTTATCTCCCAATCAGCAAAAGACTGAAACATCTCAAATTGAGGGAAAGAATCAGTATTAACAAAAGCTTCAGTATTTTGTTGGAGATATGCTGCTTCAATCTCTTCAAATAAATCTGGAATTTTGAGAGATTTCAAAAAGCGTTCAACAAGACCATTCATATTTACCTCCTCCAGTTCTAACATTTTAGAAGAAATATACATAGAAATAGAAAACTCAATTGCACCAATAATCTGATAATAATTCAGAGTTTTTGGAGTTTGAATCATATCTGGAGTATAATGACTGAGCCAAGTGTCATCGAGCTGTTGAAAATAGAGCTTAACCTGTAAATTTGGTAGAGGATAAACCTTTACCAATTCTTCATTGAGATTTAGAAAAACGCCAACATTTTTATGTTGCCAAGCTTGACATCTTTGTATCCACTGATTTCTTCTTAGTCGGAGACCAATTATCTTCTTGATTTGATCAGTGACATCGGATAACAAATATTCTAAAATCTTAAAACGCTGTACAAAAGTTTCAAAAGAATCATCAGCAGGACTGGTTCCTGCAATGGTGAAAAGACTTTCACTATGTACATGTACCTTGTTCATTTCTCTGGTTAAGGCATCAGGTAAATAATTAGAATTTCCAGGAATCCATTCAACATCAAATTCATACATCTGAAACCACATTTGCCATGCTAATAATCGCCCACGAGCTAATTGCTGAGATATCTTGGCATTCAAGAAATACTTGAAATTCATTGAGTCAGTTCGAATCAAGAATTTTGAAGGTGCCAAATAAATTTCGAACTTTTGAATTCCATTGAATATTGCAAGGGTTTCTTTTTCAGCAGGAAAATAACCTTTCTGATGTTTAGAGAATTCACCTGAAGCATAGGCACATAGAACTTCTTCAACATTTTCTCCTTCTTGCCTTCTCTCAAAAAGAGTAGCCGCCCAAAAATTGTCGGAAGCATCAGTCTGTAAGATGAGAAAACCAGTACCAGGCGGTTTTAAAGTAGGTAATGTTTGGCATTCTTGTTTCAATAATTGAACCGCTTGAGTAGCTTCATCAGACCAACCACCATTAATAAATTCTCGAATAGGAGAAGTCTTTTCAGAAAGATTGGGAATATATTTATGAACATAATTGAGAATTCCCAAAAATCGCTGAATCATTGGCTTATCTTGTAATTGATCAGGAAATTCAGATAATTTCTGTAAAACATGAGGCTGCATCTGAATTTTACCTTGGCGAACGGTGATGCCGAGAAAATCAATACTGTCTTGAAATAAAACCATTTTCTTCTCAGATAAGACTAAACCATGATTACGGGCTTCGTCAAGAAATATTTGGAGATGCTTCAAATGAGAGGCGAGATCTGGACTAAATACAAGGATATCATCAATATATACAACAATAAAATCGTATGAACCAAAAATATGATCCATTCGACGCTGAAAGAATGCAGGAGCATTTTTGAGACCAAATGGCACAACTCGCCATTGAAAGAACCCGGCAGGACATGTAAATGCAGTTTTTGGACGATCTTCTTCTGCAATTTGAATCTGATAATATCCTGATTTCATATCAAATTTGCTGAATATCTTACTGCCATGAATTTTCTGCATGATTGTTTCTTGTCGAGGCATGGGATAATTAAAGCTTTAGTTATAGCATTTAAAGGCTTATAATTAATCACCATCCTATCTTTACCACGAACAATCTCAGAATGATTGCGAACTAGAAATGCAGAACAGGAATAATGAGATTCACTTACTTCAATCAAATTAAGATCTAGCAATTCTTGAATCTGTTTGCGCATTTCTTTTTCTTCATCAGGAGTACAGGGTATCAATTTGCCAGTCACTCCATTGTCATGCAGAGTGATAATTTCTTGTTTCGGGCTCTGAGTTGTCCAAAAAGCTTGAGGATTAGTAGAACAACATTTTAGCAATTCCTCAAATATCTGAATTTGTTCAGGAGACCAATTAGGATCCCTATTGGCCTTTTGGGTAGGTTGAGCTTTGGCTTCATAAATCTTTAACACTTCTTCCCAATCATGAGATTCTTTTCTCTGTTTGGGTTGCCTTTTTAAACCTACCTTTTTCTGACTCTGATCTTTTCGGGCTTCAGAATTAGCCATAGTTAACCTGGGGACTGAGACTGCTTTCTTCTTGATGTTACAAATGATTTTATCATTACTGATCGTAACAGGCAACACTGAATTAATGAACGGCATTCCCAGAAATAAACTTGCTGAGTTATCATAATGCTAAATAGCTGAAATCTTAATTATATTCCCCCCAAGTTTCATTGAAATGTTATCAACATAATGAGTCAGATTAACAGAACCACCAATGGTTTCAGATCTAAGGATATTCTGTAAGGGCTTCCATAATCCTTTAAACAGTGACGGTCTAGCAAGATTATTGGAGCCACCGGTATCAATAAAAGCATCAACAGAAATCCATTCACCACGTACTTGAACTTCAACAGGAATATACAACAGATCACTAGTTCTGACAATCTTTTTCATAAAGGCTTGTTCATCAACAGAACTAGGTTTAGGGAGGAGAGAGGAAGATGATGCAACTGTCTTCGGATAAGGACATAAAGAATTCTGAACGGACTGAGGTTTAACGATAAGAATTTGGCAAAGAATTCTTGGTGTCAACAGTTGTAGTAGTTGTGACAGAGGTATCAGAATACTCTTCTGTATCATCTTCTTCAAAAACAATAGAATCATTATCATCACTTAAGTGATCCTCATAAACATCGGAATCAAAATCAGAATCTTGATAGCAAGATTCATTTATTACTAATATCAGGCACAATCTGCTCGGGTTGGTGGCTGTCTAGAAGAGGAGGAAGTATTACAGAAACTGTTCGAGGAGGCCATTTTCCACCTTTAACAAATATATGATTGCATAATGCCATTCTTCAACAGAGCAAAAGAAGTACCATACATGCATTTTATTTACTGGGTTAGAAATGTTTATTACTCAGGTATATACAACTCATTAGGTGACAGAGAAGGTTCACCTAAATCTTTCTTCTTCCGGGAATAGTACAGAACTTGACACTTGAAGGAACTTCATTTGAATCATAGGAAACACATATCTCTTGCTTAGAGACAGGTCGAGGAATTTACTGGTCCTTGGAGGAATCAACTTGACTGTCCATTATCAATAGTTACTCTTTTCAATTTGGATTGAGGTTGTTTAGTATCAACTATTGACTGTAATGGAAATACCAGTTTCCAGGTAACTTCTCAGTAGATCATATAGAACACCTTCAACTTGAGCATTAGACAAACCAAACTGTAACACAATCCTTTAAGACAGCTGTTTTAAGTTTAGGATTGTGCTGTTTAGTCAATTGAAAAGAAGCTTGTCCAATTATAGACAGGTATTCACATTCTTCAGCCATGGTTAACCATTGGACACCAGACAATATTTTCCAACAATCTTCAGATGGACATCATTCAGACTAATAGCATAGTCAGGATAAAGGTTCCATATTGACAACCAGTAGCAAGGTTTCCTTGAGTAGTACCAATCCTAGCATGTTCATAATTTTGATGACGGGTATCAAACAGTTCAGCAATACAGGAGTATTAATTCCATGACGAAACAGTGGAGCTAAATCCAATCCTTATCCCCCCAAAATGAAGATAGAAATACTTTCCATCTTTTACATACTGCCGAAATTTCTTATTTCATCATCAGAGAATAAATTCAAAGCAAGGATTTGCACAGAAGGTCCAGATATCTTAATAGTGATTTCTACCTCTTTCAGAAAGTTTTTCTTCTTGAACAGGAAATCATAGGTAGCTTACAGATATCAGTAGAATTTAGAGTAGGAGGAGTCCAATGTTCAGGTCTTCAACTAATTCATGATTTCGTTTTCAACAGACTCGGACTCATCGAACCGTGACGAGACTTCAGTAATGACTTTTCTGTCTATGGATGAGAATGATCGCAACAGATTGGCCATATTTAATCTATAACAAAAATAGAAAAGAAAGCTTTATCTACTCGGTTCCAAGATCAACAGAGTGACCTTTCAAAGGCTAGCTGGCTTTCAATAGAATTCTGTCTACAATTAGTGAGTTAGGATCTACAACAGGGCTCTGATACATAAATCAAGATGTATGGTCTAGGAACTTACTTGGAACAACTGAAGCGAACGCCTTCTGCAAATTTCTTCAACACATCAACCAGAGATTTGCACGGACTTTTGCGAACTCCTGTCGCTTCTCAAACGCACCTTACTATCTCTCACAACGATGCTCTTAAAAGAAACAGTCCTCAGACTGGCGGCCCAGCAGGCTTCAGTATTAATTCAAAGTAAAATTACACACCATAGAAACTCAAAGATATGAGCTCTGATTACACACACACACATCACAAACTCACTAAGCACTCACAACTCACGATGCCTAAACATGAGAGAGTTCTCTCTAAATAACCTAACAAACGAATCTAGCTGACCTAATGCATGACATAAAAGTAGAAATAATTGAGGGTCCTGTCAGTATCTTAATCCACTGACGTGATACTCAACATTTTCTTTTTGTACAAAGATTCGTCACAACATTGACCAACAGTGTCACATTGCTGACAAAGAGATTCGTTACCAAGAACCTTTCGGGCTTCTATCGCTATCATATCCCATCTCGAATCTGACGGAGTCTTGACTCTATCCCAATGGTACGATAAATGAATAAAGTATCTTGAGGATCTTTCCAGGAAGATGTAAGCCATGATAGATATTCTTTTTCCCAGGTAGGGTCATTTTGTTCTTGAGCATCTTGATAAATATCCACATATACGGTTTCTTTTTCGCTATTCACTTTAGCTTTTCCTTGGATCGTGAATTGTAATGGAGGAATCTTCTTTTTGTGAGCATGTGAACTCTGACCTGTGTCATAAGTAAATCTGATCGAATCTGCAGACTTCTTTAAACTTTTAGATGAAAAGAGATAATCATCTTTATTCCATCGGTCACATATGCAAAGGGATCGATTTCAATTCCAAGGAAATTATCTTTCTTGCTATTTCTGAAATCTGGCAAAGACTGTACAGCCAGTTTCAACCCCATCTAATAACTCCCATTTAAAAATCTGAAACATACTTACAGATTGTTCAATACTCGATTGAACCCATAATTTACATTGATGACTAAGATTTCCTTGTTCTTGCCATCCTATTTCAAACACCATTGAAGAACAGACACGATTAGAGAGAAGTAGATTGATCAAGCAAACCGCATCTTCGGACCATGAACAAGAATATACATTAATAGTAATAACAGCCTTCTGATTAACTATTAATCGAAATACTCGTTGTTTTCCTTGCAGAAGTTCGAGGGTTTTTATCAGTGATAGTTTCTCCGGTAGTTTTAACGAATGAAAATCTTGAAGCCATAATGAAATCTTTTTAATCTGATCTGGATCTTCAGCTAATGTAGATTTCATAATACTATCCTTTCCGTAAAGCTGTGAAAAAGGATTTGTTTCAATAGCATTACGGAATTCCATATTCTGATAATCCCAAGGTCTGTAAATGTTCTTAAATACTGCAAGGTCCTTAATACACATTGAGAAGCTCTGACTTGGAGTTTCTTCTGACACTTACCATCTCTTATCTCCCAATCAGCAAAAGACTGAAACATCTCAAATTGAGGAAAGAATCAGTATTAACAAAAGCTTCAGTATTTTGTTGGAGATATGCTGCTTCAATCTCTTCAAATAAATCTGGAATTTTGAGAGATTTCAAAAAGCGTTCAACAAGACCATTCATATTTACCTCCTCCAGTTCTAACATTTTAGAAGAAATATACATAGAAATAGAAAACTCAATTGCACCAATAATCTGATAATAATTCAGAGTTTTCAGAGTTTGAATCATATCTGGAGTATAATGACTGAGCCAAGTGTCATCGAGCTGTTGAAAATAGAGCTTAACCTGTAAATTTGGTAGAGGATAAACCTTTACCAATTCTTCATTGAGATTTAGAAAAACGCCAACATTTTTATGTTGCCAAGCTTGACATCTTTGTATCCACTGATTTCTTCTTAGTCGGAGACCAATTATCTTCTTGATTATCAGTGACATCGGATAACAAATATTCAAAATCTTAAAACGCTGTACAAAAGTTTCAAAAGAATCATCAGCAGGACTGGTTTCCTGCAATGGTGAAAAGACTTTCACTATGTACATGTACCTTGTTCATTCTCTGGTTAAGGCATCAGGTAAATAATTAGAATTTCCAGAATCCATTCAACATCAAATTCATACATCTGAAACCACATTTGCCATGCTAATAATCGCCCACGAGCTAATTGCTGAGATATCTTGGCATTCAAGAAATACTTGAAATTCATTGAGTCAGTTCGAATCAAGAATTTTGAAGGTGCCAAATAAATTTCGAACTTTTGAATTCCATTGAATATTGCAAGGGTTTCTTTTTCAGCAGGAAAATAACCTTTCTGATGTTTAGAGAACACCTGAAGCATAGGCACATAGAACTTCTTCAACATTTTCTCCTTCTTGCCTTCTCTCAAAAAAGTAGCCGCCCAAAAATTGTCGGAAGCATCAGTCTGTAAGATGAAAAACCAGTACCAGGCGGTTTTAAAGTAGGTAATGTTTGGCATTCTTGTTTCAATAATTGAACCGCTTGAGTAGCTTCATCAGACCAACCACCATTAATAAATTCTCGAATAGGAGAAGTCTTTTCAGAAAGATTGGAATATATTTATGAACATAATTGAGAATTCCCAAAAATCGCTGAATCATTGGCTTATCTTGTAATTGATCAGGAAATTCAGATAATTTCTGTAAAACATGAGGCTGCATCTGAATTTTACCTTGGCGAACGGTGATGCCGAGAAAAATCAATACTGTCTTGAAATAAAACCATTTTCTTCTCAGATAAGACAAAACCATGATTACGGGCTTCGTCAAGAAATATTTGGAGATGCTTCAAATGAGAGGCGAGATCTGGACTAAATACAAGGATATCATCAATATATACAACAATAAAATCGTATGAACCAAAAATATGATCCATTCGACGCTGAAAGAATGCAGGAGCATTTTTGAGACCAAATGGCACAACTCGCCATTGAAAGAACCCGGCAGGACATGTAATGCAGTTTTTGGACGATCTTCTTCTGCAATTTGAATCTGATAATATCCTGATTTCATATCAAATTTGCTGAATATCTTACTGCCATGAATTTTCTGCATGATTGTTTCTTGTCGAGGCATGGGATAATTAAAGCTCTTAGTTATAGCATTTAAAGGCTTATAATTAATCACCATCCTATCTTTACCACGAACAATCTCAGAATGATTGCGAACTAGAAATGCAGAACAGGAATAATGAGATTCACTTACTTCAATCAAATTAAGATCTAGCAATTCTTGAATCTGTTTGCGCATTTCTTTTTCTTCATCAGGAGTACAGGGTATCAATTTGCCAGTCACTCCATTGTCATGCAGAGTGATAATTTCTTGTTTCGGGCTCTGAGTTGTCCAAAAAGCTTGAGGATTAGTAGAACAACATTTTAGCAATTCCTCAAATATCTGAATTTGTTCAGGAGACCAATTAGGATCCCTATTGGCCTTTTGGGTAGGTTGAGCTTTGGCTTCATAAATCTTTAACACTTCTTCCCAATCATGAGATTCTTTTCTCTGTTTGGGTTGCCTTTTTAAACCTACCTTTTCTGACTCTGATCTTTTCGGCTTCAGAATTAGCCATAGTTAACCTGGGGACTGAGACTGCTTTCTTCTTGATGTTACAAATGATTTTATCATTACTGATCGTAACAGGCAACACTGAATTAATGAACGCATTCCCAGAAATAAACTTGCTGAGTTATCATAATGCTGAATAGCTGAAATCTTAATTATATTCCCCCCAAGTTTCATTGAAATGTAATCAACATAATGAGTCAGATTAACAGAACCACCAATGGTTTCAGATCTAAGGATATTCTGTAAGGGCTTCCATAATCCTTTAAACAGTGACGGTCTAGCAAGATTATTGGAGCCACCGGTATCAATAAAAGCATCAACAGAAATCCATTCACCACGTACTTGAACTTCAACAGGAATATACAACAGATCACTAGTTCTGACAATCATTTTCATAAAGGCTTGTTCATCAACAGAACTAGGTTTAGGGAGGAGAGAGGAAGATGATGCAACTGTCTTCGGATAAGGACATAAAGAATTCTGAACGGACTGAGGTTTAACGGATAAGAAGTTTGGCAAAGAATTCTTGGTGTCAACAGTTGTAGTAGTTGTGACAGAGGTATCAGAATACTCTTCTGTATCATCTTCTTCAAAAAAACAAATCACTATCATCACTTAAGTGATCCTCATAAACATCGGAAATCAAAATCAGAATCTTGATAAGCAAGATTCATTTTATTACTAATATCAGGCAGAGACTCAGTATCAGAAAGAGAAGCATCAGTCAAAATATTACATCTGAAACTTCATCATCAGAATCAACAACTGACCAGTCATCTGCAAATTCTTCAATATCAAAACAGGCTTTAGTTTTAGAGGAACTCTTGGGACATTTGCGTGCAAAGAGTCCTTCTTGCTTACAGATAAGCAAGCATTATCCTTCTTTTGTTGTTCCTCTTTTTCACATACCTAAATTTACGGAATGGTCGTTTAGGATTGATAACTCTCTTAGGTCTGTATTTACCATATCTTTTTGATTTCCTTTTCCGGAAAGGAGTCCAGGGTAAAACAGAACGACACACATTCAAATTAGGAGAAATATCATGAACCTGTTTCTGCCAGCACAAATATTTTACTTTCTCTTGCTTCTGAATAGGAGATCGATCCAATAGATTTGTTCTATCTTTTTGCCTTGGACTTCAATATCTTTCATTATCATATCCCTATATTTCCCGGTAATTTAGAAAGAAAAGCAATCTTCTGATATGATCATTAACAAGATTTGCTTTATAGATTTTACCCATAAATTCAGATCCAAACTGATCTAAATCTTTTAAATCTGTTAATTGCATGCGGTTAAATCTGTAAAGATTGTTTTACTTTTCATCTTGAGGCTCGGGAACAAATTGAGTTAACAAGAGAACTTCTAAAGTGGCTAAGCCTAAAGCTGCCACATTGTTTCTTCTTCTTGAGAAGCGCCCATCCACCAATCCCAAACAATTCCGGCCATTCGTTTCTCCGCCAGCAAGAAAATGGAAAAATTTATCCAATTTTGACACAACTTGCATTGATATAGTGCACCTATCCAAATCCGGATAGATTCTGCTGGATTAGATGACTTATCTAAATCTAAAACATATCCAGAGGAATTAGTATGAAAGAGATCTTCTTCAACTCTAGGATATTTAGGGTCTTTATGCAGATTTGCTTCTGCAGGGATGGCATAATAAACGATGGAAATAGAGTTGCAGCATTTTCTATTGTAGCCAATTCACCTTTGTTTTTATACAAACTGGAAAATTTTGGAATTGCAGTTTTAGTACTTAATTGGCTATTACTAGATTCAGCAAAATCTGTTGCTTCTTCATGGGAATCACTGGTTTCCCATTTAGGTGGAATTTCCATTGTTTTTACAAACTTTGGAGCTGTTCTTTCTCTTTTTCTTCTGTCTTCTTCTTTTTCTCTTCTCTTCTCTACGCTGCTGTTCAGCGGACTGTTCATCATGAAGAAGTTTAAGATTGGCTAAAATCAAATCACTTTGAGAACCCAAATCATCTAAGACTTCTTCAGCATGTGCGCACCAAGTAGTTAGATAATTCCCAATCTGATAAGTTTGATCTAGATCATTTGTATTCTGAGAATTGTGTTCTATCAAAGGAGCACAATCTGCTCGGGTTGGTGGCTGTCTAGAAGAGGAGGAAGTAGTACAGAACTTTGTTCAGGAGGCCATTTGCCACCTTTAACAAATCTATGATTGGCATATTGCCATTCTTCAACAGAGCAAAAGAATACGCATACGATGCATTTTATTTACAGTGGGTAGAAATGGTTTATACTCAGGTATATACAACTCATTAGGTGACAGAGAAGGTTCACCTAAACTTTCTTCTTCGGGAATAGTAGCAGGAACTTGACTACTTGAAGAACTTCATTTGGAATCATAGGAAACACATATCTCTTTGGCTTAGAGACAGGTCGAGAATTACTGGTCTTGAGGAATCAACTTGACTTGTCCATTATCAATAGTTACTCTTTTCAATTTGGATTGAGGTGTATTAGTATCAACTATTGACTTGTATTGGAAATACCAGTTTCCAGTAACTCAGTAGGATCATATAGAACACCTTCAACTTGAGCATTAGACAAACCAACTGTAACACAATCCTTAAACAAGGCAGTTTAAGTTTAGGATGTGCTGTATTAGTCAATTGAAAAGAAGCTTGTCCAATTATAACAGGTATTCACTTTCTTCAGCCATGGTTAACCCTTGGACACCAGACAATAATTTCCAACAATCTTTCAGATGGACATCATTCAGACTAATAGCATAGTCAGGATAAAATGGTTCCATATTGACAACCAGTAGCAAGGTTTCCTTGAATAGTACCAATCCTAGCATGTTCATAATTTTGATGACGGTATCAAACAGTTCAGCAATACAGGGAGTATTAATTCCATACGAAACAGTGGAGCTAATCCAATCCTTATCCCCCCAAAATGAAGATAGAAATACTTTCATCTTTTACATACTGCCGAAATTTCTTAATTTCATCATCAGAGAATAAATTCAAAGCAAGGATTTGCACAGAAGGTCCAGATAATCTTAATAGTGATTTCTACCTCTTTCAGAAGTTTTTCTTCTTGAACAGGAAAGTCATAGTAGCTTATAGATATCAGTAGAATTTAGAGCAGAGGAGTCCAATGTTCAGTCTCTCAACTAATTCATGATTTTCGTTTTCAACAGACTCGGACTCAACGACCGTGACGAGACTTCAGTAATGACTTTTCTGTCTATGGATGAGATGATCGCAACAGATTGGCCATATTTAATCTATAACAGAAATAGACTATGAAAGCTTTTATCTACTCGGTCCAATGATCAACAGAGTGACCTTCAAAGGCTAGCTGGCTTTCAATAGAATTCTGTCTTGT